>JAUKNK010000165.1:152500-610000 GCA_030765055.1 Mantis religiosa
ATAGAAGGGCAGAGCTGCAATAATGGATTTTGTGTTAAAAGGGTGGACTTTTTCACTTCGACTATCATCTGCGGGTTGCATAGATGACAATAAGTAGGGGCAGAAAACTCACCTGGTATAATGTTGATTATGATTTAGCTACTTCATTACCCTTCATAGTTTGTGTCTGGTTCACTATTCCTTTATACTTTTTTATTTTGTGATTTCTTTCCCTTATCTCTTTTTTTTCTTTTTTTCCTTCCTCTTAAAGAGGAAGGATTTTTGTTTTAAGACGTTTGAATGAAATGTTTCGACGAATTAGATTTTTATGAAAATGTATAAATTCGGAAATGTTGAACGTGGTTTCCTCTGTAGGACTCTTGCTTACACCTAGCTTAGACTCAAACAACAGATATGTGTAATTGCTTTCGTTGTCTGTTTATGGTGAAGATGCAGTAATCAGAAGAAGAAGTCTAGAAGAATAGGAAATATTACTCCAAACTGATTCTAGAGAATGCTACTTCGAAATTTCAACCAAACGATGTCATCGCAATTAATTTTAAAATTTAAATGGTGCCCGCCATTTTGTTTGCTTTTCATTGTTTACGTTATGCAATATGATGTATCCTTTTACTTATTTATTTATATCTTTATTTGTTATCTCTACATATAGAAATAACTAAAAGGCAATCAAACCTCTTTGCTAAGAGCCCCAAATGATAAAATTTCTTTAACTATTTTAAGTCTATTTTTTCGCGATATTCAATTGTTTCTATTCCCAAAGCAATGTCGCCATAAAACGAAGCTTTTACCTCGCAGAACTAGAAGCGCTACAAACTAAACGAATTTGTGGTCTTTATTTCTCCTCCTCTTTCTTCTTCTTCTTCTTCTTCTTCTTCTTCTTCTTCTTCTTCTTCTTCTTCTTCTTCTTCTTCTTCTTCTTCTTCTTCTTCTTCTTCTTCTTCTTCTTCTTCTTCTCTTCTTCTTCTTCTTCTTCTTCTTCTTCTTCTTCTTCTTCTTCTTCTTCTTCTTCTTCTTCTTCTTCTTCTTCTTCTTCTTCTTCTTCTTCTTCTTCTTCTTCTTCTTCTTCTTCTTCTTCTTCTTCTTCTTCTTCTTCTTCTTCTTCTTCTTCTTCTTCTTCTTCTTCTTCTTCTTCTTCTTCTTCTTCTTCTTCTTCTTCTTCTTCTTCTTCTTCTTCTTCTTCTTCTTCTTCTTCTTCTTCTTCTTCTTCTTCTTCTTCTTCTTCTTCGTCTTCTTCTTCTTCTTCTTCTTCAGCTTCTTCTTCTTATTATTCTCTTTATTTGACTACTCAATATACATATTAAGTACAACTTAAAACTATCATGATAACTTTAAGGCAGTAATGAAACAGAAAAAGCAGTATTCAGAAGAGTAAATCTGAAAGTATTTGGAATAGTACGCAAAACTAATTCTGGAGGGCGCTACTTCGGTATTCATAACCGAAAGAAGATAATAGCGGCGAATTTTTACATTTACTTCATATTCGAAATTTGGGTTGCCCTTTACTTTTTGGGTTATTCAGCATTAAATATTTATTTGTTATTTATTTATTTATTTTCTTTTGATGATGGTCATGATGATGTCATCAGAAGATACAATCTGGAAGAACAAGAATAAGTTCTCAAAGTACAGGGCGCTACTTGGTCATTCGTAAACAAAAGAAAACCATCGCAGTAAATTTTGGTGTTCAATTGAAATTCGAAAATTATGTTGCCGTTCATTGTTTACACTATGACAAACCTTACTTCATTGATTGTTTATTTTTATAACTAGATAGAATTAATTGAAGCGAATCAACCATTTTTCTACGTCCCCCAAATGATTTAGATCTGTTTGCCCCTCTTTAAGCTTCGGCGAACTTCAAACGTTTCTTGTCCATTGAGATTTCGCTGTTTTTTAGCTATTTTATTATCATTCACAGTTTTAATATGAGTTACTTTTCTGTTAACCCTTTTCCCCTTCTATGTAGCTTCGTTATTTTCCCTCTTTCTTTCTTACGTTCCACTTAACTACCGATTTGGCAATAAATGATTCGTTTTCAAATGCTTTTGATAGCCGAATTAGGATCTTACAGAAAGAAACATTGGAAAAGTTTCCGACACACCTAAATTTGGGAAATTCTGAACGTGTGTTTTGTGTCGGAATTTTATATAAATTTTAGATCTAACTCACGACTCAAGAGATAAATATGCGTAACTCCTTTCCGTTTCTTTGTTTATAGTGATGATACGTAATCAAAAGAAACAATCTGGTAGAATGAGAAATGGTACTCACACTAATTCTAGAAGATGCTACTTCAACATAGGTAAAGGAAGCAAGATCATCGCAGTAAATTTTGGTATTTAATTGATATTCGAAGTTTTGTTTGCTCTTCTTTATGTTATACAACGTTATGTACATTGTTTTTTATTTACTTACTTATTCATTTATGTAATTGTTATCTCTCAAGACAGGTATAACTGAAGCGCAATCAAGCATCTTTGCTAAGAGTCGCAAAGGATACAAAGCTCTTTGCACTATTCTTTTCTTTCGCTATGTTCAATTGTTTCTAGTAGCAATGCAATGCCTCCCATAAGACGAGGCATTTATCTCGTAGAATTTGCAGTGCTATAAAACAAACGAATATACAATGTTATGTTTATAAACTCATTTCGGAAAGATTCCGCTTCGAGACGCCGGAGAGGAGACATCGCCTTCGAGAGTTGCCAGCGCATCCAGAACTTTGGAGTCCGCAATTGCCACCATCGGGAGGGACCTTCGGGAATCTCCCGGAAATTTGCATAATTTCCAGAAGTTTTTTTTCCTTTTTTTTTTTTTTTTTTTTTTTTTTTAGAATAATCTTTATTAAAACAAATAACAAGGAGCATCGCTTCTCTTATGGAAGCGGGGTTAGGTGAGGGAGAGTTCAGGTAGGGTTGGGCAGATACCGCAATAAAGCACTCTGGTAATTGTCGTTGGTTTTGTAGCAGCATCTATCATGCTGCTTGGCGTAAAGTATGAGGCCAGGATGGCAGGCATGGCTTGCGCCCTGGAAGCCAAACTGGGAATTCTGTGGCGGAGTTGTTTAGCGGTATTTTCTGGAGGGTCCGGGCCGAGAGGGCGTTCCGGTACCGGTATGTTGGCGTGTTGCTGCGTCATTTGGTCGGGTTTGGAGTTCAATGAAGATCAGGTCAAGAGATTCGTCGAGCATCTTGTGGTATTCTTCCACGCGATGCATTTTGTTGTCGCAGGCGGCGGTAAGTTGAAGGTGATGGTCAAGTCTTGCTCCGATGTTGTTGATTCCGTCCTGTGTAGTGTGTTGTGATTCTATTGTCTGCTTTAGGGAGCCTTCTAGTGCTGTGAGGTTGGGAACTATTGCTGCAAGATGTTTCTGTGTGTCGCGGTTGTTCTTGGCAAGGGTAGTCGTGATGGTGTCTTGAAGCGTTGCAAGTGATGGTGCAATGCTGCTGACCTCGGTGTGCAGGCTTTGTAGGCTATCGGTGAGGGCAGATGCGGCGGTCGAGGTCTCAAGCGAGGTGAGGCGCCTGCTGATGTTCTGTACCTCTTCTTGAAGACTCTGTAGAATGGTCCTCAAGTCCTCGCCGGGTGCGGCAGCGGTGGTAGTTGGTGGTGCAGGTGTTTGTTGTGTCGCTGGAGGCATCTCTGTGGTGAGTCGGCGAGGGTAGAGAGGGCACTGCGCCTGGCCTGTGAAGTGGCCTAAGCCATCGCAGGTGGCGCAGAACCGGCGTCGGTAACGGAGGTCGTGACTGGTGCACTGCGACGTCAAGCCCGGTGCTCCGCAATAGTGGCACCTGGGAGGTGCAGCGCAGGAGGTGGCGACGTGGCCATAGCCACAGCAACGGCGACACGGAGTGTATCTACGCCCTCTACTTGCCTCGATTTTGAGACACCGCCCTAATAAGGGCAGGCCCGTCCTCAAGGCAACTTCGAGGTCGGCGGCGTCGGCGAACTGGAGACGGACCAGGTTCGAAGGTCCGTGGCGGGTGGAGATCCTAGTGGCCCTGAGCGTGGAAGGCCAGCGTAGCTGTGCGGCGGCGAGGATGAAGCGCGTGGGCAGGTCTCGTGGTGCCCCACGGATGACTGCTGTGCATGTTGTGACTGCGGAGGCTGCGGTGGGCTCCCTGGGTGGGAGTCGGACTGGCTCGGCGGCTGGAGGAGTGTTGAGGGCTTCAGCGTATGTGGCCCGCATAGGCGAGCATGGTGCAGCGGTGCGTGGAGAGAGCTCGCTGGGTTGAGCTGCTACCACAGGAGCGGCAGCTGCTTCGTGCTCCAATGGGTCTGGCAGGACGGGCCGAGTGGCTTCGTTTGCCGGACGTAGCTGCGGCGGGCTGGACTGTCGGGTGGCGGCTGGAGCTGGCTCGGCGCTAGCCCAGAACTTGCCCCTGGGCTCAGCGGGCTGCCCCCTCTCTGCTGCCTGAACTGGGCGAGCAGTGGGAGACAGCGCTCGAGAGCTAGCAGGGGAAGTGCTGGCAGAAGAGGGCTGCGGTGGCTGCTTCTTAGCTCCCCGGCTGGGTTGCTTCTGCTCGGCGATTCCCTTCTTCTTCCCAGCGTTCTTCTTCCTCATGGTGAGCTCCTTCCCCGGTGTCGGGAAAATTTTCCTCCAGAAGAGAGCAGCAGCAACAGCGTGTGAGCGAGCGACAACCTACTAGAAAAGGCCGGAAGCAGCAAGGCTAAGAAATCAGTCAGGAGAAGCACAAGACCACAGCCAACGACTTAGGGCGGTTATATAGGCGCACCCAGTGCTCGGCCCTCTGTGCTTCACTCAAAAGCATCCTGTTACTGATAGGTAAGTGTTAGCTTTAAGTAGCTGTAGTGCTGCACCGAACGGTGCAGGGCAACATGCCCACCCAAAACGCCACCCCTAACCAAACCAAATGTCCCGTACAGGATGCTATCCCTAGCACCAGTACTGGTATTACGCACCAACGTGCCGTGCGCCAGGCTACGGTAGGAATCAAACGGCCCCGCCAACAACGCCAACAGAGCGAAAAAGGCAAGAGCAAACGTTTGGCTATCGACCAACAACAAACCAATCAGGGTTCTTCCCGCGAATCTTCTCCCAGCTCAGGAAAATTGGAGAGTGAGCTCTCCCACCACACATGCTCTACTGAAGCAGGCCTTTTCAACGGAGCCGAGGCTCCCCACCTTCACCATCCACAATGGAAAGCGACTCTGAGGCTAGCTCGTCGAAGATCGACACGGATGTCGACGAAGAAGAATTTCAGGAGGTGACTTCTCGGAGGAAGAGAAGAACTGCTTGAGATGTGCCATCTACTGGTAGACCCAGGATTAGGGAGCCACCAAGACGACACATCCCACTTATCATCGTGGATGACTTCAGGGGGCTGGTCGGCTTCCTAAAGGAAGTCATGCCGAATCTCTCGGGGTCATGCCTGGTGAATAGGCGTAAAAGCAGGTTTGCCTTCCAGGCCAAGAGCGTGGAAGACTATCAATTGCTGATCAGGGCTTTTGATAGCAAGTCCGTGCCCTATTTTACCTTCGGCCTTGATAAGGCTCGAGACACACGCAGGGCAATCCGGGGCCTCCCAGTGGATACCTCTGTGGGGGATATTGAGGACGACCTTCGACGTCAGGGCATTTTCCCACGAGTAATCAAGCAACTCACAAAGCCAGCTCCAGAGGGCCAATCTGGACCCATCCCAATCCCCCTATTCTTAATAATAGTGGAGCGAGCTAAAGTCCCTGAGGGCAAACTGGATGGTGTCAAAACCATCTGTTACCTCAGGGTAACTTTGGAACACGTCAGGAGCCCTGGCGGTCCCCACCAATGTCACCGTTGCTTAAGGTTTAATCACTCTAGCCACTTCTGCCGCCGTAACCTTCGTTGCTTGAGGTGCGGCGAAGCCCACACAAAGGAGGATTGTCCGAGGTCCACCACAGAGGTACCTACATGCGCTAATTGCAAGGGCGAGCATGTGGCATGCTACGGAGGCTGCCCGGTCCGAAAGGCGGTTATAGCCGCCAGAAGGCCGAAGCAGACCGTTAGGCCACAACAGGCACCAACAGCACCTGCCAGCCGAGGGCAAGGCTTACCGCCTTCTAGAAGCACCAGCGATTTGCCAAGGCTCAGAGCTACGGCCAATCAGAGAGAGCCTCATCAGCAAGAATATTAGAAGGCTACAACGCTCGCCCAAGTGCTGCAAAGGCCCCCGAGAGTCCCAAATATGTCTCGAGAGACACCACACACACGCCAACACACAACACGCAAATAGTCACGGGCCCAGTCGCCACAAACACATACTTCACGACCTAGCGTAGGGAGCGGGCCTGCAGGCGAGCCCCAGGCTGATTACCCGTTGGCGGAGGGGCAAGTGTCCTCATTGCACGACGTCAGCCGAGGGCTGCACGGGCTGTAGGCAGGCCTGCACCTGTCAGGTCATCCTTTCCCACACCCATCCCCGCAGTTGTTGAGCTGGACTTCTCTCAATTGCTGATGTGGATACAGCAGACTCTGCTAACCCACGGACAGCGTTTTTGCGAGTTGCTAGTCAAACTCAATTCTGCTCCAGATCCGGCCAGCAAAGTACTAGTCCTCATGGAAGGTCTCAGACTCGTGATTTCTGCCATTCCTCGGCCTCAAAATGGGGTATCGGAATAGGTTACGTACCTCTTTCCGATTCGCATTCTGGACTGCTTGTGGTCTGGATGGTCAGGGGAGTGAACTTCTGCACTTTGCTCGGGAGTACGCTGTAGATGCCATCCTCGTCTGTGACACGCATCTGCGTCCAGATTCCCGTTTCCGAGTCCCGGGCTTTACGTGTTACCGCACTGACGGCTAAGGCCGACCTGGCGGAGGCACGGTGGTGCTCGTGAGGCAAAATGTGGTCCACAGACCTTTCCAACTTCCTCCTCTTCAATCCTCAGAGGCTACGGCAGTGTGTCTAGACCTCGGCGGATCGGAAGTCATGGTGGTATCCATTTACCATCCTCCGGGTAGATTATTAGTAAGGAACGACCACCAATCCATCCTAGCTCTGCACCCTACGGTTATCCTGGCGGGCGACTTCAATGCCAAGCATGAGCGTTGGCATTGCAGACGCCGAGATGCAAGAGGCAACGAAATAATCCGCCTTATAAATGCGGACCCACAACTACAAGTACAGTTTCCCTGGCAACCCACTCACCACCCGCGAGGTGGAGGGCTGGCTTTGGTCATCGACTTCGCTATCACCAAGCATTTCCCATTTCATCACACTCTCACCTCACTAAATGCACTCCATTCAGATCATAATCCATTATTGACAGAGATCAATACTAGGGTTGCCAGTCATGACTTCTCCATTCAAACACGAGAGGTCTACTGGGAAGGCGTAAGGAACTGCCTCCGCACCTCAATACCACCAAACACCAGGAATCAGAGTATCCGCACCCTCGAGGCTGCGGTCTCATCTTTCACCTTCATAGTCACGCGAACTGCCAATAATCTGAGAGTTTATGCTGACGCTCCTTTACACCCGGATATCCTTCCCCTGGATATCGTCCTACTGATCCGCCGCTCTTGGGCGGCAAGGAGACTCTACCAGCGTCACCGCACGCCGCTTAATCGCGCGCCACTTAGACGACTTCGTCGTCAGGTCAGTGTCCTCCTATGGGAACACAGAGTGCGAGCGTGGGAGGACACAATGGCCAGGTTGCGTGTAGAGGAAGGCGGCGTGTGGAGGATTGCAAAGACTCTCAGAAACCGCCGAGGTCAATACCATTCCCCATTGCAGGGCACATGGGGTCTGGCATACGATCCTAAATCCAAGGCAGATGTATTTGCGGACTACCTTGAGCGTACAATGTGCCCCAGAGAAGACCCTCAGGACGATATCTTTTCGGAACGTGTCCGAAGGGAGGTACGTCGATATTTTCGCCGACCCCCGGAGGATGCGGACCGACTACCCATCGTCCGTCCTAGTGAAGTCCAAGGCGCTCTGCAGCGTCTCAAAACTAAAAAGGCGGCGGGACCTGATGGGCTTACCCCACTCATGCTCCGTCATCTTCCCTTCAACGCCGTGCTGTTCCTGACAAAGGTCTTCAATATGTGCCTAACTCTCGGTCACCTTCCACGCGAGTGGAGGGAGACCAGAGTGATCTGCATATTGAAGCCAAGAAAGGACCCGGAGCACCCGTCCAATTACCGTTCCATTAGTCTGCTATCTACCCTCTCGAAAGTCTTCGCGAGGATAATTCTCACCCGCTTGTCCCCAGTATTGGGTGACATTCAAGCCATACCTGCTTTTCAATTTGGATTTCGTCCGGGGCACTCGACAGTCCAACAGCTGCTGCGAGTCGTGGAGACGGCTGCCCTGGATTTCCAGGAACAGGCGTTCACGGCAGCAGTGCCTTTGGACGTCGAGAAGGCTTTCTCTACAACTTGGCACAACCGGACTCCTACACAAGCTTATCCACCTGAGCCTACCAAACCAATTAATCAACATTTTACACAGCTTTCTAAAACATCGCACTTTTAAAGTCACAGTTGCGGGGAAAACATCTACTCTCAGACCCGTGAGAGGCGGAGTCCCAGAAGCCTCTGTATTATCTCCCACACTATTTAGTGTATACATGGCAGACTTCCCAACCGAGCCGCGCGTCGAAATGGCACAATATGCTGACGAGGTGTTGCTGTTCTGGAAAGACAGACATATTCGCAGAGCCTTCAACCCAATCCAAAGACACCTCCGTCTCACACAAGAGTGGTGCAGGCGTTGGCGGATGTCCGTTAACCCGGACAAAAGCCACGCTATTCTATTCACCAAACACCACACCCCCGCAGTCTGCCCTGATTTCCATTTCAGAGGCCGAAGGATAGAATGGGTACCCTCTATCAAATACCTTGGAGTAGAGCTAGACAAGGGTCTGACTTTCCGTCGACACATCAGGGAAATCTCGGCGAGGGTTCAGGCAGCTATTGCTTCCCTGTATCCTATGCTGGGTTCTCGATCGATGCCAGTCCGCGTAAAGCTATACCATTTTCGGGCTCTTATAGTCCCGTTGATGATATATGCCTGCGAGGTCTGGGGCATAACCGCAGATTCCTGGCTGGCATATCTTCAACGCGCTCAGAATAGAGGACTTAGGTCCATCTATTCAGTAGGCCGATTCTTCCCAGTAATGTTCCTCCATGAAGCCTCGGGTCTTCCATACGTGGAAGGTGAAATTAGGCGCCGTGCTACAAAATTATACGCACAGTTACCTTTGCACAGAAGTGCCCTGGTTCAATCTCTTGGTGATCATAATCCCACCAGACGTCGTCGCCGACTATTCCGGGTCCCCCGCATGGCTTGCGGGCATCCGAGGTAACCACGGAGCATTTCCAGCAGCAGCAAAAAATGAGCTCCTATAATCTACCAAGAGTTGTTGGTCTCAAAATTAAACAAAAATTCAGTCAAATAAAAATTCAGTCAAAATTCAGTTCAAATCAAAATAATTCTTTCTACGCCAGGGTGCTAGTGATAGCATTCTATCCCTCTAGAGGAGTCAATAAACTACCTCATATTCAATGCACCATCCTCAAAGAAAAACGGCCATCCTAACCCATCCCGAAAAGAAGATCCTATCTGTGGTTAAACCCTATCCTGGGTGGGCAACAATCTTCAGGCTAACACAAGCCTACCAGTACCTGCGTGCGTGCGTTATGTTTATTTCGCTTCTTCTTTCCTTCCTATTACTATGCATAGCATTCATGTTTAATTTAAACTTACAATGATCACTATTTTATATCAAATTAACTACCGTTTCCCAATTTTGTATGAAACGATTTCTAAATGAGGTATTATAATGTGCATGATATGTGTTAGAATTCACCTTCTGCACTCGCATTCAGGTTTTTTTCGTCTCATGTTTCCCTGTTAGTCTTCTAATTTGATATATTAATATTTATAATTATACATTATTATCATTCACAGTTTGTGTCTGATTTCCTTTTTCTTTATTTTTTCTCCTTCTTTGCTTCTTAATTGTAGTTCGCGGTTCGGGAATACTCCAGGTTC
Source organism: Mantis religiosa (assembly GCA_030765055.1). Classification (NCBI taxonomy): domain Eukaryota; kingdom Metazoa; phylum Arthropoda; class Insecta; order Mantodea; family Mantidae; genus Mantis; species Mantis religiosa. The sequence goes on from JAUKNK010000165.1 coordinate 162,499, forward strand.
TGCATTTATATTTCCAATATGTTAACTAGGGTTCAAATATTTAGGTACATATTTCATATCAAATAATGGAGGGTAAAACGTGCTAAACAAAGGCAAAAGGCAAAAAATACTGCTGTTTTACACAATCAATTTAAAAAAACGCTCTTTATCAAATACTAGAATACTGTGAGTTTGTGGTTTCGTGAAATTAAAAGTCCAATTGCACAAACTCAAAATGTTCTTTATTTCCACCGAATTAAATTTGAAACACCTGCCGATTACACAGAATTATGTAGCTCACACAATTAAATTTGCCAGTTCGTCTGTAACAGGTCCACTCCACACTCATAATTACGTACAACTGCTCTCATACACGTACACAGTCTCCCAGTCCGTTCACTCGGAGCTCCCCACCGCTGCTCTCCAAGAACTGAACTAACTCGCCAGCTGCAGCCAGTTTTTATAGGGATATCGCGGTTTCTGGAAGTCTCGCGGTTCACTGAATCATCACGAAGGTTCCAGACGATAAGGGGAGGGGAAAAAGATGCCTAGTGATGTTTTTCCAACCATCTCCTCGTTACCGCTACAAGATAAATGGGTAGGCGTGAGCGAATACTTCCCGGCCCTCAATCCGCCATCAGTTTGTTGTGCTTCCCAATAATTGGGTGCCACTGCTCCCTCCTCAAAGCTGGTGGTCCCGAACAGCACCACCGTAGTAGGGTAGGCGATCCAGGTGTAACAACAACATCTTTCCTCGGGGCACCTTCTGGATGCCGTAGACCTAGACGTTAATCCTGTTCACCAACCGGTACGGTCCTTGCCATGGCCGCTGTAGCTTCGGGCAGCGTCCTTTGATCCAGATAGGACGGTACAACCAGAGCAGTTCACCTTGCTGGAACCCTTCGCTGTTGGCTTGCCTGTCGCATCGGGTCGCCATGCGATCGCTCGTATCTGGATATTCTGGCTAGCCATCTCGTGCATGTCGAGGAGCTGGTCCACCAGGTTCTTCACATACTCGATCGCTGGCTGTTTCGCCTCCAGAGGGATTCCAAAAGCAAGGTCACAAGGGAGACTTAACTCTGGGCCGAACATTAAGCTGGCTGGCGTCATTCCCGTTGTGTCGGGTGTAGACGATCGGTAGGCCAGCAAGAACAGTGGCACCTTGACGTCCCAGTCTCGCTGATGGCTGGCCACGACCTTTCTCACGTGTTCCTCTAAGGTCTTGATGTATCTTTCGACCTTCCATCCGACTGCAGATATAGAGGCGTCGTGCGGGTCTTGTTCACCCGAGGCTTTTGTAGTGTCTCCCTCATTATTTTGGACTCGAAATTGGTACCCTGGTCACTGTGTAGCTGTGACGGCACTGCAAATCGGCAGAAGACTTGCCACACGAAGCAGTCTGTGATTGCCTTTGCCTCTTGGTTCGGGTTGGCATACACCTCCGGTCACTTATTGAAGTAGTCCACGACCACCATCAGGTACTTTTTGCCTCGGTCGGATACTGGAAACGGTCCAGCAATGTCAACGGCGATCCTTTCGAATGGCACTCCGACGTTGTACAGCTGCATGCGACCTCGGGTCCTGGTCTAGGGGCCGCGACTCGCCACGCACACGTGACACTGACGGCACCGTCGCTCAGCGTCGGCTCGGAGCCTCAGCCACTAGTAGCCCTGCCGTAGTTTGTCAATCGTTCGACTCGCTCTTAGGTGTCCTCCTGAAGCACCGGCGTGCACTTCCTCCAAGACTTCCGGGACCCTACTCGGGGGTAGTACCAACTGTTCTCTCTGCGTCTTCCCATCGGGTGATTCCCACACCCGGAACAGCATGCCCTCCTTGATCTTCTTCGAGTCCTACTGGGCCCAGTACGACTTGTATGTGGCAAGGTGCGATGTCCTCCCATGTCGGTCTTGTCCCTGCCTCCACTTCCCTCAAATGTGGCCCCAAGTCTGCGTCCGCCAGCTGCTCCCTCCTCAGGCCTGCGCTATCCCAGCCATCCGCAGACACTGCCGTGACTACTCGGACTACTGCGGCATGCTCCTTCACTTCCACTCTTGTGCACTGGCTGCACTCTTCTGGACAGGGTCTTCGGGACATAGCATCTGCGTTACCGTGGCTCTTCCCTCTGCGATGTTCCGAGGTGAAGTGGTACTCCTGCAGCCTCTGGACCCAACGTGCTGTCTGACACCTTCTAGGCTCTTAAAGCCCAATAGCCAGGTTAGGGAGGAATGCTCAGTCCTCAGGTGGAATGGCTGACCGTACAGGTACTTGTGGAAGTGGGCCAAGGTCTTTAGTACCGCCAGTAGCTCTCGCAGGGTGACACAGAAGTTTTCCTCTGTCTTGGATACCGTCTTGCTGTAGTAGGATATCACCCGCTCCTGGCCGTCCTGGACTTGCTATAGGACGCCTCCAATGCAGTGGTCGCTGTCGTCGGTGTCCACAATGAATGCGCTACCTGGCAGTGTAAAACAGCAGGAGCACTGCACAGGGTCTTCTTCAAGTGCTGGAAAGCTTCTTGGGCGTCCTCCGTACACACATATATTCGGTGTTCTTCTGTCAAGCAAGTGAGGGGTTTGGTGATGTTGGAGAATCCCTTTATGAAGCACTGCCCCAGGAAACTGCGAAACTGTTCCTTATCCTTTGGGCGAGGCCAATCTCTCACAGGCTGTGTCTTCTCCTGGTCTTTAGCTACTCCGGCTGCTGAGACTATGTGGAACAAGTAGTTCACTTCCTTGCGGAAGAGCTGGCACTTCTTCGCATTCAGCTTCAAGTTATTCGCCTGCAATCTCTGTAGCACCTTACTCAGATTCTCGAGATGGTGTTCAAAGGTCTTACCGACAATGATGATGTCGTCCAGGTATAGCAGGCAGGCGTCGTAAGTCAGTCCTCTCACCATTGACCCCATTAGGCGTTGGAAGGTAGCTGGTGCGTCGCAGAGACCAAAGGGCATAACTGTGAACTGCCAGAGCCATTGACCTGTCGAGAATGCAGTCTTTTCCTTGTCTCTCGGGTCCAGAGCTACCTGCCAGTAGCCCGGCGTCAGGTCTAGGGTTTAGAACCAATGTGCACCAGCTAGCGTGTCCAGGGTGTCGTCAATCCGGGGTAAGGGAAAACAGACCTTCCGGGGGACAGCATTCAACTTCCTGTAGTCTACGTAGAAGCCTAGTTTGCCGTTCTTCTTTGTCACCAAGATTACAGATAAACACCAAGGGCTGTCAGACTCTTCAATCACCCCCCTGGATCGCATGTCCTCCAGCATGTCTCGTACCGCCCCTTTCTTTGCCAGCGGAACGCGTCTAGGGGGTTGCCAAATAGACCGGGCGTCCCCAGTGTCGATGCTGTGAAGCAGGTGGTCCGTGCGGTCGTAGTCACTATCACCTTGGCTGAAGACGCGCTGGTATTGTCTCAGCAGTTGTAGAACTTTCTCCAACTGTTCTGCGGTCAGGTGGACGACCGCCATCTCCAGTAAGCCTTCTAGCCGGGGCCCCAGGTGTTGCGTCGGCACCAGCTCCTGTGTCCCTTCGATTGCTGTTACGCTTACCACGGGGTCGTACGTTCCCAACTCCGTCCCGGCCTGGACGTCGTAATCGGTGTCCGTTGTATTTAGCAGTCTCACTGGCACCTCTTCTCGGCATGGCAACAATGCCCTGGCTACACATAGTCCTTGTACAGGCGTGTTCTCTTCCAGCATCATGTGTCTTGTTCTCTGACCTCCCAGGCGCGCCGTCACCACCACCTCGCTTCTCGCGGGGACCACCACGTCTTCCTTCAAAACGACCCTGCAGATTTGAAGGCGCTGATCGGGTTGCCGGAGGACCCATTGAGCCGCAGGACCCTCCTGCTGACGTCGACCGTCGCCTCGTGGCTCCTGAGGGCTTCCTATCCCAGTATCACCTCCTCATCGACCTTCGCGACCAACACCCACTGACGTACGGCACTCCTTTCCAAGGTCAACTTTAGCAGGGCCTCCTTCTTCACAGGCAAGGTGTCACCCGATGCCGTGACAAGCTGGTACGGTGGACTCGGCTTCCTTGTCGGCAAACCTTTCGCCACGTCAGGTTTGATGGTGGTCACGGCTGCCCCGGTGCCCACCAGCACGCAGCACGGCTTTCCTCTCACCCGACCGTCCGCGATGAGGCTGTCATCCATGCGCCGGCTGACGGCGTGCAGGGTCACTCGAGGGGATGGTGGTGATGGCTTCGACATGCCCCTCTCCACGTCGGCCCTTACTCGTTTTCCGGCTGCACTTCCTGGTGTGGGCAGTCTCTCTCAAGGTGTCCGGGCTGTCCATACCTCCTTAGATTTTCAGATTTTATTTATTTAAAAAAATTACGACTAATGGACCAAGTACTTAATATGAATGTTAAAGAAAGCCTAAGAGGAATACGCCTAGTAGAATTAGAAGAAATTTAAAACGAGTTATTGAACATAAACTCAAGTTACCGCAACTAAATAGAAGTAATGTAGCTGACAAGGGAGTGCAAACGGACATTCCTTTTATTAAAGGTAATGATCAAATCGATATCAATGCACCTTCCGACCATCATCATAATTCTCGTGATCTTCCTTTCAAGCCACAGTTACCACCTAAATGTAAAATAAATAAAAAAAATTGTAATGAAGAGATAGATAAAGCGATATCAAAAACTGTGTCCTTTGTAGATGGAGTTATTCCAAAACCAAAATTAATCTTTAATATATGTGATATATTAGCGTCGGAATTTAAAAAATCCAATAAGGATACCCGATGATTACGAAGCTATTATGGATATAGAAGAAAACGAACATGACGTTGGTATAAAATCAGACACATCATCGAAATGCCCCATAAATTTTTATAATGGCACTGAAAATGCAATGCAACTTAGTAGATTGGAGGAAACAAAAATAGTATTAGCAGCATTACGACATGTGTTAAGGAAACTACACGAGAAAGGGGAATCAATTGTTTTTCCGTTACCTGATGCCATTGACAGAATGGAGTTAAGGGTTCATAGTGTCACAACAGGTCCGGAGGAAATATTAAATCTGTTATATACAGTCTTCAGTTGAAGGAATGAAGTCTTTGATCTTGAAGAAATTTATAGCCGTTTTGTTAAATGCTATGGTAAAATAATAATTGATCATAGCCTTGGCCATATTGCTATGCTCACATTAGACATGTTGGCTCAACATATTCCAAAATTATTCAATCCAAGACTCCTAAATCCATCGCTCCTATTATCCCGAAAGTATCATATCCATGTACCAGCACTCCTTTCAAAAGCAAACAATTCTCCCCTAAAACAAATTCCTCTAAATCCCAACCCTCTAAGAATGGTATCAATGTTTTCAAAATCCTTGTTAAAGGCGCTACCTATGAATCCCATAATAAAAATGAATCTACATCCAGAACATTCAGCACCAAAAAGCAAAGTAAATCTTTGAAGACATCAGCACAATCTTGAAGTTCGAATAGTCTAGTCTACATCAAAGTTCATCCTCCAGCAGATTAGTAGGACAAAATATGACAAATATGATTAAGGAATATTATCAACCAGCAGAAGGGCAGTATGCAGCACATAGTAAATATGATCAATTTAAATAAATCTATTCATTGCCATGAATCCTGATTGTTATAATTATTGTAAACATTTAAGAATTGCTCAAATTAATGCCCAAAGAAGCAAATTGCTGATGGCAGAGATAAGAAATTTTATTAAGGAATTAAATCGTGATATTATTTGCATTCAAGAACCCTATACAGCAAATGGAACATTAGTTTATATGCCTGCAGTGGCTAGGGTAATATCTGGAGATATTAAACCCACGGCTGCAATTGTTATTGTTAATTCCAATATTCAAGTCGTGAGCATTACATAATTTTCCGATTTATCATACTAAATGTGTGGAAATCTCACATGAGAATGGTAAATTTATTTTAGCTAATTACTATTTTCAATGGAGTGACGAAATAGAGCCATGTATGTATAGAGTCAGGAATATACAAAATTATTTTCGGCATCATGAAATAATTCATACTATGGATTCTAATGCCTAATCATTATCGTGGTTTAATGAATATAGGGATGCAGGGGGTGAGAAGATGGAAGATGTTATTTCAGAACTAAATTTACATGTAGTAAATCAAGGTAGTAATCCACCAACATTTGAAAATCGTCAAGGGACTTCATATAACATCGATTTGACACTCTGCAGTAGTAAAAGTTTAAAAAAAAAATTATGGATGGAAAGTAGGACAGGATATGACTTCCAGCGATCATACAATGATCTATTTTTACTATACCATAACTACTAACTCACAATTTGCCAGTCAAGATAAAAGTGGAAAAAGAAATTTTTTCCAAGCTAATTGGAACCAAGTGAAGGGGATTTTCAATTCTTAAAATAGATGTTTTGGTGCTTTGGAATTAAATAATCTAATTTGTAAAATTGATTATGCTATTAAGCAATCAGTACCTCATTCAAGAGTAAAGAAGTTTTCAGACAATATTTAGAATGATGCCTTGGAAACTTCAAGGAGAAAAATGACGAAACTTAGAAAAATTTATCAAAGATCCGTGATTGAATCAGATAGACAAGCAAACCTAAACGGCCACGTGACCTTATTACCTCTCATTGGCTGCTATTGTAGTATAGACTGTTTTGCGGTAAAAATTAGTTCGATATTTAACAGGGTGATAAATCTTTACATGTAGGAAGGGAATTGTCAAATTTATATTTTCGTAACTGTTTGAATAAAATATATTGCACAACAGAATTGATTTATCTGCAATGCATGATAATTCTTAAATGAAGTAAAGAGCAGGTTCCTTTGCTCAGAAGCCCGTCTTTCACATGGCACGATAGCACGTGCTTTAGCGGTAGTGGTGACATATTTGTTTATACGACTTTTATCGCTGTCATTGTTTTGAACTGGATTTGTAATAAATCACCATTCGAGGCTGTGGTGTGCCGAGTCCTAGAACTAAATTATGTTATTGACCGCCTATTGAACGTGTACTTATTATATGTATAATGGCAGAGTCTACTGCCAGTTTTTCGCTGAAGCATCGCAAGGGAAAATCTTTACAAAGCGGCGAAAAAAAGAATTGCACTGCATGTGTTTAATGCACTCTCAGAGAATCCGTCTTTGTCATTGGGAGAAGTCGAACAGCTGTGCTCTGAACTTACAGGTGTGTTAGATGCGTAGGAACATTGCATTATGAAATTGGGACAACAGCAAAACTTGCCACTCCAGGGGCGATATTGCTGTGTGACGAAAACGATATTTATGCACAATCAGACTGTACTGGGATACAAGTCGCAAAATATACTACCTTGACGAGACTTGGGTGAATGAAGGATTCACGGCAAGTATGGCGTGTCACAACTTTTAAGACTCAAAACAAGCATTTTTGCTTCCCAGTGGAAGAGGCCCTAAGGCCTTTCATTATAAACTTGTTTCAGTTTCATTGCTCATTCATTCAGTTTCAGCTTGCTCAGTTTCCTTATAAACTTCATTACTTTTTCATGCCTTGATATACTTAATTGTATGATTTTATCTATCTTCCTGGCAATTATTATGACGTTCACTGCAGCTTTATATGTGACGGAAAGGCACCGCATACGGCATATGCCACGAAAGCATTAGCGAATTAGGGTGAGGGGGAAGGTAGTTGCAAGCGGGGTGATAAATGTCTGCGGGGGAAGGTTATATGAAAGAGATATTAGTATTACATGCATGAGAAACCGTTAAGTTTTTCGCAACTTCTTGTTCCTCATAGAGAGCTGTAAGGATTAATGCAATCTGAGTGGAGTACCGAAAAGAGGGGCAGAGCTGCAATAATGGCTTTTGTGTTAAAGGGGTCAATGTTTTCACTTAGACTATAAACTGCGGGTTGCATACATCACAATAAATAGGGGCAGAACACTCACTTGGTATAATGTTGATTATGATTTATCTACTGTATTATCCTTAATGGTTTGTGCCTGGTTGACCATTTTTATACATTTTTATTTTGTCCTCTCCTTCCTTTATTTCTTTTTTTCGTCGTTTCCTTCCTCTTAAAGACAGTGGGACTGATTTGGCAGTAGATTTTTGTGTTAATACTTCGAACGATGTGTTTCGATGAATTAGATTTTTATGAAAATCTATAAATTCGGAAATGTTGAACGTGTTTTCCTCTGTAGGACTCTTGCTTACACCTAGCTTAGCCTCAAACAACTGATATGTGTAATTTCTTTCTTTGTCTGTTTATGGTGAAGATGCAGTAATCATAAGAAGATGTCTAGAAGAATAGGAAATATTACTCCAAACTGATTCTAGAGAATGCTACTTCGAAATTTCAACCAAACGATGTCATCGCAGTAAATTTTGATATTTAAATGATCCCCGCAATTTTATTTGCTTTTCATTGTTTACGTTATGCAATATGATGTATCCTTTACTTATTTATTCATATATTTATTTGTTATCGCTACAGATAGAAATAACTAAAAGGCAATGAAACTTCTTTGCTAAGAGCTCCGAATTATAAAATTTCTTTACCTTTTTTAAATCTATTTTTTCGCGATATTCAATTGTTTCTAGTCCCAATGCAATATCGCCATTAAGACGTGGCTTTTACCTCGCAGAGCTTGAAGCGCTACCAACTAAACGAATTTATCGTCTTTATTTCTCCTTCTTCTTTTTCTTCTTTTTCTTCTTCTTCTTCTTCTTCTTCTTCTGCTTCTCTTTATTCGAGTACCTAATATACATATTTAAGGACAACTTGAAACTATCATGATAACTTCTAGGCAGTAAAGAAACATAAAAAAACAGTATTCAGAATAGGAAATATGAAAGAATTTGGAATAGTACTCAAAAGTAATTCGTGAGGGTGCAATTTCTCTATTCCTTAACCAAACAAGATCATAGGGGCGAATTTTTATATTTACTTCGTAATCGAAATTAGGATTACTCTTTATTTTTAGGTTATGCAGCATCACATATTTATTTATCTTTTTTTTTCTTTGGTGGTGGTCATAATGCTGTCATCAGAAGAAGCAATCTGGAAGAACAGGAATTAGTTCTCAAAACTAATACTACAGGACGCTACATGGTCGTTCGTAAGCAAAACAAGATCATCGCGGTAAATTTCGATGCTTAATTGACATTCGAATAATGTGTTGCTGTTCATTGTTGACACTATGCAAGATTTTACTTCCTTCTATTTATTTTTTACCTCCCGAAATAGAAATCAGTGAAACGCAATAATATATCTTTGTACGACTTCAAAATGGTTTAAATCTGTTTGCCTTTTGTTAAGTCTTTACTTTACCGATCTTCAGTTGTTTATACTCATAATGCAATGCCGCCAATAAGACGAAGTGTTTAGCTTGTAGCATTCGCTTGTAGCATTTTTATTCTGCTTCTTCTTTCTCCTACCTATACATATTTAATATTCATATATACATACAATTTAAAGCTATCATGAGAATTTTAAGCAGTAGTGAAGCAGATCATACATTAATCTGGCAAAAATATCTGGAAAAATTAGGAATATTACTCGAAACAATTTCCACCTCGCCATTCGTAGTTAAATCGAGATCATAACAGTAAATGCTGATATATTCATTCATTCATTTTTATTCATTTACATCTTTCGTTGTTTGTTTATTTATTTATTATTTATTTACTTCTTTATTTGTTTGTTTATTTATTTTATTACTTATTCATTTATTCATTAACTTATTTGTTTACTTATTTGGTATTTATTTAAATAATTATTCATCTATTAATCTAATTATGCATTGATCTATTTTTTCTGTCATTTTTACTCATTTATTGATTTACTTAGTTACTTTATTTACTTAGTTGTTTATCTATTTATGTATTCATTTCTCTTTTTATTTATGCATTTAATTAATTACTTATTTGTTTGTTTGATTGAATGATTGATTGTTTGTTCGTTCGTTCTTTCGTTTGTTTGTTTGTATGTTTACTTGTTTATGTATTTACCTATTTATTTGATTGTTTATTATGCTAACTAGTTAAAAATAACTGAAGCACATCAACCATTTTTCTACGTCCCCCAAATGATTTAGATCTCTTTGCCCATTTTTATTCAAAGCTTCCACGAACTACAAATGTTTCTTGTCCGTTGAATTTTGGCTGTGTTTTAGCTACTTTATTATCATTCAAGTTTGTGTATGATTTGCTTTTGTGTTAACCCTTTTTCCCTTTTATGTACCTTCATTATTTTCAATCACCTTTTCTTGCTTTCCACTTAACAACTATTCTAACAATTTGTCAAAAGGTATTTCTTTTTCAAATGTTTTTGATAGCTGAATTAGGTTCTTATAGAAAGAAACATTGTAAAAGTTTCCCGGACACGCCTAAATTCGGGAAATTCTGAACTTGTGTTTTGTGTAGGAATTTTATATAGGAGGGCTGTTCAATAAAGGATGATCATAGTTTTTTACGGTCATAATTTTTCGCACTAAAATTCATTCTTACTATACTCTCTTAGCTTAATGTGCAACAAACACGCCGTACTAGTTTTATTGTTGCTACTCCTGGTTCCCGCCTGTGAGAAGTTCAGACATGATCAGTATCGCTTAGCGCTACGATGGAGGTAACATGCAGTTGAAGTTGATGTTAGAGGAAGATCCGGAAATTCTTTCAAACGTAATCACTGCTGATGACACTTGGCTACATCATTTTGATCCTGAGAGCAAACAGCAAAGCTCAGTGTGGAAATATCCTTCATCAACAAACCCCCAAAAAGCAAAAGTGTTTGCTTCTGCTGGGAAAATTATGGTCATCTCATTCTTTGATATTCATGGAATGCTTTATCAGCATGTTGAACCTGCACACACATCAATAACTGGACAAAACTAAAGGGATGTCCTGAAAACATTGCAATTCTATATAAGGCGCAAAAGACCACATTTCCCTGAAGCAGGCTGGATGCTGCACCATGAATACGCGCGGTCACATATTGCGCATGTTGTTGCTGAAGATTTTGCATAATTCAAGGTGAATTGCTTCCGTCATCCTCCCTATAGTTCAGATTTAGTCCCATGTGACCCTTTTCTATTCCCTGCCTTGAAGAAACGCCTTCGTGGGAGGCATTATCCACCATCAGAAGCAGTGGTGGAGGCCTCAGAGGCAATTTTCAAGGATCTCTCAGAAAATGGTTTCCAGCATGTCTTTGAAGACCGGCAGAAACGCTGGGAAAAGTGCATCGCATCCAGGGGAGACTATTTTGAGAAGCACCACCAAAATTATGAGGAGGAGTAAAGATACTGTGACTTCCTGGGTTCGTAGGATTAAAAGTCCCATTGCACACACTCAAAATGTTCTTTATTTCTGCAGAATTTTAGTTGGTACACTTGCCAATTACAAAGAATTACGTAGCGCACACAATAAGTATCCCTAACCATCCCCTCCGTTAGCGCTACACAGATAAATGGATAGGCGTGGTCTGAATGCTTCCCGTGTGTCCCCTACCTGCCAGCTGGTTCTCTCGGCATTTCCGATGTTCGGGTGATAATACGTTGTAAAAGAATGTGATCATTCTTTATTGAACAGCCCTCGTAAATTTTAGATATAACTCACGACTCAGACGATATATATGGGTAATTCCTTTCCGTTTCTTTGTTTATAGTGACAATACGTAACCAGAAGAAACAATCTGGTAGAGTGAGAAAAAGTACTTACGTCTAATTCTAGAGAGTGCTACTTCAACATCGCTAAAGTAAGCAAGATCATCGCAGTAAATTTTGGTATTTAATTGATACTCGAAATTTTGTTTGCTATTCTTTGTTTGTGTTATACAACATTATGTACGTTTTATTTATTTATTTATTTATTTACTTATTTATTCATTTATTTAATTGTTATCTAACAAGACAGGTATAATTGAAGCGCAATCAAGCATCTTTGCTAAGAGTCGCAAAGTATACAAAGCCCTTTGCACTGTTTTATTTTCTTTCGCGATATTCAATTGTTTCTAGTAGCAATGCAATGCCGCCAATAAGCCGAAGCGTGTATCTCGTTGTATTTGCAGTGCTATAAAACACATAAGTATACGATGTTATGTTTATTTCGCTTCTTCGTTTTTCCTTCCTATTCCTATGCTTATCATTCATGTTTACAAACCATTTAAACTTATCATGATGACTATTTTATATCAAATTAATTACCGTTTCCCAATTTTGTTTAAAGCGTTTTCTAAATGAGATATTGTAATGTGTATTACATGTGTTACAATTTGCACCTGCGCATTCATCTTCTACATTCGCATTCAGGTTTTTTTCCCTTCTTCTCATGTTTCACTGTTTGTCTTTAAATTTGATATATATGGATATTTATAATTATACATTATTATCATTCACAGTTTGAGTCTCCTTTTTAATTTATTATCTGGCTGATCTTCAGTATTGATATACAAGCCATTGATAAATAACATAAGTACTACATAAAAATTAACAACTGAGGAATTACTGTCCTCTGGCATATACAATAGGTGATAAATTTATAATCTAAACAAACAGAGAAGAATTAAAAACACATTTAAATGAAAGATAATAAAAGACAAAGTATATAACAGGGTAACCAACACATACAATAACATTCAATAAGGTGGATAACAATTGAAAGGACAGGTTAGATATGCGAGGCAGGATTATGATCAGTGGTGTTAAGAGTAAAGTAGAGGATGTACTTTGAGTTAGTGAGAAAAGTCGCTATCTTCTGAATCAGTGACTAGGATGTCTTGAGGCAGTTTTCTTTTCAATCTGGTCCTTTCGATGTTTCGTCCTACAATGTCATATGTACAGCGCTTGGTATTTCGGATAATCTAACGAAGAATGTCTGTTATATCAATTTAAAATACAGATGTATGTGAAAAATACCAAGTTCCTGATGGAGTTGATCATTTCTAATGAACCATGAAGCCTTTGTAATACCGTGGAGAAATTTGTTTTGTATAACCTAAAGTCGTTGAAAGTTGGTTTTGCTGGCTGCACCCCATACAGGAGCAGCGTAAGAAATTATGGGGCGTATAAGAGATTTGTAGATCAATATTGTGCACTCCAGACCAAGCTGTGATTTCTTCTGTAGCAATGGATACAGCTTTTTAATTCCAGAAATAAATATTGTGAAAATGTAAGATATATGAGAATTCCAGAATAATTTAGTGCCAAGCAATACGCCTAAATATTTGACTGGTGTTTCTGGAGGCTTCCATGGTTATTGTTTTCCCTGCAGGTCCAAGGGGGATAGATTTTGATAATATCTTAAGGAGAATACTTTTATTTCCCTTTTAATAGTATTTATTACTACTCGCCACATGTTGAACCTCTTAGATAACATATTTAATTATATTTGTAGCCTGTTGATTGCAGTACTTAAGTCTGGATGCGAATAGAAAATAACAGCCTCCTCGGTCTACATAGCTGAGGATATGGGATTTGCATTGGGAAGGTCTTGAACGAATATGTTGAATAATAGTGCTGCCAGAATTGATCCTTGTGGGACTCCTGCTGCTATTGGTGGAAGATCGGATTTGTAACTGGCTGTTCGCCCTAAAAATTGGCGTTGTGAGAAAAGACTTTCAGTTATTCTGTTTAGATAACCTGGGAATCCAATTCTATGTAATTTTACCAGTAAACCAGTGTGGCATACAGTATCGAAACTTGAGCAATATCTAGAAAAATTGCAGGGGTATACTGTTTCTCTTCAAATCCTTTGATGACGCTTTCATTAACTCTTAGTAGCCAATTAGTTATTGAATGTAGAAGACGAAAGTCCAATTTAATACGATGGTATAATGTTGCTTTTGTAGACAAATTCTGCTAAGGGCTTTTGGATTACTTTCTCAAAAAGTGTTGATAAAGTGGAAAGCAGACTGATTGGCCGATAACTTGATAGAAGATGTATCATATTTTTAGGTTTGTGGAATACCAGTATTTCTGCTATTTTCCATGAACGAGGGAAGTAGTCAATTCTTAGAGAGGAGTTAAAGATTTCTGCCAGGTAAACAAGTGTTTGCATTGTAAGCTTCTTTATTACTATGTTTGGTACGAGGTCATATCCTGGTGATTTTTAATAGTAAGGTTTATGATGAAGAGGGATAGCTCTTTCGGCGATGTGTGTAATATTCTATTTGTAACTTTAGGTTTGTTTTTATGTATCTACATACAGTTCATGTTCTATATCAGAAGCAGCTTCATTATCAAAGATGATATTTGTAATAAATAAATTTTTATAATAAGAGGCAAGAGCATTGCATTTTGACTGAGAGTCTATGAGTATCTTATCAAAATGCAGTGATGGTACTGAAGTTGGTCCTCGTAAAATCCTTTTGGTTTCGTACCAAGGGGAACAGTCACTAGAGAATAAAGAAGACACATAGGTTTGGTAAGAATTAAGACGATACTGTTCTAGCTCTTGCCTAACGGTAAGAATGAGGCTGTTAAGCTTTCTGCGTAGAGAAGGATGTCTTTCTCGTTGCCACTGCCTTCGGATGCGATGCTTTTCGCTGATTAGATGAATATTATGCGTAGTTAGGTATAAATGAGGTCTAGGTCGATATGAGCGAGTTGTTGGTTCTTTGATACAAGGACAGATAGTATCTGTGAAGTGCTAAACGGCATTATCGTAATCTGAAGTCTAGGTTAGGTGATAAGCTGAAGTTAATGATGTGTCTAGTCTTGACTGAAATTGATCCCAATTGACGTAGCCGTTTATCAGACGAGGCTGTTGTACTGTTATGGAAGAATTATATTGTCATATGATATATTGCGTTTTATTATTATGGATACTCCTCCGGAAACAGTAGGCGCAACTCTGTCTTTTCGGTGCATTTTATATCCGGGCAGAGAGAAAGTTTCATTTGGTAAGAAATGTGTTTTTGTGACACATATTATATCAATGTTGTGAGCTGAAAGAAAGGCAATAAGAGAGGCTCTTTTAAGACGAAGATCAATAGCGTTCCAATTTAGAAGTGATAATTGAATAGAATAGAATAGAGTTACGTACAGCCATTTTGAAAAGATGATGATAGGGGAGAGATATTAAATTCTTGATTTGCGGGCAGATATGACCTTATGAATGAGACGATATGAGGGAAAAATTTATATAGTAAATTAGTAAGGAAGGAGCTGGTTGAAGATGATTCCTCTGGTTGCTGTTTTAGTCTGGAGTTGTTCATAACGTCCGCAAAGGTGCAATGATATGTGCGTGGAGGTTTTGCAGACGGTGAGTTAACTTTTGCCTGTTTCGGCGCTGAAGCTGATGGATCACTTGAGTGTTGAGAAAGAGGTGGAAAATCCGAAAATTTAGGAACAGATGGTCCAGTTATGTTCTGAGGCTGCTTTCGCTGCAGATTATGTGAATGAGAGGAGCGTTTCTTTAAACGTAAATAGTGAGAACATCCTCTGAAATTTGCAGGATGTTGTTCATGACGGTTCACACATTTTGGGGGAGTAGTTTTAGAAAGTTTGCAGTCAGAGAAAAGATGGGACCCAAGACACCTGACGCACTAGGTTCAAGTTGGCAATAATTTTTGTTAAGCCCATAGTTTTGACAATGAATTCATTGTGCGATAAAAGTTGATTTGCTTCTAATTTCTACCTTGATTATACTATATAGTAGACGGGTAAGATTTAGAATAGATTTAGCTTCATCGCAGTCAGTGAGCTCAACTGCACAGAGAGGAATGGGTTGTTTATTTTTTCCTTGTAGCCTTGCAACTTTGCCAACAGGATACTTAGTTCTAGTAGTGCTCTTAAAATCTCCTCATTACTGAGAGAGCAGGGTAGATTCCTAATGATTACAGAGAAAATTTTATCTTCACTTTTCCTATATGTGAAGTATTTTTGTTTTATTGAATCAAAATAAGCTCTCAGAGCACGAAAATCTTCAGTTATAGCAGTGAAAAATTTAATGACTTTTCCTTTTAGTTCAGTATGAAGTTTTGATTTCAGTTGACTGCGCATAGTGTGAATAAATAGTTGATGGTTTTAAATATCAGTTAAGCAGATTGGTGGAATTTTTTCGTTGGTAGTCTCAACTTCAACATCTGAGTTATTGTCATCTAAGTTATCCTCTAATAAATGATATCTATTTTGTGTAGGAATGGTAGCAAAGCATGCATTTGACGCGCTGTTATCTGCTTGAAATTGCTGACTAGTTTGCGTGGTGCTTGTTGAGGGTACTGGAAATGCGCATAAAGCATTTGTATTCAAGGGTCTTTTAACCTGGTTTAAAGATAACTTCAAATGTTTGGGAGCCTTCTTTGTTTGATCTTCAGTTACTTTTCGCACCTTCGATTGTTTCGTTACTTTACAACTTTTATTAGAAAATGATATACTTTTGTCTGAATCACAGGCATTCATAAGTTTAATATATTGTGCACTATTTACAGTGTAAGTGAAATTACCTTCTTCCATTGCGGGGGAGTGAACATTTAAAATGTCTCATGTTTTATCACACGCTCAGTTAACGTTATATGTGTTCATGCCCAATATCTAGAGCAATCGAAAAATTTAAAGCGAATTTATGTAATCACACCAAGGTAGTAGCAAATAACACTAATTAGTAATTTTCAGATGTTAATGCACTTGGAGATATAAAAACATCTCCTCTCCGAAACTATTTACCATCAATATAAGGATAAAGTTAGCAGTTCCCAATAAACATTACTATACAGTTGCGATGCTCAACTTTTTCCCCCAGTTTGTGTCTGATTTCCTTTTTCTTTGATTTTTGCTCTTTCTTTGTTTCTTTCTTGGAGTTAGCGCTTCGGGAATACTCCTGGTTCTGTATATATATCTCCAATATGTTTACCAGGGTTCAAATATTTAGGTATATGTTTCCTATAAAATAATGGAGGGTAAAACATGCTAAACCAAGGCAAAAGTCACAAAAAGCTGCTGTTTTACTGAATCAATTTAAAAAACGCTCTTTCTCCCATACTAGAATATTGAGCAATAAACAGGTATACTAAAGCATCAGAAGAAGAAGAAAACCATGAAGCTATTGTACCTAAAGACAGTAAATATAAATAATTTTTACCCTCTAGTATGTAGAGGAAGTACGAGTATCAGATATTTCAAACTGTGACTTGCACTCAATATCAGAATATTCTAAACTAATTTAAACCATCCTTATCCTAATAAACCTGGTTTAGTTTTCGCTGGTTGTTCCTTTAGATTTTGCACTTCACTATCAAACAATTTTGGGTACATGGCTTTAGGTAAGCAATATCTTGTGTTTTGGAAGCTAATTTTTGGGCCCATATAGCAATTAGTGTTCCTCGGCTGATATGGTGCTGAACTATATTTTGAGATGGTCCTTTACCATCTCTATATGTTCACGTAGTATAGCTTTAGTAGTGCATGGATCAAATTCAATGCTTCATATGGGAGGCATAATTGCAATTCTGATATGAGGGATGTCTTGTTTGTTTCTTCAGATATGTAGACACTGTTAGAAGATGCGTTTGGCAGTAATAGGATAACAAACTGATCCTAAACGTCTTGTAGTCCACTTCTTCATTACAGTACTTAGTAGACTTCGATTTAAAACTCACCAGGATGCTGGCAATAGGGCCTCCTCAGAAATCTGATGCAAAATTATAAAGCGTTAGTCTTTTGTTATGGACGTCTGAAGAGGGAAATCAAGTTCATCTCCTTCTTTACTTATAGTGTGATTTCACTAATCCAAGCTTCAATCAGTAAACAATTCCACCTCAATTGTTTCATTGTTTTTATAAATTGTAATAGGCAAAAGTGTTTGGGACAGCATCGAGACTTTCATTAACAGATTTCCTCTGTTAGGATTTTTTACAATTTTGTAATTTATTTCCCTACAAATTTTCCTTAGTGGAGTTAATCTACCATGGAAAAGATTGTTTTCTTTCAATGTCTTACTTATAGCTTCTAACTTAGGTAGGAAATCCGAGCTGAACAGTGGATACATCATTCTTCTCATCGTCCAGGCGCCAAATGACTTGATCACTGATAGTCTATTGGGACATTGTTTTCCCCGGGATGTCTATAAGGCTGTCACTTGATTACTCTTTAGTTTGTTATTCAAAATTCACTTTAACAGTGCAAGGAGATAGCATTTTGGGGATATCGTCAGGTTATTAAAGTCCTCTACACATTTCGATGATAAAATAGGAGCATTATACAAATAAATAAATAAAATCTGAAAATCTAAGCCCCGGTTCATAATTTCTTACATGCGTACATCTCTTCCAATTTCTTACTTATTAAAAACCAATTAACCGCCAAAAACAGTACAATTACACTACAACATTTTTTAGATCATAAAACAAAATTTAAAATCATTTAAAATAAAATAATTCAAACTACACTTTACAGATAATACCTAAAATACTAGTATCCAGTAAACATTTAACCTGTAGCCAGTTGAAATATAAAACTACTAACTACAATACTGGTAACGAATATTACACGTTCTTTTTGTTTCAATTTACGTTCTACAACGTTAAGTCATATCGGACGATGAATGAAATGGGTGAAATGATGCTCAAATGAATCCGGGGTCCGTGGAGCTTAGAAGTACACAACATTCGTCTGACAGGATAAGGGAAAACCCCGGAAAAACCTTATCCAGTTAACTCACCCTAACCGAGATTTGAACTCGGGACCTCTTGAACGTGAGGCAGACACGCTACCATCCACGCTACCGAGGCGGGCTTTCACGTTCTGGTAATCAATATTATCTTAATATAAAGTCTTTCAAAACTTAAAAAAAGGCTTTTAAAGCTCTTCAAAAACTTGACCAAAAATATATAAGGATACAAAATTTGAAAACAGAGGAATAAGTTACATTTCATCAGGTTACAAAATTTGAAAATACGAGGGCTGTTAAATATAGAATGATTACATTTTTTTTTTTTTTTTTGACAACGTACCTTTACTCGTAATTTTGACGGTCCCTCTCAAAATACGCTCCCCTGAATTCCATTTACTTGTCCAAGCGTTTCTGCCAGTCTTCAAATACATGCTGGAAACCCTTTTATGAGAGATCCTTCAAACTCGTCTCTGCAGCCTTTACCACTGCTTCTGATGATGGCTAATGCCTCCCGCGAAGGCTTTTCTTCAAGTTAAGTTGTGTTACAGATGACTATGTTTACCTAATATGTCCGTGTATGGAATATCAGCTTCAAGGCGAAACCACTAAATGTTAAGTTTGATAAACCACCCTTGGCTGTATTTAGGGATTCACCCCTTAGACTGGTAGCAATTGACGAACATGTCCCACTCCCAATAGGAAGGACGTGATTATGTTATACATTTGTTATAGTACATGTAATGACAGAATTTGTGGCCCTGTAGCCAATGAAAAGGCTGACTAGCGCCAGCTGCACGAATAAAATCGTCAAAGGCCGCCTCGGTAGCGTGGTGGTACAATGTCTGCCTCACGTTCAAGAGGTCTCGAGTTTGAACCTCGGTCAGGATGAGTTACCTGGATAAGGCTTTTTACAGGGTTTTCTCTTATCCTGAAGGACAAATTTCGGGTTACTCTAAGATCTATGGACCCTGGGCTCATTTGAGCATCATTTCACCCATTCCATTCATCGTCCGATATGTTTAAACGTTGGAGGACGTAAATTACACAAAAAAATCGTCAAAGAGTACATTCTACTGTACAGGAAAATAGACGCTATTTTACTCGAAAATGCCACAGTACATAAGGGACATACAGTTTTCAACCCACTTAAAGGAGCCAACGTGAAGCTATATTACATAAGTCCTTATCATTCACAAAGTAGCCCGACAGAAAGAGAAATGACAGATTTTAATACGTATCTAAGGGTAAGGTGCCACATAAAGCACTCGAAATGGTCTGAATACATACCCTACATAGAGTGGGTGATGAATAACTCTGTTAATCCGAAACATGGACACTCGCTCACTCAATTTATGACTGGACAGTCACCTGAAGACATTATGGAAAATATCCCGAAATCCCTACCTATTATTGAGGTACTAAGCTTTTACAATTTTTTGGTCTGCCCTCTGTTTTGGCACAGGCCACTGCTACACAGGACAGTCCATTAAGTATATTTACAGAAGTGATAACCCCTTTCTTTCTTCACTGTTAGTACAATCTATATACCTCCTCCTCCCCCAGCTATTTTTCAATGGAATATAAAAAACAAATGATCTCCTCTCTGCTATTTGACTAAAAATTCTCTGGATCTCCATGTCTTCAAATCTTATTCTAGCCCCATTCCAAAAACCTTTATCATTATTTTCTCTCTTTCTCTAAGTTTCACCCATACCATTTCTTCCAAATTATTTCGTAAATTACTTACCATTCTTTATTTGGTAAAGTTAGTTCTTGATACTTCAAGCTTAGAACCTATTATTGAGAAAACCCAGGCCCAAAGAACACAGAGTGCACTCAAGCGTATAAACGACCGAATTGACAAAAGAATGGAGAAGGCAACCAGATATGTACGTACCTGGGAACCCCAACTCGGAGACAGAATCTTGGTCGGGAACTATGATAAGTCTTCCTTAATAAAGAAACAATACAAAACGTTAACTCTGCTATGGAAAGGTCCCGTGGAGGTAGTTGGTTGTGCGGGGAATACAACTTATAATTTGCAGGATAAAAGAACCGGAAAAATTTTGGCAAATATGGCATGACATCCTTACGCCCATTCAAGGAGGCACCAAAAGTAAATCGTGTGTAGAGTATAAGTTGCATTACATTGTACGCACGCAGAAGTCGGGTACGTTCCCTTAAAAGGCTCAGTTAAATATACCCTACGCGAAGTAAAGTAAAAATAAAATAGAATGTGTAAAGTAAATAGAATCCGTCACTGGATATATATAAGTGCTGTTGTTTTTTTTACTCCATTCCCCATAAGAAGATGATTATGCACAAAGTGGGTGGAATTCTAGGAATATTAATTAAGGTAGTAGTGTAATTGAAGGGATCATCAACAAAGGAAAGAATGCTAAAATTATAGGAATAACATGTAAATGTAGATACCTGAATGCCAGTGTGAAATGATCAATACAGTTAAAAGAAAGAAAAAACTAATAGAGAGAGTAGAACGAATGTACCTATATCTAGAGACACATGCGATATTAAGAGAACTGGAAATCCAGTACACAGTAGTTTTGTGGGTATAGTGAGTAGAGTGAAATGATCAGCCGTTCGCTAGAGAAGACTACAACGTTTGAATATAAAAATATATGAATGAGGAATGTGATTAAATAACATTCATAAATTATAGGGTGATGAGATTTCTGGTAATAGTTTTATGTAATATTTTGTTTGTGTACTATATGTAATGTATTGTATAAGTTAATATGCAATTATCTCCACTAGTTTACTACCGACGACGCATACCCCAGTATACATACACGCATACACCAACCAGCTCACACAATGATGGAATATTCCGAGAATTTCGAAAGTGACCTTTAATATAACAGCCCGGTTCTAAATTATCAGAAGAGCATATTGTGACTTTGTGGGTTCGTGAAATTAAAAGTCCAACAACACAAACTCAACAATGTTCTTTATTTCCACCAACTTACAGTTTAACACTTGCCAATTACACAGAATCACGTAATGCACACAATTACAGTTCACCACTTCGTCCGTTAAAGTTCCACTTGCATTCGCCATTACGTTAACCCCTCCGACGCACGCACGCAGTCTCTTGTCTGTTCACAAGCTCGTCAAGCACTGACTACTATCCTGCGGCCCGATGTGTTGCTTATATAGGGTCAGCTGGCCATCTAGAAGTTTCCAGATTAGACGAAACAACCCGCACGTTCGAGAACCTAGGGGGAGGGTAAAGAGATGGCTCTGTGGCTCGCAATCCCTCTACTAATCATTCCTTCACTTAGTGACAGGAGACAAATGCGTCTGTGTGGCGTGGCCTCTGGTCCCTTCTCAGCTGTCGTTAGTTGTGCTTCCCGATAATTGGGTGACACAGCTCCCTCCTCAAAGCTGGTCGTCCCGAACAGCACCATCGTAGCGGGCTAGACTATCCAGGTGTACCACCAACATCTTCCCTCGGGGAACCTTATGGATGCGGTAGACCACGTGGTTAATCCTCTTCACCACCCGGTACGGTCCTTGCCATGGCTGCTGGAGCTTACGGCAGCGTCCCTTGGTCCGGGTAGGACGGTACAACCACACCAGGTCACCATGTTGGAACCCTTGGCTGTTGGCTTGTCTGTCATATCTGGTCTTCATGCGGTCGCTCACCTTCTGGATGTTCTGGCGAGCCATCTCGTGCATGTCGTGGAGATGGTCCACCAAGTGCTCCACATACTCGGTCGCTGGCTGTTTCGCTTCCGGAGGGCTTCCAAAAGCCAGGTCACAAGGGAGGTGTAACTCTCGGCCGAACATTAAGCTGGCTGGCGTCATCCCAGTTGTGTCATGATTAGACGAGCGGTAGGCCAGCAAGAACAGTGGCACCTTGACGTCCCACTCTCGCTGATGGCTGGCTACGACCTTCCTCAGGTGTTCCACTAAGGTCTTAATGTATCTTTAGACCATGCCATCCGACTGGGGATGTAGAGGAGTCGTGCGGGTCTTTTTCACCCCAAGCCTTTGTAGTGCCTCCTTCATTAGGTTGGACTCAAAGTTGGTACCTCAAATCGACAGAACACTTGCTCCACTAGGCAGTCTGTGATTGTCTTTGCCTCTTGGTTTGGGATGGCATACACGTCCGGCCACTTGGTGAAGTAGTCCACGACCACCATTAGGTACTTGTTGCCTCGGTCGGAAACTGGGAACGGTACAGCAATGTCAACGGCGATCCGTTCGAATGGCGCTCCGACGTTGTACTGCTGCATGCGACCCCAAATTCTAGTCTGGGGGCCACGACTCGCCGAGCACACGTGACACTGACGGCACCATCTCTCAGCATCTGCTCGGAGTCTCAGCCAGTATTAGCGCTGCCGTAGTTTGTCAATCGTTCGGTTCGCTCCCAGGTGTCCTTCCGAAGTACCGGCGTGCACTTCTTCCAACACTGCCGGTACCCTACACCGGGGAGATACCAACTGCGTCTTCCCATCGGGTGATTCCCAAACCCGGAACAGCACGCCATCTCTGGTCTTCAACAAGTCCCTTTGTGACCAGTACGACTTGTAGGTGGCGCTCCTCGGTGCGATGTCCTCCCAGGTTGGTCTCGTTCCTGCCTCCACTTCCCTCAAGAGTGGCCCCAAGTCTGCGTCCACCAGCTGCTCCCTCCTGAGGCCTGCGCTATCCCAGCCATCCGCAGACAATGCCGTGACTACTCGGACTGCTTCGGCACGCTCCTTCTCTTCCACTCTTGTGCACTGGCCGCATTCTTCTGGACAGGGTCTTCGAGACATAGCATCTGCGTTACCGTGGCTCTTCCCTCTGCGATGTTCCGAGGTGAAGGTGTACTCCTGCAGCATCTGGACCCAACGTGCTGTCTGGTCTTCCAGGTTTTTAAAGCTCAATAGCCAGGTTAGGGTGGCATGGTCAGTACTCAGGTGGAATGGCTGACCGTACAGGTACTTGTGGAAGTGCTCCAAGGTCTTTACTACCGCCAGTAGCTCTCGTCGGGTGACGCAGTAGTTCTTCTCTGCCTTGGATAGCGTCTTGCTGTAGTAGGCTATCACCCGCTCATGGCCGTCCTGGATCTGCGATAGGGCACCTCCAATGCAATGGTCGCTAGCGTCGGTGTCCACAATGAAGGCGCCACCCGGTTGTGGGAAACCCAAAATTGGAGCACTGTACAGGGTCTCCTTTAGGCGCTGGAAAGCGTTTTCGGCGTCATCTGTCCACACATAAGGCCGGTGTTCCTCTGTCAGGCGGGTGAGGGGTTTTGCGATGTTGGAGAACCCCTTTATGGAGCGGCGGTAATAACTGCGCAGCCCCAGGAAAATGCGCAACTCTTTCTTATCCTTTGGGCGAGGCCAATCTCTCACAGCCTGTGTCTTCTCCGGGTCTGTGGCCACTGCAGTTGCTGAGACTATGTGGACTAAGTAGTTCACTTCTTTGCGAAAGAGCTGGCGCTTTTTCGCGTTCAGCTTCAAGGTGGTCGCCTGCAGTCTCTGTAGCACCTTACTCAGATTCTGTAGGTGATCCTCAAAAGTCTTGCCGATGATGATGATGTCGTCCAGGTATAGCAGGCAGGCATCATAAGTAAGCCCTTCATCACTGACTCCATGAGGCGCTGGAAGGTAGCTGGTGCGTTGCGGACGCCAAAGGACATAACCGTGAACTGCCAGAGGCCTTGGCCCACCGAGAATGCGGTCTTCTCCTTGTCTCTTGGGTCTAGAGCTACCTGCCAGTAGCCCGACTTCAGGTCCAGGATCGAAAACCTTTGTGCACCAGCTAGCGTGTCCAGCGTCTCGTCAATCCGGGGTAAGGGGAAACAGCTTGACATTCTTCTTTTTCACGAAGACTATAGGGTAACACCAAGGGCTGTCAGACTCTTCAATCACTCTCCTGTATCTCAAGTCCTCCAGCATGTCTCGTACCGCCCCTTGCTTCGCCAGCGGAGCGCGTGTAGGTGGTTGCCGAATAGGCCAGGCGTCCTCGGTGACGATGCGGTGAAGCACTTTGTCCGTGCGGCCGTAGTCACTATGACCTTGGCTGAAGACGCGCTGGTATCGTCTTAGCAGTAGTCGAACTCTCTCTAGTTGCTCTATGGTGATGTGGTCGGCCGCCCTCTCCAGTAAGCCTTCTAGCCGGGGCCCCAGGTTTTGCGTCGGCACCGGCTCCTGCGTCTTGTCGATTGCTGTTACGCTTACCACGGACTCGCTCGTTCCCAACTCCGTCCCGGCCTGGACGTCGTGGTCGTTGTCCGTTGGATTTAGCAGTCTCACTGGCACATCCTCTGGGCACGGCAGCAGTGCCCTGGCTACACATAATCCGTGCACAGGCGTCTTCTGGTCCAGCATCATGTTTCTGGTTCTCTGGCCTTCCAGTCGCGCCGTCACCACCACCTCGCTCCTCGCGGGGACAACCACGTCTTCGTTCAAGACGACCCTGCAGATTCCAAGGCGCTCTTCTGGTTGACGGAGTATAACCTCTTCTTCGTTGAGCCGCAGGACCTTCTTGCCAACGTCGACCGTCGCCTCATGGCTCCTGAGGGCATCCAGTCCAAGAATCACCTCCTCAGCCACCTTCGCGACGAACACCCACTGACGCACGGCACTCCGTCCGAAGGTCAGCTCCAGCAGGGCCTCCTTCTCCAAAGGCAAGGTGTCGCCGGTGCCTTGACAAGGTCGTATGGTCGGCTCGGCTTCCTTGTCGGCAAACCCTTCGCCACGTCAGGTCTGATGATGGTCACGGCCACCCCGGTGTCCACCAGCACGCGGCACGGCTTTCCTCTTACCCAACCGTCCGCGATGAGGCTGTCATCCATACGCCGGCTGACGGCGCGCAGTGTCACTCGAGAGGATAGTGGTGATGGCGCCGACGTGCCCCTCTCCACGGCGGCCGTTACTCGTTTTCCCGCTGCTCTTCCTGGTGTGGGCAGTCTCTCTGCAGGTGTTCGGGCTGTCCACATCTTCCCGTAGGGGAAGGGGTCCGTCCCCTTCAGCTGCCAAAGTGCGGGCGCTGCGGACCCTTAGCACTCGTGGTACCTCTGACGTTACCAGAGGAACTCCGGGCCGAACAGCCAAGCCCCTCCTTCGGGAGTTGTTCGGATGGGTAGGTCTCGGAGGGGTGGTGGTTCCCGATACCCGTGGGAGATTGCGTACGTCTTCGGACGGGGTTGAGGGAAGCCATCAGTTTCCGGGTACTAGCCTGCTCAGCTAGTGGAAGGTGTGCTAGATCGCCAGGCGGCCCCACCGAGGTCATATCGGTAGTCCTCACCTTGAGTGTTGACGCGCGTAAGTGGCGTATCCACTTCCGTCCTGACTGGTCTTCGGACCAGGAGGGGGGCAGTTTAGGAAACTAGGTACTGTCCTAATGGAAAGCCCCACGGAGAGACCCTTTGGGATAGTCCCTGGTTGTAAGAGACCCGGGTCTTGTTCCTACGGGGACAGGGCTAATGGGAGTAGACTCTCTGCCCTCAGATGTCCACACCCCCAACACAGGCCATTAGGTGTTCGCCGTCGTCCGTCAGCTGGTCTTCTGTCTCCGTCGTAGCGGACACTCCTCGTTCTCGACGTCGGGATAGATGTTACCTTGGCCTCCTCCATCCTTAATGCCGCTGTCAGCGCCTCGTGGATTGTTTTATACTCGCCGAGCATTAGGCGCTGACGAATCTCCGTGTCCCGTAACCCGTCGACAAAGTTGTAGGCGGCTTCCCGGGATACGAACTCCAGTGGCAGGTCAACCAAGGCCTTGCTAGCCAGCTGCTCAATCGCTATGGCGAAATCCTGCAGCGTCTCCCCCGGCTCCTGTGAACTTGCCTTCAGCTGGCTGCGGTATGCTGTGGCTAAGCGGTGGTTCCCGAAACGATTCTCCAGGGCCTCCCAGATGTCCTTGGGTGCCGCCATTGTCTGCACCGCGTTTAGGACTTCCGCGGCTCGTCCCTGGAGACTGGCTGTTAACTGTGTGGCCTCCTACTCCGGTGACCATCTGTTGTGCTTGGCCACTGTGATAAACTGGCGGCGGAAGACTTCAAACGTTAACGCGCCGTCATATTTCGGAGGTTTGACGCGCTCCGATGTTGTGTCGCGTCCCGGCGCGTCGGCCTTCAAATCCTTCAACCTCCTTCCGACGACGTCCTCCACCATGGCGCTCAGGGACTTGACGCTGCTGTCCGCTTTTCCTTGCAGCTCATTAACGCGGCTCGCCAGGTCTTCGACGCGCTCGCCTAACCCTGTGATGTCCTCTTTTACGCCGGCCATCTGATCTTCAGATTTGGCGGCGAGAGCCTCGTTCGCCACCTTCATTTCCTTGGTCAGTTCAGCCACCTTTGCGGTCATTGTCGTGGCCAAGTTGTTGTTTTCCGCTTCTGTTTTTGTTGTTAACTCGTTCATCTTCGCGGACAAGTTGTTATTTGCCGTCTCCAACTTCTTTTCCATTTTCTCGGTGACTTTGTCATTTGCCGTCTTCATTTCCGATGTCAGTTCAGCCTTCATTTTCATCATCTTCTCCAGAAGTTTTTCCAATGCCGCGTCCATGGTGGTAATGTTCGGTGATGTTGTCGTCCCGCTTCTTGGCACCAGTGTGACTTGGTGGGTTCGTGAAATTAAAAGTCCAATTACACAAGCTCAACAATGTTCTTTATTTCCACCGACTTACAGTTTAACACTTACCAATTACACAGAATTACGTAATGCACACAATTACAGTTCACCAGTTCATCCGTTAAAGTTCCACTTGCACTCGCCATTACGTTAACTCCTCCGACGCACGCACGCAGTCTCTTGTCCGTTCACAAGCTCGTCAAGCACTGACTACTTTCCTGCGGCCCGATGTGTTGCTTATATAGGGTCAGCTGGCCATCTAGAAGTTTCCAGATTAGACGAAACAACCCGCACGTTCGAGAACCTTGGGGGAGGATAAAGAGACGGCTCAGTGGCCCGCAATCCCTCTCCTAATCATTCCTTCAGTTAGTGACAGGAGACAAATGAGTGGGTGTGGCGTGGCCTCTGGTCCCTTCTCAGCTGTCGTTTGTTGTGGTTCCGGATAATTGGGTGACAATATGATACCGTCCGAACTAAGCATAACATTGGCATAATAACCGCGAAAGTCATATTAAATGCATAATCAAGGGCGGATAGATACCACAATATGAATTAAGCAAAATTATAACAAATATGGAGGATAATGATTAAATATTCAACTGCAAAAACTAAACAGGCAATTCTAATACTCATATTTCATTGCAAGCACGAGAACCAAACGTGTAAAGAGAGCCGGGAAAATGACCACTTACCCTCTCAGGAATTTTCCTTGTGTTGATCCGACAAAGGGGGCATTGTTCGAGAATCGCCCAAGCGACAACCAGTCTCCTGGCGATGCATTTGTCTGCACACGATACGTGATGAGAGAATAGACACCGGGAATTTAAGCTAAACTTTTTCAAACGTGCTTCTGAATTAATTACCTGGTCCGTGGGGAAGTGAAGTTTGTGTGGAATACATGCCTCAGAAACTAGAATTTGCGATGAAATATAAGCGTAGGGATGAAACACAACCTATAAGGAACGAGTAACAGGTCATATACCCTCTAAAGTGACCAAAATTCGGTGAAACAAAGGGGAAATGTGTGCAAAGGCGACATTTTATGTTTGGTAGGAAAACTCATCAAAGTCCGTATTCGCAAAATGACGGAACAACACACATTAGTTGGTTATAAAACGCACTTTGTTTTGGCGAGTGAAAGCAGCAACACCTACTTAAAGTTCATCGAAGTCCGTGTTCGCGAATGGACGGAGCAACACTCATTATGTGGTTATCAAACACTCTGTGTCAGCAAGCGAGTGAAACAGCACAAATTACAACATCATCAAGATTTCACCAAACTCAGATGTTAAAAAGTCCTCCGAAAATACTCTAGTGCATGAAGTAATGCTCTCGACATCCAAAAACGACAACGCATACACAGCTACATACACCACTTGGCGCGTCCTAGTAATTTACAAGTTCACTCGTGACTGTGATTCAAAGTAGCCGTCATGTCACGCGCACAGCAACGGGCAAATCCTAAGTCTCGTGCCTAATGTGCAAGTTACACCTAGACTACAATGACGAGTGGAGAGGGCAACATGTATAAGTAAACTTTACTTTCAACTATCGTGGTGTCTTCTATGTGATAATACCCATACACTGTCAGGACGCACCCATTCCCTGAAACACAAAATCGAGAATCCATGCAGACCTACCCTGAGGAACACCCCGACCTGTTGTAAACATCCCATCTGTAGCGCTCACCCGTCACATATCCTATCATATGAGGTGTTGAGTGCCAGGAGGGCTGAACGATGTACTTAACGGGCAAGTACTGCCTCACCAGGTAAAGTACAAGAAGATCACGTTTGGAAAGAAATGGTACTGACGAGATTTTGGAGCCCATCAACATAATTTTGCAATTCTCGGACGATGGAGTCAGTAGCAATGACGAATTTTCTCTTGATGTAAGTGACATTCACAGCTATATGGATGAGCCACTGGCAATTCTGTTGGATTAGAAAACTACACAATTCAGAAACTATAATTGTAATTATAGCATTTATAATATGCGCCTAATATGCGAATATTCATGTCTCAATTATGATTTCAACAACTGCATTATTATAAAACTTTGGAAAATTCAGTTTGCGTTCCCCTAAGTTTAGCGCCAAGGTGAACCTTATGCTCTACATGATAGTGTGCGAGTGACGGGGAAATATTAAAAATGCGCCTTAACGTATCTGATCCATGGCAGTCCAAACTGTTCTCATTTGAAACATATAATAGTCGTATCTTGAACGCTTGGGTAACTGCATAAATCCGTAGTGCTTAAATCTCTGGTTAAAACGGTAATTGATTAATGCATTCAAATTATATCACTCAAATTACTTTACTTTTGACCACCAAGCACGAAATGTGTACACAGAAGCACTAACGCAACAGTTGAGTGCAGAGGTTCTATTCCCATTAGTCCTGGACCCTTAGGATCAAAACCCGGGCCTCTTTCAACCAGGGAGTAGCCTGGCTGTTCCAAAGGGGCGCCCGGCGCCTCCGTGGGTCTCTCTATAGGGCAAGACCGGGGTTACTCACAAGCCCCAACCATCTGGTCCAAGGAGACCAGAGAAAACTGCTGTGCGAATGCATGTGCATAGGCTTCTCTTTAAAATGAGTTGGAAGCACTAAATAAAGTCATGGCTTTTGTGAATAATGGTCTCAGTTACCCAGCTTCAGCATGTATAAATTGCTAGAAAAGCTGAGAATTGCGCATCAAAAAAAGGGTTGTAAACGAAACTAAATAATAGAGTGTTACAGTGAAAGTGTTATCTAAGGACATTTTAGTTAACATGGAGCTGCAAATCGAATAATTTATTACCTTGACGGGACCTGGTGGAGTGTGGGACGAACAAGCTTTGGTGTGACGGAACAGTGAGCAGTGAAGGCCAAACAATTTTACAGGTTTTGTCTACTGGACTGAAACATGACACTGACAAAAGACTGATCGTGATGCATATAATCACTGTACAGATTTTGTGGAAGGCGGTCTTTTACTATATGAATCAAAGGAATTTGACGATTATCACTATGAAATGAACGTAAACGTATTTCAACAGTGGTTTAATCGTGCGCGGTTCCATCTCGCTCTTTCAAGCAACTCTAGACTCGTTACTCCAAATTCGGTGTTCCAACAACTTTTTGCCGAACTACTGAGCAGTTACCCTAATTATGTTCCGGTCTTTACAGACGGTTCACAGTTAGGTAGCACTACGGGTTTCGCGTTCTTCATTAACGGTGAGGCTCATAAATTTCGCATTCTGGACTCCACTTCAGTTTTCTCCGCAGAGCTGTATGCCATCTTCTATTTGCTCCTTTTTATTTGCAAGTTAGCTCCTGGCTCTTTTATTGTCTGCACTGATTCTCTGAGTGCTCTTCAGGCCTTGCAACAGGACATTGCCGCTCACACCCTTGTTTTAAAAATACAGGCACAGATCTCGCAAATGCACAGTCGCGGATATAGTTTTGTTTTTACTTGGACCCCAGGCCATGTTGGGATTTCCGGGAACGAGGAGGCGGACGCGACTGCTAAGTCCGCTTGCAGTTTGCCCCGGAGTTTAACAACTACGGTACCATACCAGGATGTGCAACGTTTTTTTCCGTCGCCAACTCCGATCTGCTTCGTAGCAATCCTGGACATCTTTGGAAGGCACACAACTCCGGGCGATAAAGGAGAGCGTACAACCCTGGCCAACTTCCTGAAGGGATAACCGGCGGGTCGAGGTGATACTCACCCGGCTGAGAATTGGGCACACACGTGCGACTCATGGCCATCTGTTAAGAGTGGAACCGGCCCCTGTGTGTGCTCCGTGTGCAGTACGCCTCACTATACAGCATGTATTGCTGGATTTCCCGCAGTACACTCGCGTTCGCCAGTCTTTGAGCTTAAGGACTAACTTGCACGGTATATTAGGGGACGACCCAGTGGCCGTGGATAAGGCTCTGCGGTTTGTTTTTAAAATCGGGATTTAATAAACAAGTCTGACTTGTATTTTATATTTATTAATTTTAGAGATCTTAAATTTTTAGAACTGGGATGAGTTTTTTATGTGCTTTTAATAGTTGAGTGTTTTTATTTTATCTTACTTTTTAACGTTGTGTAGCTTTTAGTTTTTATAGTTGATTTCGGGCCCAAATGACCTTGTTGTCGACGGGCCTTAAAACACTACACACTCACTCCCTCACCCCGACATTCGTCTTGAAAGATACGGGAAAACCTCGGTAAAGGACTTACCCAGGAAACTCACCCTAACCGAGATTCATGAATACATACATGAATACATGTTATATCTCTAAGTGTTTACCTCAGAAATGTTTCCCATGATTTCGATTAAAATATTTGTTTACGACAGTTTCCAAGAAATAGAATGTATATACTGATAGTTCTGGGAGTGTCTTGTAAGGTCTATATTCTCCATTACTTTGGTATTATTATAACAGAGAAATACAAACTACAGTTTGAGCATTAGGTTATTTTCACATTTCTAACTTGCTATAGTTTGTAACTTCCCTGGTTCTTACGTGCATGTGGTATCTACCACACTTCTGGCCGCGCTATATACACTTGTAGTCTTCGTCTGGCCCGTGAAACTTCATGTTTATACATATCTTGTGGTGAAATACATGTATAGGGGGTCGTGTTGTGACGTGGCACAATACGCTTTGATATTATGATATAGTATGGGTGTCATACTGCATTACACATATGTACATCTCCTTAACGAAAACCTTGAAATATTCTGCACTGGGCTGTGGATTTAACTCATACATACTGTAGGTTTTCTTTGGGTATTGTACATTAAATCATACACCCACACTCTAACGCGTCCCTCCAGAGTTTTGGGAGGATAGGAACAAATCTTGTCTAAGCAAAACATCCTACTCCTCCATCCGGGAACCGAACCCGTACTTCCTGGAATAACATTCACATACAATATCGATTCTGTGTTAATAAGCGTGTCAGCACATTCCACATTTCAGAGCCTGGGCTACTGCTAAGAACAGGCCTCATATGACCTAAGCATACTGAAAAGTGAATATGAAGGATAATGGAAAGATAGAGTCAGACTGAAAAAATTCAATGCCATAGCCGGGATTTGAACCACGGATTTTCTGGTCTCCGTCCAGCCGCTCTAAAGCATTGAGCTACAATGGTCAACGTGCCGACATCACATCAAATTCTGCAACTGACTCGTGTTTTTTCCCAGTAAACTACTTAGGAGTTCTGAGAGCTCAACCATAGTAGCTCAATGGTTCAGAGCGGCTGGATGGAGACCAGAAGACCTGTGGTTAAAATCCCGGCTATAGAATTGAATTTTTCAGTCTGACACTATATTCCCATACTTGAGCCTATACAGGGCCAGTGTGAAAGAACAATTAATTTCCATCAATTGATCCAATAGTGGTTAACTATAAAGCCTGAGCCTTAAAGTACTTACACGCTGTAAGTTGCCATTATGGTAGTTGTCTCATGTATTCATGAGAACTTCTAAAACGTTTACTGATAAAGAAGACGAGTCAGTTGGAGAATCTAATGTGCTGTCGGCACGTTGGCCATAGTAGCTCAACGGTTTAGAGCGAATGGACGGAGACCAGAAGATCCGTGATTCAAATCCCGCCTATGGCATTGAATTTTTCAATCTGAATCTATCTTGCCGTTCTTTGGCCTACAGACGGCCAGTGTGAAAGAACAATTAATTTCCATTAATTGACCTAATAATGGCTAACTATAAAGCCCGGGCCTTAAAGTGCTTAAACGTTGTAAGTCACCATTATGGTAGGTGTCTCATGCGTTCATGAGAACTCCTAAGTGGTTTACCGGGGGGAAAAACGAGTCAGTTGGAGAATTTAATGTTATAACGACACGTTGGCCATCGTAGCTGAATGGTTTAGAGCGGTTGGAAGGAGACCTGAAGATCCGTGGTTCAAATCGCGCCTATGGCATTGAATTTTTCAATCTGACTATCCTTCTATACTTAAGCCTACACACCGTCAGTGTGAAAGAATAATTAATTTCCCTAAAGGATAATGGTCACTCAAACATCATTGCTATGGCTTTACTTAGAAACACTCAGTGCTTCGATTGCAAAAGTTGCTGGTTATTACTCATGTAGTACTTCTTCAGCGAAGAATAAAAAATCCATGCTATATAGAGAGAAATATCGTTAATATATATGCATTTTACAAGGCTTGCTAACCTATAGTCGATATTTCCTTTGATCCCATCTCTGTCATTTTACACCATAAGCACAGTTTGCTTGCCAGCAATGGATATCAACTATAATGTCTATCATCTGAACACCTAATAAAATTAGTCATAGAAATTTTTAAATAATTGCAAGTATTCATTAGGGTTTAGATATACCTACCGTAAGTAGAGCCATCTCTGGACAGCGCAAAACATTACCCAAACACAGCTTTTCTCTTATACTATATATAGCAACGAGGAAACAGCTTTTAAACCAAGTAGTTTGTAAATGTTGTTACCGAAATACCGATTTGTATCGAACCACATTGCCAGTTTTGTATACTTTCCGTGTAATAGTGCGTGGTGAACAATATGTCGTCGATTTTGTGCATTTGACTGTGTTATTCACTCAAATTAGTGTTACTTTGTGCAAAGGACCTTTGTTGGCTAAATGCCGTATTTTTAGTGAAACCTTAGGATTCCCTATTAGTTAAAATATCGTGTGAAGTGTGATTGGTGTGCCCTTGTTCAGGAAGGGCCAGCGTGCACGCATGCATACCTACAGTAGGATATTGTATTCGGACAAAATATTGAACGGTATTTACTGCCAGTTTTGTGCTCTCTTTCGTACATCATGTCCTCATGTAACATGGACTTCACAACAACCTCCCCTTCCGACGAAGATGTTCGCACGACAGCTCTCTCCTACTACATTAACGGTGGGAATAGCCGCTGTTTCATGCAGCTGGCACTTATAATTGATCCAAAAATTCCCCTGCATTCTGATCATGCAACCATTCTTCAACTGGGGATGGTAGCCAGGTTGCAGTATGTTCAGTTTGCTGAGCAACATATCCCTCAACTCCTTGCAGCGGGCTCTGAGGGTAACAACTCCCAAGTTGCATCGGAAGAATTTCATAAAATGGTTCTGCGCCGTGCTCGTATGGAGGTCATCGCTTCCTACCTCACCAAGCACGAACATTCAACAACATCTGAATGGCAACAGGTCCCCACAAAGAGGAGACACCAAACACCTCAATGCAACGATATCACTGAGCACACACCTACGTCAAATAAATTCCCTCCCCTTGTAACTGCAGCCTCCCGCTCATTCGTAGCAGCCCCTCTTAGCACCGCTCCAGTTAAAGGTCCCCGCAGTGGTACAAAGACCTTGCCAATTTCAGTTACAAGCGCTGACTCTACTTCAACAGACACCCCTATTCCCAGGGTGGAGAAACCACCTCCCATCTTCCTTCGTCAGCCTGAAGACGGCAGAAAATTGCACACCTTCGCTAGGTGTGACAAAATTATTACCCTCCGTAACATGGGCAACAAAGCTTCCATCCTACCTGAATATCCTACAGCACATCGTGAAACCCGTCGCTGGTTAGAGGATAATCAAATCCGGTTTATCGCTACTCTCCTGCCTGAAGAAAAGCGCCTTCAGGTAACCATCAAAGATCTCCCTCAATAGATCACTGAGGATGAGGTCAAGGACGAAGTCCTTGGTCAAGCACTTTCCATGGTCATTGTCAGTCGGCTCCGCAGTATCCGCGGATACACTCCAGCGCTCTTCCACACTTCAGAGTAGCTTTAGAGAAGTCCAGCGAGGCCAAAAAATATCTACAAGGTGAACAGAATGTTCTACTGCCGTCACTCTCGAGGCATACAAACCACCTTTCCGACTTCAACAGTGCTTAAACTGGCAGCAGTTTTCCCATGGGGCGGAAGCCTGCAGACTAAAATCTGTTTTTTCTCACTGTGGGCAAACAGGCCATCTTCACAATGCTTGTAGCAAGCTCACCATTACTAAACATAGCTTTGCTAACTGCAGAGCTGAACACTCATGTCGACAATCCAAATGCCCTGTTTGGCAGAGAGCACGATATGAACTGGAAAGCACCAAGAAGGGAGCCTGCAAGATTCCAGTTCATGCTCCTCTACCATGGGCTACCTAAGGAGGCTTTCTACGGTGCTCGTTTCCTACATATCCCAGCTAGATCCCCAGTGCAATTCCCATCCTACGCAGTAACCGTCAAGAACACTTCTTTGTCACCCCCTACCCAACCGCAAAAATATCAGCTCTCTTCTGCTCACCGTACAACACCTCCACCAACCTCATCATCTGTTTCTACACCTCGCAGTTCTCCTCAACCGCAATTATCAAATACTATTCAACATCGCCTCAAAAAGGCCATGCCTGAACCGCTCCCACCAAGCACGTCGGCATTCTCTAAACCTGCCACTCCACCTCAATTGTCACCAACTAACGATCATTCGAATCGACAAAGAATTGCGGACATTGCAGCCTTCAGTGAGGTAACTGATAGCATTCCTCCGCACTTGCAAATTAAATTTGCGACTGCTCTGATGGAGGCCCTGCTCACAAGATCTCCACAAGCGTCACCAGAAATGGTACTTATTCAAACAGTCTTCACCTTCTGCATTTCCAATGGCTACTAAACACCAACGATACACAACATTTCCAGGATTCAAGATCTGCTTCTGGAATGCCAATGGTCTCCGCAGACAATTGGCGGAAGTTTCCACCTTTTTGTCCATGCAGAAGGTAAATACCGTAATGGTGCAGGAAACCCATTTATCACCTCGTATAAAATGTGGCATCCCAGGAAAATGTTACTATCGAACTGATGCAGCCGACAGCAGAGGAGGTACTGCCATATACATTTAGCGTGCCATTCAACACCTTCAAATATATATATATATATACCCGCAACCAGTAATCTGGAGATCACCGGCATCCAAGTGGGCACCAGCAATGGTCCCCTGCATTTATATTCAGTATACGTGTCACCGACTCGCTCCCTACTTTCTTCTGAATTGGATCATCTCTTCAGCTCCCCAGTTGCCACGAATGCTGAGGGAGATATCACTGCCAAGCACTTCAACTGGAACTCCTCCATTACCAACCATCGTGGGTGCACTCCACAACTTCGTAGCGTCCAAGGCTATCACAGCTAGGGCTCCAAACCAACCTACAATTCACAATGGAGACAGGGGATCACCTTACTCGCTTGATCTCGCCCTGGTCCGCAATATACGGCAGCACTTTACCCTCTTCACAGTTCCTGCCCTATCTTCAGATCATTGTCCCATCCTTTTATCTTTCCCTGGTAAGCCCAACTACAAAGCTCCTCGGGGATTCCCACTCGCACAATAGACCAATTGGGTGGAGTTTTCGATACGATTAGAACAAATCTAGCCCCCGGAGCAGTCATTTCATACTCCAGAAGAAACAGACACCATGGTTGATATTTTCACCCCCCAACTGACTACTGCTATCATGAGCTCTTCCCCAAAATCAAATCCTAGCAGATTGAATATCGATCCTTTACCTCAGGCTATCCGTGAAACAATTAAACAAAAGAACAGTATGCGGCGGCGCGTTTTACATAGTCGTTGCCCAGCAGATCGTCGTGAGCTTCGCCGACTTCAGGAGTTGGTCAAACCTCAACTCCAAGAATTTCGCAACGATTGCTGGAAAAAAAATAAAAAAAAATAAAAAATATAAAAAAATAAAAAAAATAAAAAAATATTAAAAAATAAAAAAAATATTATCTGCTAATCTATTGTCCAGGCATCTAGATGCTAAACCTGGACACGATTATTTACAATTTTATTTGATTTATTTAATGATTTAATATGATTTAACAATAACAAATTATAATCTTTGCAGATACAACCCTATATTACATGTTTTAATATAATATCCTCCACAAGGGAAGTTACAAAATTCATTAAGTTGTTAGTTTGTTAGCCTGTCTCCTCTATATTGACTTCCTGTTCCCGATTCTGATAACTGCGTCTCCTTCTACCTGTCTTCATTCTATATCCGAAACAGTTTCCTGATTTATGTCTAATCCTTCTTCCTGAGATACTTATAGCTGTGTCCTATCTACTTCTAGTTCCCGATGTCGTCTTAATCTACCGGAAGTCCTAGGTGCAGACTGTTCACCATTGGGTCTATGCTGACTTATGCGTCTTGGCTGATTCTGAAGTCTATTGATCTTATATTGTTCCATTACTACGTAAGAAACTGTGAGAACCATCTTCTCTAAGATTTTAAGATCTTATTCATATCTAATGATGTTATATACTTGTTTCCCAGCTAGTAACTCTCTATATTCCTGTAAAGTCTCTTTATATTTAATACATTCAAAAATGACATGTTCTGGTGAGTCTTGCACTTGACATACATCACAGATATCTCTAGGTATCTTCCCTATCTTCTTGAAATATGTGTTAAATGGACCGTGTCCTGCTATATATAATATGCCACCCTTTCCGGGCAATATGTTTTTGAGATTCAACCTTTCTTTTATGTTTGGAAATAGATGTATGTTCGTCTGCTAATTGTCATCTCATTCCATTCTTGTTGCCATCGTCGTATTAAACACCATCGTACTTCTGTTTTGGTCCTACAACATTCTCCAATGATATCCTCTACTCTTTTTAGATCTCTTTTCTTCAACCAAAAGTATGCCACTCTCATCAGAATTAATAATTCTATTGGCCAAATGGCCATAATCACCAACTGAGCCATTGTTCCCGTAGTAGAAGCTGCACCGGTCATCCTAAGCAAAGCTCTTCTCTGTGTTGATCTAAGTACTTTTATATTTTTGATATTACTCAATCTATGTGCCCAGATTCCAGCTCCATATGCGGTTATGCCCACCATAAAACTCATGTGATAAACACTGACTATCTCCGTTGGTAGCTTGAATTTTCTGGTCGTAAGATTAGATAATTTCATCATCACATTATTACCTTTATTTTTAACCTCATTTATATGTGTATTATAAAGCTGTTTTTCATCTATGGGAATCCCCAAATATTTCACTACCTTTTTCCTGCATACTTTAACTCCATCCAGTGTAATTATTGGATCCCGTTTTAGCGTCCCTTTCATTATCATGAACATCGACTTTTGTGGCGCAACTTGCAATTTAACTTCCTTACACCAACTATCCAAACGCTCCAAAGTGTTGTTAGCCTTTTCTTCTAGTTCTGATCTACTGTTTGCTTCGACTAATATTAATAGGTCACCTGCATATGCTATTATATCAAGCACATATGGGAGTTTACTCATATATTCTAACATAGGCTCAGTTAATATGTCCCAAAATGTCCGACCTAAAATTGATCCCTGAGGGCAGCCTTTCGATATCTCCTTAGTTATCATTTTATTTTCACCATATATGTATACACGTCTGTCCTTACAGTAATCTCTTAAAATATTGTACAGGCTTTTGGGATATTGCTTATCTCTCAAAGTCTTGAATAACTGGGGCCACCATAGATTATCGAAAGCGCTTGCTATATCAACAAACATTGCAACTACGTATTTCTTATTGGATGTATTCACCTTCTTAATTGCTTGATTTATAGCATCCTCCGTTGAAAAGAACTTTCTAAAACCGAATTGCTTTTCTGTCATACCTTTCATAATTCTGTGTTCATTAATCCTTTTATGCAGTAATATTTCTTGCACCTTTCCCAATGTGTTCAACAGGCAAATCGGCCGATACGTCTTTGGATTTGTTGGGAAAATAAGATCTCCTCTCTTCGTGTAGAGGACAACTCCTTTTGGAGCCTGACCAAATCCTTACTTCAAATCCCTCGCAAAGATCCACCG
Source organism: Mantis religiosa (assembly GCA_030765055.1). Lineage (NCBI taxonomy): Eukaryota > Metazoa > Arthropoda > Insecta > Mantodea > Mantidae > Mantis > Mantis religiosa. The sequence continues at coordinate 201,459 of JAUKNK010000165.1, forward strand.
CTGCACCACGGACAGGCAGTCGCTCAGTCTGCAAGGCTAAAAGCTGAACTAAATGCAACATTCCTGGAAATGACCTTTACGGCCGCTGATACCCCCGATGTAGATCATATCCACGCAGCCACACAGGAAGTTCAGGCGTACCTTTCCGAACCCCATGATGATCTGCCACATTCCTCCATCTCCGTAGCTGAAGTGCAATGCCACACCACCAGCCAAAGGCTATTCAAGTCACCTGGCTTTAACAATATAGCAAACAAAGCGCTAAATGTTCTACCATTGCCTTCGGTGAAAGCATTAACCTTTCTCTATAATGCAATCCTCAAACTTTGCCACTTCCCAAAGGCCTGGAAGCATGTAAAGCTCATCGCTATCTGCAAACCTGAGTAAGTCCCCGGAGAGCTACAGACCCATCAGCTTGCTTCCAACACTGAGTAAACTGATGGAAAAACTTATTCTAAGTTGACTAAGGACTATCCTGAATCGATACAATATTGTCAGAGCGGAGCAATTTGGCTTTCGCTCTCAGCACTCCACTCAACACCAGCTACTTCGTCTGTTCAATAAAGTTTACAAGCCTTTAACAGGAAGCTTTAACAGGCTTACTCTCCAGTCTCATCACCTACCAAACCCCTTCTTACTTAATACATTTCATTCACTCCTACCTCTCTGGCGCAAACTTTGCTGTCTCTCACGACGGAATCTTATCCTCATCCCGTCCCATTAGAGCTGGCGTTCCCCAAGGTAGTGTCCTGGCATTCACTCTTCCTTTTATACATCAACACCCTACCATCCCTGCCACTCTGCTCGCAGTATATCTTTGCTGACGATACAGATGTCACCTCCACATCATCAGAGCTCAACATGTTTACTTGCAAGATTCAAAAAAATGCTTACCTCCTAACCACCTGGTTTGAACTTTGGCACCTACGCGTCCACCCACAGGAGAGCCAGGCCATCACCTTCTTTCGAAGACGAATAGCGGATCTTCCACCAATTCGTCTAGCTGGTGAGGACGTCCATTGGAAAACTTACGTTAAGTATCTTGGTGTTCTACTTGACATCAAATTGACGCGGAGAGGCCACATTACATATGTGGCTAATAAAGTTACCAAAAGAATGGGTATGATTTACCCTCGCTATAACCGACAATCGGTGATGTCTCTGCCTACAAAACTGCTCCTGTATAAACAAGTACTCCGACCAGCCATTACATACGCCAGTGAAATATGGAGAGTTGCAGCCAAGTCTCACCTACACCGCCTTGAAATTCTACAATCCCTATGCCTCCACATTACCACAGACTCCCCTTTGTACATCCCCAATCTAGTTATCCGACGTGACTTACGTATCCCTACAATAACAGACTACAACCATTCCCTTTCACGTTCCTTCTATCAAAACCACTCGCACAACTTCAACTCCCTCTTCCCCGGTCTAGACGAGTACGACATCGATCCGGGAGAGCGCTACAAACGCCCAAGGCTACTTCTAGGTTCATAAAATAACACATCAGATGGCTTATATACAGCTCCAACCTCATCTTCTGCCGCATATTATCCTTCCTTAGAAAACACTCCACTGCCAGCAAAGGGCCTAGCCCTGATCTGGCCTATGACTGAAGGTCTGACTTTGAGATCTTCAATGTCCAGTCGTGTGTGCTGTGATGCTTATACTATATGCAACGAGAGAATGAAGTAGCGTATAACTCCGCGTCCACATGTATTTGGAATGACAGTACCGTTATCGCTTCGTTAAGTATAATATTAATATGTATTAATAACATGAATATGCAATTTCAACACAAAGAACACGAATTTATTCAAACCATAAGCTTAGTCTCTTCGTTAAGTATAATATTAATATAAGTTTTCGACAATACAGAACCATATTTCGAGCTAAGTATCACGCAGCACACTATTAATATCCATGGAAATTAACTACTACTTACGCATTTTTCGTTCATTTTAGCACGAGACTTGACCATTGCCAGCAATTCTGCTTTAAGGTTACCCTCGTGGAAAATTATATTTTTACTCTGTAGCCATGTTATGATGTTACTTGTTTCGTATGCATTATAACCTCACACTGTGGTAGGCGGCATAGTCCATCACAATTACGTTGTAATTTGGTGAGAATCTTTCCAAACCTGGATTTGAAAACGTCGCCATTCATTTCTTCATGATAGTATCCAGTTCTGGTTACTCACCGCATATTATTATTGCAGTGAAAGGCATATTCACAAATACAACTATAAGAATTGATACTGGGGATAGGTTAACAAAACAAATTTCTACCAATACTGGACTAACGCAAGGGTGTAGCTTACCATCTACTCTTTCTGGTGTATATATAGACGATATTCTAAATGAATGGAAGATTTTAGTAGACCCACGAATCAAAACAAAAGAAAATATTTATATTAAGGCCCTGCTGTTTGCGGATGACCAATTATTGATTCATAGGAATGAAAATCAACTGCAAAAATGAATGTATACTCTAAATAATGCAGTACAAAAGCATAATTTTAAAATATCAGAAGAAAAATAAAAATTATGGCCTTTAAAGGAAATTATAATTTAAGATAAAAAATTGATTTAGGAAATAGAATTTTCGAACAAATATAAAGTTGTTAATATTTAGGATGTAACATAAGTTTTAGAAACAATGGTGATATAGAAGGAAAAGTAAACAAATTCAGAGCAATATGTGGGACAATCCAAAGAACTTTTAAAAACAGAGTGAGAAGGGATACAAAAGTGAAAATGCATAAGGAAATGGTGATTCCAAATTTACTATATGGAAGCGAAACTTGGGTGCCAACACAAAAGGATTTAAATAAATTACAGGCTGCAGAAATGCAATTTTTAAGAAGTGTTAAGAGTTCTACAGTATTGGACAAAATATGAAATGAGTATATTAGAAAGGAATAAGAAATCGAACCAATCCATGACAAAATATCAAAACGAAGGTAACAATGGCATGGACATATATTAAGAATGGAGGATGGAAGATATCCAAATGCAGTACTAAATTATAATCCAAAGGGAAGAAGAGACAGAGATCGACCCTGGAAACGCTGGAGAGATCTATGGAGCCGGAACGGGCGATATTCCCAAACCATGGAGTGAATAAGAAGAAGAAGTAATAGCCCGTTGTTTTGGAGACGAACACAAGCTCGCCACTCTCGACAACGCTATTATCACTTTCAATGTGCAATACTCTAAGACGCTTACCCCTCCCCGTAGGATTTCAAAGTCCTGCACTCAAACCAGATGGAAATGCATGGCTTTCTATTTCACTGTGTGTCAGTCCATACTTTGCTTGTGTGTCCCTCGTTAACCTACGTCTCGTCTAAATAACAAACTTTCCGCGTTTTACGGAGTTCTTTCAATATGCGCGCTCAGCATGATTTATTTTAATTACAAACTAATTTAACTACCTATTAGTATTGTTACCCAATCGTCCAACTTACAATCAGCTAGCAGTAAGAGCTGGCCAATAGAGGGGGGGGGGGGGGGGCATACGGCATCTAGGCCGCACCTACGCTAATGCACATAGCTAATGACTTACCGAGCAGAGGCGGGGTGTGGGGAGAAATAACCATAGCCCAAGTGGTTTCTTCTCCTCCTGCCTTCCCCTTGGAAAGAACCTGACATCTCTCGTGTATCTTTCCACTTCATTGTATAGAATTTTCTAGAGCCAGTTAGCCACCTATAAATAGAAGCACGGTGCGCCAAGCAAGTCAGTTTTTAGAATCAGTTGTAGAGTTCTGAGTCAGTTTATGGCAAGTTGCCAAGTAGTGTGGACCTGCTAACTGGTGGATTTTAATTGTGTCTGTTACGTAATTGTGTGTGTTACGTAATTGTGTGTGGTATGTAATTCTGCTGTGAATTGCAAGTGTGCCAAGACTGAATCGGAGGAAATAAAGAACCTTTTAAGTTTGTGCAAATGGGCTTTTAATTTCACGAACCCACAAAGTCACAGTATGTGTTTTATGGTTGAAGTGTGCTTAGTACACACTTATTGTGCTCCATAGCAAAACGAATACAACAATGCACACCTCAGTAGTAGTACTTTTTCAAGGAACTATTTACACGGCTGAAGCATCATGGAAATTGAGAAGAAGGCAAACTACGATCAACGGTCACATGGTTTTGTTTACATCTGCTTTATTCTCTCGCTGCAAGCAGTATAGCGGGAAATCAACATAACTAAAACATGATCTGGTGTGTGATACCTACAGCTTCAGATAACGTACTAAGTTAGGAGATCGCGATAAATCCTGGTGTGCTCTAAGTGTGCCATAGTTCTGTTACGAGTCGATGAGTTGGAACAATGAAAAAGGATAAAAACGGTCATTGCCCATATGTATGCCTATGCCTTTAAAAAGAACCTAAAAATCATGGAGAAAATTTTTGTTTTTGTACAGTTAAGGTAACAGAATTAATGCTGAAACAAGAAACATATTGTATAACCAAACATTTCCTCTGCCATTGGGCCCCTATCTCATGGTCTTGACATCGGTTCCCTTATACCCTGAATCGATACACCCTGGATCCAGTGGATCATACTTATGAACTAGGCAATTCTCATTATGATAGATGTTTTAATCAAAGTGAGCTTGGTTATTTAGTGAGGAATTTAAACTTTCCAAAAAATAAGCAGAATGTATAGGTTCTATGTTAAAATAAAAAGTATTGGCTGAGTGTATGTTTTTCACCGTAAACGCGTCGTAAGTACAAAATTGTTCCTTTCATTACAGAAGAATAGAATTTGCTGTATTGCGAAGGTATTCCTGCCATTTGAAATTTTAATTACGAACTATAATTCCAAAGAGTTTAGGTTCTACATTGATTCTTCTTGAAAATGTCTTAAACAAGTCTTGCTTCATAATGGAGACGTTCATCTATCCACTCTCCAGTGTTCTAAAGGAGACATGAAATGTTAAATTTTGTTACAAAAATTACAGTACGAAAACCAACTATTGCGAGCCTGAGAATATTTCAAGATTATTGCACTATTACTTGGTCAGCAGCCTAATTTCACAAAATATCCTTGTTTCTCAGTGCATGGGATGGCACTTCTATTATTTGCTTCAAATGGGAAGAGTTCCCGCCTGTAGCGAATCAGATGCGTTAGTCTTCACCGTTGCACCTAGTTATCGCCACTCTTTTTATATTTCCCTCTCTCTCTCGCACACTTACCGGTGTTCGTGGCGCTAGACGTAAGGGAACGCAAACTGAATTTTCAAAAGTTTTATAATAATGCAGATGTTGAAATGACAATTGCATCATGAACATATGTATATTACGCAAATGTTTTAAATATTTAGTTTACAGTTATAGTTTATGAATTGCTTATTTTTCTAATGCAACGAAAATGCCAGCAGTGCATTTGTGAGGCTGCGAATATTACTTACATTAAGAGATAGTTCGTAATTGTCACTGTCTTCAACGTCTGAGTACTGTAAGTTTATGATAATAGGTTCCAAAATCTCGTTAGATGTTATTTCTTTCTAAAATTTGTCTTCTTGTAGTTTATCTGATGTCTAACACACTTTTACGAGTTTTGTGTTTCTTGTCAATTTCTTCGTGAATAAGTCGTTCAAGGTCAGTCATTTTAAAAATATTATTTCTGTTTGCCACATAATTTGAACCCACATTAACGCTATTGGATTGTTCTAGCAGTAGTAACCGAGGGGGACGGTGATGTGGATCGCCTGTTAATGATCCAGCTGATACACTTTTTCATGGAAGTTCAGCTTTGAACTCCAGAGTAAAAAGATTACAAACCATTCTAAAAAACAATATAATATGACCAGACACGTTCTGCCAGACTAGCAAGAAGTGTATCGTTTCCTCTCATCGAATTTAACAAACACATTGGCTTATTCAAAGTACATATTTCCTTTAAAACGTCATGTCAAATATTTACGTTTCAGTTCTGAGTTATTTGAAATATACGTCCACGCATACATTCCAATCATTAATGGTATTCATTACAGTACTTACGTCAATGCCTTGTAATAATATAATGGTATCTACTTTATTTGTATCAGGAAAACTATTTGATCTAAAAATATGGAATTTTCATAGTTATGTTAAATATATTACTCTCTCCTTCCTCATGGATCAGTTTCTGCAAAATATGGTTTTTTGTCTTAGCACGAATAGTATTTATTAGAGATTGATTAGTTTGGTGCTCGTCACACACCACTTAGGGGAAATGCAATACGACAACATCGCAGGACTCCGATTGGTTGTTCATCTAGTAGCGCCCAAGTAGTTTTTCATCGGCAGAAAAAACATAAATATCAACCTCTTATTGATCCCTCAAAGGAATTGTTTCCAGCTGATGTACTTTGTGTTACGTTTCTTTCATTATCCTATGACAAAATTAAAGCTAGTGTATTCGTTGGCCCACAAATTCAAAAAGTGATGATGGAGAGTCAGTTCCAGAATACTATGAGTCGAGAAGTGAAGGATTTATGAAATTCATTCCGAAATGTTAGTTTTAATTTCCTTGGAAATAAAAAAGACTCAATTATGTTGACATACTGAAGGTGATGCTACAAAATTACGAACAGGTTGGTTGCAACCTGAATGTCAAAGTACATTGTATACATTTCCACGTAAATTATATGCGGGTGATTTAGGAGAATTTAGTGAGGAATAGAGTGAAAAATTTCACCATGATATATAAATGTGGAAATGAAGTATCAAGGGAATTGGGGTGTTCACATGATAGCGGGCTATTGTTGGATGTTCTGAGCAATATGCGAGAAGGCTAAACAGAAGAAGATTTGAAGTGCAATATTGAGGTAAGATTATGAATGTGCTTATAATTCTAATTAATCATTAATTAATCGCAAATAACAAATTATAATTATGGCCTAGTTTTTATACAAAATTCTGGTTGAAAGTTGTTTTTATCACAACACCGAAATTGGCTAAAAATATCGGAAAAATATTTTTTGTTTTCTGTTTTTGAGTTAATAAAATACTTTGAACCTTGTAGAATCACAATCTAATTAAATTTATGAGTTTCAGACATTTAAATACCCTCTCATGAAAATTTATATGCCCATGCGCACGTGCATCTCGGCCGTTGGATCCTCAGAATTCAGTCATTTGTAATACATTTGAAATTAGCGGGCAAAGTTCCAGGTCGAATGTTATATGTCGTTATGATGGTTATTTCTCATAGTACCGCAACATGGAAACAAAACACTGTTTGCAAACATTGAAAGCAAATAGTAATGTTTGTCTTTTGTTTTTGTGTGGGTTTCTAGCTTGGTCGTGATTTTCTTATGTTTCTCGATAAACTGCATACGGTTTGTATATAATTAAGGAGTTTCAGTGTGCCATTTAACATTTATAAAGGTGTTTTATGCATCTAAACGTGCATAAAACTGTTATATAGGTCATAGGTAAACCATTATTTGAAACAACTGAACTTTTTTTGACTGTGTATATAGTTAGGATCATGAATAGGCTAAACTATACACGGAAAGAAATGCCTAAACATAACAACAGAACAATGGGAACATACTTGAGGCCTGTTGTGGTAAGAAAACAAATGCTTGTGTACCAAAGGCTGGCATCAGATGAAATCCTAAGAAGATGTACTTTGGTTAAGACACAAAATGCAAATGTTGGTTTACATAGCATGATATGGCTTTAATGTCCAAAAGAAATTTGATTTACTCTGTTATACTTTATTCAACATTTTTTGTCATTAAAAATGTTCCACACGATGCCGTTTTGATTCAGTCCCTCTAAAATTTTCAGCACATGTTCATAATTCAGCCCTTTTTGTTTTCTCCATACCTAATTGTTTCCCCTCTGGAACTAAAGGCAGTATAAGAAATTCATATGATAGATCTTTTCTTCATAACCATCTGAATATTTTAAGAAACAGAAAAATTAAAATTTTGAAATTTTCATCAGGTGGAGCGGTTTGAATTTTGCCCAAATTTTGAATTTCATAAATTAATTTCTGAAAAACTATTGATGATACAAAATCCAAATTTTGAATTCTGTATCCACTTGGCATTAGAGCTAAGTGGTAAACCTTTCTGCAGGATTAGTTGAAAATTGACGGATTTGGGGGTTTTCAGTGCGGCACCCCCTTAATTTCATTTCTGCTGTTTATGAATAATTTGAAAACCTGAAATGATGGGAGAAAATGAAAATTATTTTTGAATTCAGTACATAAAATCCATTTCGGATAACCTTTCTAGCGTTTAGCATGCCTTCCTAACGATTTTAAATGCAGTAGCCATATATAGGAACTGGAAAACACGCTTTCTTATGATACCTATAAGAACAATTTGGCATTGCCATCGCACACGTATGTACCGTTATAGGCAAATTCGGTTCCGAATTGTTCAGCGCTGTGTTTGAAGCAAAATATTAATGGGTAAATGTATGTCTTTAATGATATATAAGTGGTGCTTTTATTACGTTAAATTCATATTATTTGAAGTAACAACGCTATCTCCTACTACATGACATTTTCAAACAAAACCCGAAGCATTTTTTGCAAGTATGTTCTTTTATCAACACTTATGTGTTTCTGAAGTACAGGATAGGCTTTGCAAATTCTTGATTATTTACCTATTTATGAGCTCAAATTAGGTGTCTTCTGGTCAGTGCCCATCATACCAAATAGAGGTTTTCAGTGGTAGAAAATGAAGTTAGCTTTTATTATTGTTGTCCCTTAACTCCTGTGGTTCTAAAGTCTCATTTTATACGGGGCTCAGAGACCTTTTTATCAGGTTTGGTGTAATGTAATATGCCGTAAATGCAAGACCCGGGTACACAGAGTAGAACATCATGAAGAATTAGCAGCAAAGTGAAACCTGCGTTAGAAACTGAACTGCTAGTTGAGCTGTGGAGTACGTTATTTGGTTATTTTTTGTTTGTTATTAACGTCCTCCAACGGTAAATCATTACAAACGATGAACGAAATGAATCGAATGATGCTCAAATGAGTCCGGGGTCCCTGGAGGTTAAAGTTACCTGATTTTCGTCTATCAGGATAATGGAAAACCCGGGAAAAAAACCTCATACAGGTAAATTACCCTAACCGAGATTCGAACTCGGCACCTCTTGAATATGAGGCAGACACGCTACAATCTACGCTACCGAGGCGGGCACGTGGAATACGTGTTTAACTCAGGCATGCAATGGAACATTTACAACAAGCAAGAGAAATAGACAGGATCAGCAAGACAGCAGTCCAATAGTGGACATAGAGTTAAGCTCAAAAGGTGAACACTGACGCCGATAACAAAGTAATATTGATTAATGAACAACTGCGACAGGGGAAGGAAAATAAATATGTGGAGGCCAACAGGAAATATCAATCGAAATTGAAAGCCGAACAAATTAAATCAGGAAAGTTCTGCAAAAGCAGTGGCAGATGTAATTCTTGAAGCGTTATGTATAAAAGAGCAACTGGGAAATTGAATCGAAAACGCGAAACAACTATACCCCCAAAACAGGACGAAACCTTTCTACAGATATAAAAAGTACAGCGGAATACATAATGAACTATTTCGCCGAAGCTGACACCGAAAAAAAAAACAAATTAATAAGAATATTAGTGACCGAACATATGGACACAGAGGAAGATGTAGAATTTGCAGAAGATGAAATACCAGTAGCTTTAACGACATTAGATTCCACTAAACTACCGAGAGAGGATGAATTCACGAGATACCTCCTGGTAAGGGTATTTACTCCCTTTACATTTTTCCATCTCTGTATAACGAGGATCTCAAAAATGGTACTTTGTCGAAGAGATGAAAGCTATGAAGAATTATTTGGTTTAACTTTAGAAATTGTAAAGGAAATGAAATTGTCACTAGTTATAGGCCCATCAGCCTTTCTGAATTTTGGTGGAAAAGATTTAGAAATGTGTATGTATTTATTAACTGCAATTTCGTACTACCCGGTGGCAGAGTTAAGAATACAGATCAAATTACATATACTAGATTTACAACAATAATACAGTAAACAATACAAACATGATATTATTTTACTTTAGTCACTTAAAACTTATCTAATTACTTCTCTATTTACATATTATATACCATTATAATTCAAAAGTTAAACTATAAACCATTTAGATTTTTTCTAAATTTCTTCAACGACAGGGGACAGCCCTGAAAGACTGCTACAGGCAATTCATTCCATTCTTCAATGGTTCTATTAACAAAAGAGAATTTTCCTACGTCGGTTCTGTATCTTCTACCCTTAATTTTATACCTATGATCGTTTCGTCCATAATAATCCGGATTATCTAACCTTACATTAACGTCCACCCATGCCTTTACACCAGCATTAGCTTTGAATAACGCTACCAACCTATGTTTTTTACGCCTAATTCTTAATTCCTCTCATTTAGTCTCATCTCCTTTTATAGGCCCAAAATACTTGCTTCTTTTTATGAATTTTATTGCCCTCTTCTGTATTTTTTCTAATGGATCGATTTGGTTAGCTCTATACGGGTCCCAGCATGCTACTCCATATTCCATAACCGGCCGCACTAAGGCCTTGTAGGCAATTTCCCTAGCTCTTGATGTAATAGAATCAATCAGCTTTTATAGTGAAGAAAAATACACAATACCCAGCAGTGTTAACTGACTCCATAGAAAAGCGCTGTTGTTGTAGCGATGGTTATGAACCAATTTTAACCTGCGCTTTGTTGGTATGGGTAGAAACTCCACACAAATAAAATTAGGCCAACGGCCCAACAGGCTTCAGACAGACCAACGGCTATTCAGCATTAAATAAACAAAGGCATCTAGGACCATTTTATGCCTTTCTTCGTGTGCTTTATGTGGACATCAACCTATATGTCCTTATTACTGGCGGAAAACAGGACTACGACTAAACACAAGGAGGAAGGGACTATCACACACCTAGATACAGTTGCCGCAATGGACATCTTTACACTTTAAACGCAAGGAAAATTTTTACATAGACGGTGCGCTCAGTTTGTAATCTACCACTACACAAAAAGCAGGAGGAGCTACAAATCACGCGATTCTCGACTGCACGGCAGCAAATTTCTTTCATTAGCTGTACAGGTCTCAGTCTGCCTCTGCTATTTGTGTACAGGAAGTTATTTACTTTGTGTTGCTGTCATCAGATTTTTGACCTCGGTGCTGCTTTTGAAGGTGTGTAGCGTGAGTGTGAGTGTGTGGTATTTCTGCATCCAGTACACAAAATGGGCTGCAAGAAGCTCACTTGAGGGGAGAAGACTCATGCAATTCTGTTATTTAATTCTGATGGAGGCTACAACGTCATATTCGATCACCAAAGCTAGAAAAGGAAACCTATAATACAGCAAGCGTCAAATTTTCCTACAGTTACAGCCTGCATCCCGTTTAACGGCAATCTATCCGGCAAAATCGGCAGAGTTCTCGCAAAATACAACCTCAGGGCCATACACAAGCCCCCTCCGAAGATTAAACATCTGTTGAGGGCAGCGAAAGATAAACTGGACTTCCAAGTGTACCGCATTCCCTGTGAATGTCAGACACCGTATATAGGACATACCGGAACGACCATTGCTACTAGAATAATCGAACATGAACGGAGTTTTCGTTTAATGCAACCTGAGAAGCCTGGGCTGGCAGAGCATTGTTTTTATAACGACCAGAGAGTCACTTTATGGGAGACAATCTTCTTGGCAACATGCAAGAGTTACTGCGAGCGGAGAATTAAGGAGGCTTTGGCGATTTCTTCTGAAACGAGCAAGCTTAATCGTGATGCTGGATTTCAGTTCAGTTCCTCTTGGAAACCGGCTTTAAAAATGGAAATCCATCGAATTAAGAAGCAAAGATCAATTCAGCTTGATAATCAAGTTAAGCAGTTACGTTTCTTTGACACAATTTTCTATACTCACGCCATCTCCTGACCGGGCACTTAATTTACTGAAAACAGTCTTTTGTTCAGTAAAGCGAATTTAGATAGTGTTTTGTCTTTGTTTATAGTTGTGTTATATCCAGTATTTCATTTGTGATATAACATTTTATAAATATCCTGATAATGGGAGAGATGTACACTCCCGAAACGTTGATATCTAATCATCTTTTTACCCGGCCGGCTGCCCAAGACGAAGTGAGCGTATTCGTCGCCAGGAAACCTTCAGGTGTAATATCAGTGTTTGTTATTTTTATTACCATGTAACGATTTCCATTGCGGTCACTCTATAACATGACGCCATCCACCTGAAAAGGTATAGGTATACCAAAGAACCAGGAAAGAATGCACAAAATCAGAAGTATATACCTACGATTACAGGAAGGAGAACAAGATAGAAGTGCTATAATATACAGGAAACATAATCTCAATATGGCTAAAATCTATATTAGACCGAGTTGTTCTTATAATCAGGCAGAGCAAATGACAAATACTGATATTCTTCAATAAATCGGCAGTCCATGTGATAAAAGAAATGACTATAGCTATATTCAGAGGGAGCAAAATAACAATTGAAGGAGGAAGAATTCAAGGAAGAAGACCGGCCATGGAAAATACATTTCAGCTGCATGAAACCTCACATAGGAATAGAGTATGGGCTAGCAGACATTCCTGCAAAGTAAGCTATTGAATATGAAAATCTGGAACTAACTTACAATGGACTCCAAAATCCACAATCAAAATAGAAATCAAATCATTAATATTGTAGAAATTACAAATGAAATGGAATAACACAACTAAGAGGGTAATGAGTGAATCATTTTTCCCGTAAGTGAGAAACATACCCAAGCTGCGGTTAACTAATACACTGAATTCAGAGCAGAGGTCACTGGCCATGCAAAAAGAAAATCTTCTCTTTACGGATTTCGTGACGATCCATCCTGTACGTCCAGAACACCAGCAAAAACAATCCATTTCTTAACCTATGAGTATGAGAATATAAAGCAATAAAGCATGTAAGAAACAAATTAGGTGACAAATAAAAATTTACTGCAAAACATTTTCAACTTTCAAGCGGTTTATTCAATCCTTATAATTTTATACATTCCTAGTATACCACTATTAACATAATCAAAGCCTGTATTAGCAAACAAGTACATAATGTTTAAGTAACACCTTATAGGGAATTAAACTGTATAATCTGTAAAAGGAACACATCATACTACGTGTCTAATAGAGCTTGCTGTAGTTCAGTAAATAAAAACAAATAACTACATACATGCCATACATATATGTCATAGAACACATAAGACACTCCTAAATGTCTCTTTTTAATATAGGAAGCCTCACTGGTTATACCGCTTGGTTCCCACCAAGACGACCTGGATTCTATCCCAAGGAACTGCAAAGTGAGACTTGTGGTGCACAACACCACATTCATAATCTTACCGATCTTTTTTATTAAGCAGCTCTAAAACATTTTTCTATTGAAATAACTACAACGCAATTTGTGGTAGTCCTCAATACCTTCTCTGTGATAGATGGAAGAAATCCCATTACAATGGATGCAGAGGGTTTACAGAATGTGTTGTTAACATATTTATTAAAACAATGTAATTTTCTGATTCAAGTTATAGGAATTGTACTAATATTATTTTTGACCTGATGCTTTCCCTGAAAAATGTATTTAACCGAAAGTGTGGCAGAGAGACACCTGAGAACATGTGCTGGAGCTTCTCATCCTAGCTTCTCCCGCGTGTGTTACACAGAAGCTTATTTCTCTCAACGTTTACGGTGATTATCTCCGGTCACTTCTAATGAGGAAAATTACGTCGACTTGGTTTACCTTGTGCGATCACATCCCATATAATATCCGTGCTGTGGAAGCCCATTAGGTTGCTGTGCAAAATTAGTTCATTAGGGTTATGATGTGCAAAAGTACTATTGCCTTCCATTTCCCAGAATACTAAACGTAATGAGACATCGTCCTTACAAAGCGCAGTTTTGGATGGGGGTTTTCATTAAAGTATGTGTCACATGCAACATTTTTAATTTAAATAAAGTTTGTTAAATTTTTCATTTGCAGTTCATAGACAGAGACTGACACAGCTGTCTCCCCCAAGGAAAAAATGGACAAAGAGACGTAGGTATTTATCTGCAAGCACTGTTATGGACGAAATAAAAGTTCAAATGATCCTAAATCCCTTAGAGGTTCAGATACTCCATATTTGTCATCGCAGGGCTTAGCCTTCATTTATAGTCCCCATCTGCTTCAGAAAATTCTGTCATCGGCGTCAACCGAAATATGGAGTATGTGCAAACTAATTGCGAGCAAGATGATTCAAATGGTACCTTGTTCATACTAGTCCCATGCTATTATGAGATCCATTCACCACACATTTTTCTGTCGCTCAATGGCCTGTCAGTTACACAATTGCGAACGAGGTATAGCGGTGAGTATGCTCTGAAGAAATATTTGCATTCTCATCGTGCAATGAAGCGCTCTGCTCAAACTGCCCATCAAAATTCGCTGTGCCGCGATAGTACGAGGGTCCTTCAATAAATAACCGTAGTGATTTAATTGTATTTGAATAAACCGCCCTGGAGCACCATGGCTGCTAGTGGTGGAAAGGTGAACCCTTCCTCTTGCAGTGCTGTGAGTGCCAGTCACGCAGATTCAATCAGTTGGGAGTTAGAGCCCGATACTTTAGGTCGTGTTTAGTGCACACTCCATGGAACAGAAACTGCAGCAACACTGTGTTCTGTTAGACAAACTCCTACAGAAACCTTTGAAATGGTGCAACAAGCATACAAGCACCAAGCTTTAGACAAAGCACAAGTCTCTGAGTGGTATAAACGTTCCAAAGGAGGTCATGAAGACCTTGAAGATTCTCCATGCCCTGACAAAGCCGTAACAGCAAAAACGGAGGTCAACATTAACACAATTGTCGCAAATGTGCGAGAAGATCGTCAGATAACAATTTCGAACTTTGTAGATATGATGAATTTGTCTCTTGGAACTGTACACGAAATAATTCGCAATAATCTTGGCTATCGAAAAGTTGCAGCGAAATGGGTTCCGCACGTACTGAAGGACGAACAGAAGGCTCACCGTTTCATGACGTGTCAAGAATGGCTTAGAAGGTTACGACGGGAACCAGACTTCTTGAACAGAGTCATCCCTGGTGACGAGAGTTGGTTCCACCATTACGACCAGTTAAGAAAACAGGAGAGTTCGCAGTGGTAACATTCATCGAACCCTAGGCCTAAGAAAGCAAAAGTTCAGAAAAGTACAGGAAAGGTCATGTATCTCGTATTCTTTGACAAACAGGGCATTCTGTATGATCATGTTGTAACTAATCAACGCACAGTAACTGTTGCTTACTATTGTCACGTACTGAAGGGCCACTGAAGAAAAAAAATCGCCGAAAAGTGACCAGATCTCACAAGGAGAGGATAGATCTTACATCAGGATAATGCCCCTGCTCATCGAGCTCGTGCAACTCAAGATGTCATCGCAGAAATGGACATTGAGATCACGCCTTATGCACCTTACTCTCCGGATCTCTCACCATGCGATTTTCACCTGTTCCCTGAAGTGAAATAAGAGCTTCGTTGTCGCCATTTTCAAAGTGATAACGAGGTCAGAAATGTTGTCATGGATATCCTGAACAGACTGTCCAAAAATGGGTTCAATGAGTGTTTCGAACAATGGGTAAATCGTTGGAATAATTGTATTTCATCAGAGAGAGAATACTTTGAAAGTGTGTACGTAAATGTTAGTGAAATAAAACCATTATGTTAGTTAAAAAATAGTTCAGTTATTTATTGAAGGACTCTCGTACATCTGATAACCTTAGGGATGTAACCGTCGTTTTATTTGTCACAACTAGATCGGGCTACTCTCAATAACTCTTCTCCCTCTACCTCCCGGAAGTCACTCAGGTGCCACAATTAGGTTAGTTTTTTCCATAGTGAAATTGACCTCCTTTCCCAATCTGGGCACTGTAATATTAAAGCTGCTCAGGGTTGATTACAACAAGTATTCCTAATTAAGTGGGATTTCCTTTTTGTTGTTAGTAGTAGGCAAAACGTTTTGCTATTAAATGATTTAACCTGCCTTTCTCAGATGATAATTAATTTTATTGTACTTAATTTAGCTCTTCATAACACCGCCTCCTCTATACAACAATAATTCTTCCAATTTTCTTGGAGAAGTTTGCCACTGAACATTTACGTGTAAATCATGATCCACGAATTTGTGTTTCTCTGTCATTAGCGGTTGCTTTCCATGACACGTGTGACACTATTCATTAAGTATTAGCTCGTTGAACTGAATTTATTGGAAAATAATTTCCTGGAATAATTTCCTTAACAAATTATGTTCATGCTAATTACAACCGATGTGTAGTTTGGCAAAACCTGAAGTAACTTATTACATCTATCACAGGTGTAAGCAAACATGATTGCAAAATTGGCTGCATACATTTAAGGTATTTCTCAATTATCAAATTAATTAACAAATTTTATCAACAGTAATATTCTTTTTAACTAACATCTCTCAAAATCTTAAGGTGTCATAAAACGCGTTATACCTACAACTGTCATATGTTATTCTTACAGTGGACACAGAAGTCTGAAATTGTGACCCTAACTGGCAAAGTAGCTGCCGAGCATAGAAGTTTGCAATTTGATACCCTTGGTCTTTCACTAGGCGCAGATCATAGTCTGCATCGGAGATATTCGGTATCCCGTTATTTTCAAACAGAGAGTTACATTGTCTATATTTTATATTTGTGATATTTATAATTATGTATCCCACATTTTCAGAGTTAAGTTACGTAGTTAAACAGAGTAATAATTGAATATTTCTTCGACTTCGTGCATCAATGGCAGAGATGAAGGAATGAACGAAGATGTGCTGCATTTCATATCTGATTTTTATTGTTATTGTAATTTTACGTCCTGCAACGTTAAGTCATATCGGACGCTGAATGAAATGAGTGAAATGATGCTCAAAAGTATCCAGGGTCCATGGAGCTTAGAGCTACCTGACATTCGTCATTAAGGTTAATAGAAAACCCTGGAAAAAACCTTATAGAGGTAACTCACCCTAACCGAGATTCGAACTCGGGACCTCTTGAACGTGAAGCAGACACGCTACCATTTACGTTACCGAGGCGGGCATTCATATGTGATGTACGAATAATCGTCAATGATTGTCTCTTCTCCCTACAGCAGTCAATCGACCGGTTCTGTTTCATCCGGGAACAATTTCAATTCATTGACCTAATAGGTGCTTAGAGTACTGTAAGTCATCAATGACGTGGTGGTCTCATGTTTCCTAGTGATTTACCGAGAAAAATGCGAGCCAGTTGGCGAATTCAATATTGTGACTTTGTGGGTTCGTAGAATTAAAAGTCCGAGTTGCAGATATTCTAAATGTTCTTTATTTTCTTAGAAATACACTGTTCAATTCTCTCGTAACAACATTACGTCACATACACACAGTCTACTTAAGGTCTATGACAATAACAAACAGCGTTCTGATTATATCAACTCTCGTTACAGCAACATTCTACAGCTGCCTACTGCTTACAACTGACTCTTAAACACCTCATATATAAATTCGGGACTGCTCCAGAACAATAACGAAACCGAATATTCTATCACATTTCAGAAGCGTAATTTCATCTATGCCGGCAAGTGCTTTATCTCAGCTATCTTTATTTGCCGGCTCTTTATGTACACTAGCCGCGCTATCGTAGATACCGGCTTCGCGACAGTATCTTGCTGGCACGTTGACCTGGTAGCTCAAGGTTAGAGAAACCGGACGCAGATTGTAATGTCCGTGGTCCAAAGCCCAGCAATGGCATTGAATTTTTCACTCTGGCTCTAAGTTTCCAAAGGCCGCGCCGTGGCTCAGTGGTTAGACCGCTTGGCTCTCACCTAGGCGACCCCGATTCGATCCCAGGTGGCCGCAAAGTGAGATTTGTAGTGGACAACACGGCGCTGGGGTGGGTTTTCTCCAGGATCTCCGGTTTCCCCGGCCATCTCATTCCACCGGTGCTCCATCTTCATCTCATGTTATCAGTGTCACCGCCTGCGGTGCCGTATGTAGTAAAAGTGGGTGTTTAACACTACACATTTTATTTTCGAAATTTTCAAACAATAAACATATCATACACTGTTGAAATAAATCATCAACGTTTAAACAACAAAAAATTGGTCTCCCTAATTGGTTATTCTAGTATTGTATAATGTAATCCACAGGATGTTTCCAGGTCCCATTTTGTGGCAGCTTTTTTCTATGCTTTGAAAACATTGTGGTATTTTAAACCAACGAATTCTTAGGGGGTATAGGTAAAAGATATTGCATCTGAAAGAAGGCGAAGACCACAATGGGAATAGCATTGTTTAGCTCTTTCTTACGCCATAAATAAAAAGGAAGGTCTGCACAAATGTATATCCGAAAGCAGGTCATGCAGTTCGCCTATCAGTCTTAATACAAATTTTTAACGGCTTGTGCACACTCTGCTTTTCCCAACAATGCCAATTTGGAACTAAAATGCGTCGTAAACATTTAGAGAAGATTGGGAGGAAATATAAATAGAACCTGTTTACTAGGAAAATGTTTGTTTCCTAGTTCCACATTTGTATAATACCGAGTTTTGCGATTCACTTTAGATCTTGGAGATAAAAGAAGGGCAGCAGAAACACGGTATTTCCAGTGGGTATGATCAACATTAAAATGTAAGAGTTCTATCTTTGCATTTCTTGATGGCTTCTTCAACTTTTTAACAGTTGCCTCGTAAATCTTGTATAAATTTTGTCGATTCTTCACTAAGTCATTATGCAATTCTCTGGACTTATTTCCATTTTGCCACCTTTTAGATGTGATTTCTATTTACATTAACACTTTGTTGCCCTAAAAGCAAACTAAAAACCTGTATTTGACGCCATATTCATGATTCTGCATGTCGTTATATGCATAAAACGGTTGTCATAAACACAAATTGAAATTAATGTATGTAAACGTAATCCATGAAAACAAGGTACTGAACTCATTGTCTGTTACTTTAAAATTCTTTCAGTTAATTTAAATCCAAAAGTATAAATTCCTGGCTTTAAGGGTGTTTTAGTGTAAATAAATATTAAAATTTGCAAGAAAAAAGGGTAAAATTAGGAATGGTGGCGCATACCCACTTGTTATAAAATAAACGTGCCAAACTAGCCTCAAAGAAAGTTGAGTTTATCTATAATTTCTTTAGATGGTCTGCGTTTTTTAGTCATTCTCCGTGGTCTAGAATGGCTTCCTTAACCTCTGGTTCACGAGGACGCCCGTTCGAGCTCGGCGGAGCTTTCCGGGCACAAATATATTTAACCTGTCTTTCTTCGGAAGGAAGGTAAAGCCAGTGGTTCCGTGTCGTAAATTTACGACACTTAAAGGAAGCATACGCATTATAAATGGTTCTCGCAGTAAAGTGAAGTGTCTTCCATGCCTAATATAGTGTCACGGTGAAAAGCACAAAAAATTCGCTGCCGAGAGATATGCGCGGCTTGAGTACACAAACGGCCTGCAGATAAAGATAACAGGCGGACAGTGCTTGCATCAGCAGATAAACTTAGCGGTTGACATAAGTGACTTGCCGGCCTAGATAGGGTTTCACGTACGGAAGGTTCTAGTGATATCTCGATTGACAGAGAGTAGTTGATTTTCTCATTTACTCCAGAAGTCTCTGGAATTTATGAATGAGATATATAAGAGATTGTGACTCGCCAGCGGAGTTTTAAAACAGTGAGGTGAACAGTAAACAGCTGTGAAGTGTGTAACAAGAGTATTGTTGTAACGAGAGCTGTTTGTTATTGTCATCGACCTCGGAAGCTTGTGTTGCATATGTGAAGTAATGTTATTACGTTAGAATTGAATAGTGTATTCTATGGAAATAAGGAAAATGTAGAATTTCGGCAAATTGGACTTTTAATTCTACGAACCCACAAATTCACAATTGACGTCAGGTGTGGGATCTGAACGCACGCCCACAGAGTGGACTGCGAAAATACCTAGATTGGGACACTGAGAATCACAAGAGGTAGAGATCGTCATAACCGAATTTATACTTTTACATGTGTTTATTTGCTTTGTCTTTAATGCAAATTGGTATTCCCCTTCTTAAAGGTGAGGAGTTAAGATTTTCAACGATATTGTCCTCCTAAGCTAAGCTTTGCGTGGAACATCATTGTTAATTTTGATTCTGTCTAAAATGCCTTTAACTGTTTCTACAAAAAGGCCTTAAGATTATGGTTTTTAAAATGGCAAGAAAATGGCATCTTGAGCCTTTTTTCTCGAATAGCTTTTATGTCTCCCCATTCGGAAGATATTTATTATGTTGTATTAAAGCACGCCTTTTGTACCAAGAAAATTTTGTGGCATTTACCATTTCCGAGATATCACCCCACTACCGCTCAAAATCACCATCAGGGCCTACATCATCTGCCGATGTACATGCTGTTAGTAACTAAACATGCACACTTTGTTAGTAGTGCACGTAAATTAAATTAGCAAAGAAGATATGAGAGTGGTGTTAGGGTTCCCTGCAAGCAATCCGATTATTGACGGTCACTTCTACTCATGCACATATACAGAGCGTGAGTGTGTGTCAAGGTGATTTGCCTTCGCTAGTCATGATGCGTGTTAAGCGATGCGTTAAACGCTACGGCTTTGTTCTAGGTGAGATGACGTGGTTATGATGACAACATGTATGTGCCACATCACTGTAGGGTGTGAATTTACGTGGTTACTCTGGTGGTAGTGGTCTGCCTTTCCGGAGCCTCTGCGCCCGAATCGATGTATATCACTGAAGAGCTCGTGATATCTATAGTTTTATCTTACACTCAGACACTAGTTTGTGAATTTGAAGTGAGTTAATTTAGCCTGAGGAAGTTATGTCACTAGTCAGTATAAGTGCCAGAGGAAGGACCAGCGGGACAGGGATTTAATTGTTTATGTTGTAGTCAAGAAGTGAGAGAGACTTTTGATCTTAAGAAACCCCTCAAAGCATAATTATGTGTTTAATATAGAATTTGGATTTTTCGCTCAGATAGTGTAGAGATAGGCTGCAAGGCCTTTTATGAATTGTTTCACGGATAACATTTTACATTCATGGTGGAAAACTTTTGAGCGCACGGGTACCTTAACGATAATGTTGAGTATTTTGCTTAGAGAGATTGGAGCGTGCTGTTAGACGTTTTAATGCCTATCCCCAGAATGGCACAACATAGATGCGCATGCGCGAGGAGAGCCTTCTCCCCTTCTCGCCAACCAAGCATCACGTGACTCCCCTCCCTTCCTGCATGTGATAGAGCGAAAACCACACGAAACACGTGTATTTTAATGCTGTTTTGATGTTCATTTTAGCAGAAAGTAATTACCTTGGACACGGCCTCACAATCGATCAACAAATAGATAGAATCATAGTTTCTTTAAACCCTGAGAAACAAAGCAGTGATTCGTCTGAAAATGAAAAGAGTGAATGCGAAAGCGAGTGAAATAGATGACCAATGCAGCCCGCGTGATGGAGGAGAGGCAACCTAAACTGCCGGTAGATGGGGAAAGCTAGAGGACTCTGGCGTTGGTAAACCACGCCTCCAACTGCATTTTGTTCTCTGTCTAGTTACATTTAGAGTAGCTTGCGAAGTGGTTTGAGATCTACATTTATATTACTCACGGAAAAAGTTAGTATTTGACGTCTGAAGAATGCAAAAAGCATAAGAACATAAACCTTCTGCAAGAAGGTTAACTAATCAAAGATTTGTTCACTCATCGGGAGCATGCATACTTTGCTCAGTCACATGAGATGAGGATGTGTAAAGAGAGAGTGAAGTGCAGGGGAAAGCAACGCATCTCCTGCAGCTGGCAGAGCATGACTCAATTCTCACACTGCCAGAAGACAACCCAGAAGCTCATCATACCAGGTCCCGCAGCTTGGCTCTGGAATGAATAAGTCTAATAGTCTGCCACGATTCGAATGCACTCCGCGAAAATGGTTACTAAATAGTTACGTCACACGTGGGCGGGGTACCGCAGGTACAGTTCCGATAACGCAAACATCAACAATACCAAGACGCTTCCAGTGTAACGTGCAAATGTAGTGCAGTTCAACACGGTGCTTCTTCGAACCTACTTCTGTTCAGTTTAGTGTAGTGGCAGTTGCAGTGTTCGTAATAAAAATAAACTTCCCACAGTAAATAATAAATAAATAATAAGTAAATTAACTTCCATAATAAATAATAAACTTCCCATGAATCAGATGGAAGAGAAAGTACATCTACTTCAACAGACAGCTGGTAACCAGGGTATCGTTCCGGAAACGGAGATAGAAGAGGAAGTACATTTGCCTCCACAAACATCCAACAATTTAATTTCCTCACACCCAGAGTCTATGCAACTTCAACCTGTTAATATCAAAGGTGACAACTTATCTTGTGCGCAGCAAGACTTGTACCAATGTTGCAGTTGCAAAGGTTGGCATCAGAAATCAGGACACCCCCAGTAGGTGGAGCCTTAACTTTCTTGGAGAGGCAGACGATCGTCCTTAAACAGTAGTTGGATCAGACTTCACTGAAAATGGCTCAAATTTATGGTAGAAAAGCGCCTTTGGAGGAAAGGTGGACATCAAACAGTTGAGTGATTACTCTTATAAATTGGCATGCCAGCTACTCATACTTATATATTAAATATATCTCACTTTAATGCTTTGACCGTTCTTCCTAATAATTAAAGAAAATATATTTAAATGCTGATACGCCGGGTGTATAGTAACTAAATACAGTATCGCCTATCTAGTTTGGAAATAGTTCTGTTTAATTTAACCTACTTATAAATATATGTATCTAATAGTAAATCACTGTCACGTGTTACGCTACTTATTACAATATACGTTGCACATTTCTGTCATCCATCTATAACACCGAACAGCCACGCGTTGTCGATGGATTGCTCTGATCTACTAGCAAACGCATTTCCTGCGTGGTAGAACGATCAAGAACATATATTTTAGTGGTTAGTCTCATGTGGCCCGTAAATGACGTCTGCTCGTTTCTTGAAGAACTACAGTTATAACCAAAACTTCTTTTACTGCATTGTTTTGCACAAATGATGAAAAAGCCATTCAAATCTGTCACTATAGCCAAGCATAACTTTAATACATTCTAAAAAAATCTCATACAATTTTGTATAACATTCAGATTTTCAGTGAGAAGAAAAAAAAAAGCCACTCAGCTATTTGTATGGTATTCAGTTGTAGTTAAATCCAGGTTACAAGTTATATAATACATAAATTAAACAACGATTATTCATTAAACTCAAGACACTACAAGAAAGTTCATATATACTAAGGTTAATTACCTTAAAAGTTGATTTACCTATCTTAAGCTATGCAGTGATTGTATATTGACCTTAGTTTTGTATTAAAGAGATAAAAATAAACAATGCAGATAATGAAGACAATTACGTTAACATATTTATGTATCTACAATCACGTTAAATCACAAAATAGTTGTGAAGTATAAATAATTAAAATAAAATAATTGTTATATACAGCTGTATTAACAATAATTGTAACAAAGTAATTGTTGTAGAAACGTTTACTTAATAATATTATGGAAATAATTTTATAAAAATAATTATGAAAATAATTTTTGTTTATTCTTAGTAAACCCGAAACGCTCCGATACATTAGTTTCTTCGTCTGATACCTTTTTCATTTAATTTCAAGGAAACGTATTTTTAACATGCACCGGTCAACTGCACACAAAACATCACCCGAACTCAGGCTGTTAACTGTGACTTAGAAACGCCACAAAACAAGCAGACTGAATCACACTGTGCAGAAATGAGACATATTTAGACTCGTCTGAGGGCGGGATCTGTTATGCCTCAGTCTCGAGCGCATTTGTGTAAGTGAATGGTATAAATAAACGACTGCAGTTTGTTAGACGGACAGCCCCATTCTGTACACCAGTGTCAGTCAATCTCGCGGCAAAATGAGACAAAGTACCGTCCCTCCTAATAAATAGAAGGAAATGATATACACAATATTTGTATTTGCCAGAACGCAAAATTAATTTATTTTATTCTGGCTTTCACATAATTTATTCCAAAATTAAAATTGTTTCCTCTGTTTTAAGTTTTTAAACTTAATTTCAAACTAAAAAAGCTCATGACAGTGCATAGTAAAGGGCTCCAGTTGATTTGAGCTCAGTTTGCACGGAGTATAATACTGCCCATGTGTTATATTTACATAATTTGATAATGTTTTAGCTAATATCCACAAGAATATTGTCGCGGAAAAAGCACAGAAATTTCGTTGCCGAGAGATCAGCGCGGCTTGGTTACACAAAGAGCCTGCAGATAAAGGTAACAGGAGGACAGTGCTTGCATAAGCAGATAAACATAGAGCTTGAGATCAGTATCCTGCCGGTCCAGATAGGTATTCACGTAAGGAAGGTTCCAGTGATATCTTGATTGGCGGAGAATAGTTGTTTTTCATATTTGCTCAAGAGGTCTCTCGAATTTATCAATGAGGTATTTAAGAGAGCGACGACTCGCCAGGAGTCAGTCGTGAGTAGTAAACAGTTGTAAAGACATGTAACAACAGTGTTGTAAACAGTGGAAGGTGAGTAAGCTGTTTGTTATTGTCATCGACCTTGGTGTCATAGATTGTGATATTTGATGTAATTCTGCTTCTACGCAGTGTGTTTCTACGCAAATAAAGAAAATGTGGAATTTCGGCAAATTAGACTTTTAATTCTACGAACCCACAAAGTCACAATATTAAATACGCTAGCCCCCTTCCTGTTCTATAGGATCAGCATGGCGTTTGCAATGCGACAAGTGTTGACCAAATTTTAAACACGCGTGACTGTATTCCTGTTGTATGTAAAACGAAACCGGCAGTGGAACTACATCTTTGAACATAAATGTTACAGTTTTATTGTTTTCTAAGAGTTAATTGACAATGTAGTGGGGAGGATGTGGGAGACTGAGGACGCCTACGTCATCCCCAGTCTTTAATTACTACATCTTTTTTTCTCCTAGAGGGATATGATTATTGACTGTGTTATGTTATTTTTAGTTTCGTTATCTTTGAGTACGGAGAGAATAAAGGTTTACTACCAGAAATCCTCTCATTTTAATATATTTATAACCCTGCTCCCAACACTTGCGCCGACTGAAATATCTTTAGTTACTTTTAGAAACATACGTTACACACGAAACAGTGTTTCAGTTATAAACAGTTTCTGCTGTCCAGAGATGGCTCCACCTGTAATATCTTACACAAGGAAAAAGAAATTGTAATGATGTTCAAAGTTTTATAAGACATTCACTTATGACCTTTATTTGTGACTTAGGTTTCAGTGCTGTTTATGGCGTAAAAACAGGAAGTAGCTAGAATGTACACAGACGCAATGTCGATGTAACAAATAATTGTGTGTGAGAATGGATGTATTCTAAAGCGTCAACTTATAAACAGTTTTCCCTTACCGAAAGTATTAATTGAATTCAAAATTACATCCTGAGAATACAACAAGTGGTACAATAAGAACATATAGAATATAATATTAGCAACCAACTTTATCTCTTTGCTTATACCTGTGTTACTGAGGTGTTAGTCTTAGCTTCAATTTCAGGAGCTCCTGAGTTCGCATTTGAACCAGGGTGGCTTGAATGTATATGTTTGGAGGATGAATGTCAGGCAATTTTAAGCTCTGTGGACCATGTGCACATTTTATCATTGATATTGATTCCTAATGGCAAACATCCTACGTTTATGACAAAATTGGGCCTAGACAACAGAGAGGAACAATTTATGGCTAATACCTCAATGAACAAGGCAACTGCAGGACGTAACAAGGACGCGCAAATTCCTAAACTTCTCGAGTGCACTTTAAAGCGGTGAAGACTGCAGAGCTACAAACCAGAATGAAGTATTTTAACTGTTCTAGACCCTGGCACTGAAGTCGGGTTACTACCAGTTGGCTCTAGACCCGAGAGACAAGGAGAAGACTCATTCTCGGCAGGCCAAGGGCTTTGGCAGTTCAGGTATGCCCCTTTGCCTCTGCACCGCACCAGCTAAATTCCAACGCCTCATGGAGGAAGTAATTAGAGTTTGGAGATATGACGCATGCCTGCCATAGTTGGACGACACCATCATCGCTGGCAGGACGTTCGAAGACCATCTCGAAATCCTGAGCAAGTTGTTACAGAGACCACATGCAACGAAATCGAAGCTGAACGCGAAGAAGTTCCAGCTTATCCAGAAGGAAGTGATCTACTTAGGCCACACAGTCTCACCAATTGGAGTGGCAACAGACTCAGAGAACACACAGGCCGTGAGTGGCCAAAGGATAGGAAACACTTGCTCAGTTTCCTAGGGCTGTGCAGCTATTACATCCGTTTCATAAAGAGGTTCACCAACACCGGCAAGTCCCTCACCCGCCTAACAGAAGAACAAAGACCTTATGCGTGGACGGAGGACGCCGAAGGTGCTTTCTGGCAGCTGAAGAAGACGCTTTGCAGTGTTCCAATATTTCGATTTCCACAACCAGGTGGCAACTTCATTGTGGACACCGAGGCCAGCGACCATAGCATTGGAGGCATATTATCCCAAGTCCAGGACGGCCATGAGCGGGTGATAGCCTACTACAGCAAGACGCTATCCAAGGCAGAGGAGAACTACTGCGTCACCCGGCGAGATTTACTGGCGGTAGTATAAATATTGGAGCACTTCTACAAATACCTGTACGGTCAGCAATTCCACCGGAGGACTGACCACCCCGCTCTCAATTGGCTATTGGGATTTAAAAATCTGGAAGGCCAGACAGTCCATTGGGTATAAAGGCTGCAGGAGTACGACTTCACCTCTGAACTTCGCTGAGGGCAGAGCCACGTTAACGCAAACTCCATGTCCCGAAGACCCTGCCAAGATTAGTGACGCTAATGCACAAGAGTGGAAGAGAAGTATGCCACAGGTGTAAAAGTGGTCACGGCAGTGCCTGCGGATGGCTGAGATGGCGCAGGCCTGAGGAGGAAGCAATAGGCAGACGCCGACTTGGGGCCACTCTTGAGGGAATTGGAGGCAGGGACAAGCCCAACCTTCGAGGACATCGCATCGGGAAGTGCCACCTACAAATCGTACTGGGCCCAATGTGACTCACTGAAGAAAAGAGAGGGCGTGCTGTTCCGGGTATGGGAATCGCCTGATGTGAAGACACAGACAGATCAGTTGGCATTTCCCCGAAGCAAGGAGCTGGAGGTCTTAGAGGAAGTGCACGACGGTACTTCAGGAGGACACCTGGGGCAAACCGTACGTTGGCCAAACTTCGGCAGCGCTACTACTGGCTGAGGCTCCGAACAGATGCTGAGAGATGGTGCCGTCAATGTCACGTGTGCGATGTGAGTCCTGGACCCTAGAATAGGAATCGGGGTCACATGCAAAACTACGTCCGAGCGCCATTCGAAAGGATTGCCCTTGACATAGCTGGGCCGTTTCTAGCATCCGACATGAAAACTACCTGCTGGTGGTCATGGATTACTTCAGCAAGTGGCCGGAGGTGTAAGCCATTCCCTGCCAGGAGGCAATGAAAATTTCAGACTGCCTCGTGGAGCAAGTTTTCTGCTGATTTGTGGTGGTGTTAGAGCTCCACAGCGACCAGGGCACAGATTTTGAGTCTAACCTAAAGAACTAGGCACTAAAAATATTTGGGGTTCACAAGACCCGCACAACACCCCTACACCCGCAGTCGGACTGCATGGTCGAAAGTTACATCAAGACCTTAGAAGAGCACCTGAGGAAGGTCGTGGCCAGCCATCAGCGAGACTGGGCTGTCAATGTGCCACTGTTCTTGCTGGCCTACCGCTTGTACAGACACGACACAATTGGAATGACGCCAGCCAGCTTAATGTTTGGCCGAGAGTTATGCCTCCCCTGTGATCTGGCTTATGTGAGACCCCCGGACGAAAAGCAGCCAGCGACCAAGTATGTGGAGAACCAGTTGGATCATCTGCACGATATGCATGAGATGGCCCATCAGGACATCCAGAAGGCATGCGACGGCATGAATACCCGATACGGCAGGCAAGCCAACAGCCAAGTCTTCCAGCAGGGTGACCTAGTCTGGTTGTACCGCCCTTTTCGGACCAAGGGACGACGCCGGAAGTTCCAGCAACCATGGAAGCGACCGACCGGGTGGTGAAGAGGATTAACGACGTGGTCTACGGCATACAGAAGGTCCCCTAAGGAAGATGTTGGTGGTACAAATGGATCGTCTGGCCCTCTACTATGTTGCTGTTCGGGACGACGAACCTTGAGGAGGGAGCAGATTCGTGGCGAAGAGCACAGAAATTTCAGTGCCGAGAAATAATCGCGGCTTGTGTACACAAAGAGCCTGCAGATAAAGATAACAGGTGGACAGTGCTTGCATAAGCAGATAAACATGGCGCTTGATTTCAGTAACTTGCGGGTCCAGATATGTTTTCACGTAAGGAAGGTTCTAGTGATATCTCGATTGACAGAGATTAGTTGTTTTTCTTATTTGCTCCAGAATTCTCTCGAATATATCAATGAGGTATTTAAGAGAGTGACGACTCGCCAGGAGTCAGTCGTGAGTAGTAAACAGTTGTAAAGACAAGTAACAACTGTGTTGTAAACAGTGGAAGGCGAGTAAGCTGTTTGATATTGTCATCGATCTTGGTGTTATAGATTGTGATATTAGATGTAATTCTGCTTCTATGCAGTGTGTTTCTACGCAAATAAAGAACATTTAGAATTTCGGCAAATTGGACTTTTAATTCTGCCAACCCACAAAGTCACAATATTAAATACGCTAGCCCCCTTCCTGTTCTATAGCATCAGCATGGCGTTTGCAATGCGACAAGTGTTGACTAATATTTAAACACGCGTTACTGTATTCCTGTTGTATGTACAACGAAACCGGCTGTGAAACTACATCTGTGAACATATATGTTACATTTTTATTGTTTTCTAAGAGTTACTTGACAATGTAGTGGGGAGGATGTGGGAGACTGAGGACGCCTACATCATCCCTAGTCTTTAGTTACTACATCCTTTGTTGTCCTAGAGCGATTTGATTATTCACAGTGTTTTGTTATTTTTAGTTTCGTTATCTTTGTGTACGGAGAGAATAAAGGTTTACTACCAGAAATCCTCTCATTTTAATATATTTATAACCCTGCTCCCAACACATGAGCCGACTGAAATACCTTTAGTTACTTTTAGAAACATACGTTACACACGAAACAGTGTTTCAGTTATAAACAGTTTCTGCTGTCCAGAGATGGCTCCACCTATAATATCTTACACAAGGAAAAAGAAATTGTAATGATGTTCCAAGTTTTATAAGACATTCACTTATGACCTTTATTTGTGACTTAGATTTCAGTGCTGTTTATGGCGTAAAAACAGGAAGTAGCTAGAATGTACACAGACGCAATGTCGATGTAACAAATAACTGTGTGTGAGAATGGATGTATTCCAAAGCGTCTACTTATAAACAGTTTTCCCTTACCGAAAGTATTAATTGAATTCAAAATTACATCCTGAAAATACAACAAGTGTTTCAATTAGAACTTGTAGAATATAATATTAGCTACCAACTTTATCTCTCTCCTTATACTTGTGTTACTGAGATGTTAGTCTTAGCTTCAACTTCAGGAGCTCCTGAGTTCGCATTTGAACCAGGGTGGCTTGAATGTATATGTTTGGAAGATGAATGTCAGGCAATTTTAAGCTCTGTGGACCATGTACACATTTTAACATTGATATTGATTTCTAATGGCAAACATCCTACCTTTATGATAAAATTGAGCCTAGACAACAGAGAGGAACAATTTATGGCTAATAACTCAATGAACAAGGCAACTGCAGGACGTAACAAGGACGCGCAAATTCCTAAACTTCTCGAGTGCAGTTTAAAGCGGTGAAGACTG
Organism: Mantis religiosa; assembly: GCA_030765055.1. Lineage (NCBI taxonomy): Eukaryota > Metazoa > Arthropoda > Insecta > Mantodea > Mantidae > Mantis > Mantis religiosa. Next base: position 231,405 of record JAUKNK010000165.1, read on the forward strand.
CAGAGCTGCAAACCAGAATGAAGTATTTTAACTGTTCTAGACCCTGGCACTGAAGTCGGGTTACTACCAGTTGGCTCTAGACCCGAGAGAGAAGGAAAAGACTCATTCTCGGCAGGCCAAGGGCTTTGGCAGTTCAGGTATGCCCCTTTGCCTCTGCACCGCACCAGCTAAATTCCAACGCCTCATGGAGGAAGTAATTAGAGTTTGGAGATATGACGCATGCCTGCCATAGTTGGACGACACCATCATCGCTGGCAGGACGTTCGAAGACCATCTCGAAATCCTGAGCAAGTTGTTACAGAGACTACATGCAACGAAATCGAAGCTGAACGCGAAGAATTTCCAGCTTATCCAGAAGGAAGTGATCTACTTAGGCCACACAGTCTCACCAATTGGAGTGGCCACAGACTCGGAGAACACACCGGCCGTGAAAGCCAAACGATAGGTGACACTAGCTCAGTTTCCTAGGGCTGTGCAGCTATTACAGCCGTTTCATAAAGTGGTTCTCCAACACCGGCAAGTCCCTCATCCGCCTAACAGAAGAACAAAGACCTTATGCGTGGACGGAGGACGCCGAAGGTGCTTTCTGGCAGCTGAAGAAGACGCTTTGCAGTGTTCCAATTTTTCGATTTCCACAACCAGGTGGCAACTTCGTTGTGGACACCGAGGCCAGCGACCATAGCATTGGAGGCATATTATCCCAAGTCCAGGACGGCCATGAGCGGGTGATAGCCTACTACAGCAAGACGCTATCCAAGGCAGAGGAGAACTACTGCGTCACCCGGCGAGATTTACTGGCGGTAGTATAAATATTGGAGCACTTCTACAAATACCTGTACGGTCAGCAATTCCACCGGAGGACTGACCACCCCGCTCTCAATTGGCTATTGGGATTTAAAAATCTGGAAGGCCAGACAGTCCATTGGGTATAAAGGCTGCAGGAGTACGACTTCACCTCTGAACTTCGCTGAGGGCAGAGCCACGTTAACGCAAACTCCATGTCCCGAAGACCCTGCCAAGATTAGTGACGCTAATGCACAAGAGTGGAAGAGAAGTATGCCACAGGTGTAAAAGTGGTCACGGCAGTGCCTGCGGATGGCTGAGATGGCGCAGGCCTGAGGAGGAAGCAATAGGCAGACGCCGACTTGGGGCCACTCTTGAGGGAATTGGAGGCAGGGACAAGCCCAACCTTCGAGGACATCGCATCGGGAAGTGCCACCTACAAATCGTACTGGGCCCAATGTGACTCACTGAAGAAAAGAGAGGGCGTGCTGTTCCGGGTATGGGAATCGCCTGATGTGAAGACACAGACAGATCAGTTGGCATTTCCCCGAAGCAAGGAGCTGGAGGTCTTAGAGGAAGTGCACGACGGTACTTCAGGAGGACACCTGGGGCAAACCGTACGTTGGCCAAACTTCGGCAGCGCTACTACTGGCTGAGGCTCCGAACAGATGCTGAGAGATGGTGCCGTCAATGTCACGTGTGCGATGTGAGTCCTGGACCCTAGAATAGGAATCGGGGTCACATGCAAAACTACGTCCGAGCGCCATTCGAAAGGATTGCCCTTGACATAGCTGGGCCGTTTCTAGCATCCGACATGAAAACTACCTGCTGGTGGTCATGGATTACTTCAGCAAGTGGCCGGAGGTGTAAGCCATTCCCTGCCAGGAGGCAATGAAAATTTCAGACTGCCTCGTGGAGCAAGTTTTCTGCTGATTTGTGGTGGTGTTAGAGCTCCACAGCGACCAGGGCACAGATTTTGAGTCTAACCTAAAGAACTAGGCACTAAAAATATTTGGGGTTCACAAGACCCGCACAACACCCCTACACCCGCAGTCGGACTGCATGGTCGAAAGTTACATCAAGACCTTAGAAGAGCACCTGAGGAAGGTCGTGGCCAGCCATCAGCGAGACTGGGCTGTCAATGTGCCACTGTTCTTGCTGGCCTACCGCTTGTACAGACACGACACAATTGGAATGACGCCAGCCAGCTTAATGTTTGGCCGAGAGTTATGCCTCCCCTGTGATCTGGCTTATGTGAGACCCCCGGACGAAAAGCAGCCAGCGACCAAGTATGTGGAGAACCAGTTGGATCATCTGCACGATATGCATGAGATGGCCCATCAGGACATCCAGAAGGCATGCGACGGCATGAATACCCGATACGGCAGGCAAGCCAACAGCCAAGTCTTCCAGCAGGGTGACCTAGTCTGGTTGTACCGCCCTTTTCGGACCAAGGGACGACGCCGGAAGTTCCAGCAACCATGGAAGCGACCGACCGGGTGGTGAAGAGGATTAACGACGTGGTCTACGGCATACAGAAGGTCCCCTAAGGAAGATGTTGGTGGTACAAATGGATCGTCTGGCCCTCTACTATGTTGCTGTTCGGGACGACGAACCTTGAGGAGGGAGCAGATTCGTGGCGAAGAGCACAGAAATTTCAGTGCCGAGAAATAATCGCGGCTTGTGTACACAAAGAGCCTGCAGATAAAGATAACAGGTGGACAGTGCTTGCATAAGCAGATAAACATGGCGCTTGATTTCAGTAACTTGCGGGTCCAGATATGTTTTCACGTAAGGAAGGTTCTAGTGATATCTCGATTGACAGAGATTAGTTGTTTTTCTTATTTGCTCCAGAATTCTCTCGAATATATCAATGAGGTATTTAAGAGAGTGACGACTCGCCAGGAGTCAGTCGTGAGTAGTAAACAGTTGTAAAGACAAGTAACAACTGTGTTGTAAACAGTGGAAGGCGAGTAAGCTGTTTGATATTGTCATCGATCTTGGTGTTATAGATTGTGATATTTGATGTAATTCTGCTTCTATGCAGTGTGTTTCTACGCAAATAAAGAACATTTAGAATTTCGGCAAATTGGACTTTTAATTCTGCCAACCCACAAAGTCACAATATTAAATACGCTAGCCCCCTTCCTGTTCTATAGCATCAGCATGGCGTTTGCAATGCGACAAGTGTTGACTAATATTTAAACACGCGTTACTGTATTCCTGTTGTATGTACAACGAAACCGGCTGTGAAACTACATCTGTGAACATATATGTTACATTTTTATTGTTTTCTAAGAGTTACTTGACAATGTAGTGGGGAGGATGTGGGAGATTGAGGACGCCTACATCATCCCTAGTCTTTAGTTACTACATCCTTTGTTGTCCTAGAGCGATTTGATTATTCACAGTGTTTTGTTATTTTTAGTTTCGTTATCTTTGTGTACGGAGAGAATAAAGGTTTACTACCAGAAATCCTCTCATTTTAATATATTTATAACCCTGCTCCCAACACATGAGCCGACTGAAATACCTTTAGTTACTTTTAGAAACATACGTTACACACGAAACAGTGTTTCAGTTATAAACAGTTTCTGCTGTCCAGAGATGGCTCCACCTATAATATCTTACACAAGGAAAAAGAAATTGTAATGATGTTCCAAGTTTTATAAGACATTCACTTATGACCTTTATTTGTGACTTAGATTTCAGTGCTGTTTATGGCGTAAAAACAGGAAGTAGCTAGAATGTACACAGACGCAATGTCGATGTAACAAATAACTGTGTGTGAGAATGGATGTATTCCAAAGCGTCTACTTATAAACAGTTTTCCCTTACCGAAAGTATTAATTGAATTCAAAATTACATCCTGAAAATACAACAAGTGTTTCAATTAGAACTTGTAGAATATAATATTAGCTACCAACTTTATCTCTCTCCTTATACTTGTGTTACTGAGATGTTAGTCTTAGCTTCAACTTCAGGAGCTCCTGAGTTCGCATTTGAACCAGGGTGGCTTGAATGTATATGTTTGGAAGATGAATGTCAGGCAATTTTAAGCTCTGTGGACCATGTACACATTTTAACATTGATATTGATTTCTAATGGCAAACATCCTACCTTTATGATAAAATTGAGCCTAGACAACAGAGAGGAACAATTTATGGCTAATAACTCAATGAACAAGGCAACTGCAGGACGTAACAAGGACGCGCAAATTCCTAAACTTCTCGAGTGCAGTTTAAAGCGGTGAAGACTGCAGAGCTGCAAACCAGAATGAAGTATTTTAACTGTTCTAGACCCTGGCACTGAAGTCGGGTTACTACCAGTTGGCTCTAGACCCGAGAGAGAAGGAAAAGACTCATTCTCGGCAGGCCAAGGGCTTTGGCAGTTCAGGTATGCCCCTTTGCCTCTGCACCGCACCAGTTAAATTCCAACGCCTCATGGAGGAAGTAATTAGAGTTTGGAGATATGACGCATGCCTGCCATAGTTGGACGACACCATCATCGCTGGCAGGACGTTCGAAGACCATCTCGAAATCCTGAGCAAGTTGTTACAGAGACTACATGCAACGAAATCGAAGCTGAACGCGAAGAATTTCCAGCTTATCCAGAAGGAAGTGATCTACTTAGGCCACACAGTCTCACCAATTGGAGTGGCCACAGACTCGGAGAACACACCGGCCGTGAAAGCCAAACGATAGGTGACACTAGCTCAGTTTCCTAGGGCTGTGCAGCTATTACAGCCGTTTCATAAAGTGGTTCTCCAACACCGGCAAGTCCCTCATCCGCCTAACAGAAGAACAAAGACCTTATGCGTGGACGGAGGACGCCGAAGGTGCTTTCTGGCAGCTGAAGAAGACGCTTTGCAGTGTTCCAATTTTTCGATTTCCACAACCAGGTGGCAACTTCATTGTGGACACCGAGGCCAGCGACCATAGCATTGGAGGCATATTATCCCAAGTCCAGGACGGCCATGAGCGGGTGATAGCCTACTACAGCAAGACGCTATCCATTGCACAGGAGAACTACTGCGTCACCCGGCGAGATTTACTGGCGGTAGTATAAATATTGGAGCACTTCTACAAATACCTGTACGGTCAGCAATTCCACCGGAGGACTGACCACCCCGCTCTCAATTGGCTATTGGGATTTAAAAATCTGGAAGGCCAGACAGTCCATTGGGTATAAAGGCTGCAGGAGTACGACTTCACCTCTGAACTTCGCTGAGGGCAGAGCCACGGTAACGCAAACTCCATGTCCCGAAGACCCTGCCAAGATTAGTGACGCTAATGCACAAGAGTGGAAGAGAAGTATGCCACAGGTGTAAAAGTGGTCACGGCAGTGCCTGCGGATGGCTGAGATGGCGCAGGCCTGAGGAGGAAGCAATAGGCAGACGCCGACTTGGGGCCACTCTTGAGGGAATTGGAGGCAGGGACAAGCCCAACCTTCGAGGACATCGCATCGGGAAGTGCCACCTACAAATCGTACTGGGCCCAATGTGACTCACTGAAGAAAAGAGAGGGCGTGCTGTTCCGGGTATGGGAATCGCCTGATGTGAAGACACAGACAGATCAGTTGGCATTTCCCCGAAGCAAGGAGCTGGAGGTCTTAGAGGAAGTGCACGACGGTACTTCAGGAGGACACCTGGGGCAAACCGTACGTTGGCCAAACTTCGGCAGCGCTACTACTGGCTGAGGCTCCGAACAGATGCTGAGAGATGGTGCCGTCAATGTCACGTGTGCGATGTGAGTCCTGGACCCTAGAATAGGAATCGGGGTCACATGCAAAACTACGTCCGAGCGCCATTCGAAAGGATTGCCCTTGACATAGCTGGGCCGTTTCTAGCATCCGACATGAAAACTACCTGCTGGTGGTCATGGATTACTTCAGCAAGTGGCCGGAGGTGTAAGCCATTCCCTGCCAGGAGGCAATGAAAATTTCAGACTGCCTCGTGGAGCAAGTTTTCTGCTGATTTGTGGTGGTGTTAGAGCTCCACAGCGACCAGGGCACAGATTTTGAGTCTAACCTAAAGAACTAGGCACTAAAAATATTTGGGGTTCACAAGACCCGCACAACACCCCTACACCCGCAGTCGGACTGCATGGTCGAAAGTTACATCAAGACCTTAGAAGAGCACCTGAGGAAGGTCGTGGCCAGCCATCAGCGAGACTGGGCTGTCAATGTGCCACTGTTCTTGCTGGCCTACCGCTTGTACAGACACGACACAATTGGAATGACGCCAGCCAGCTTAATGTTTGGCCGAGAGTTATGCCTCCCCTGTGATCTGGCTTATGTGAGACCCCCGGACGAAAAGCAGCCAGCGACCAAGTATGTGGAGAACCAGTTGGATCATCTGCACGATATGCATGAGATGGCCCATCAGGACATCCAGAAGGCATGCGACGGCATGAATACCCGATACGGCAGGCAAGCCAACAGCCAAGTCTTCCAGCAGGGTGACCTAGTCTGGTTGTACCGCCCTTTTCGGACCAAGGGACGACGCCGGAAGTTCCAGCAACCATGGAAGCGACCGACCGGGTGGTGAAGAGGATTAACGACGTGGTCTACGGCATACAGAAGGTCCCCTAAGGAAGATGTTGGTGGTACAAATGGATCGTCTGGCCCTCTACTATGTTGCTGTTCGGGACGACGAACCTTGAGGAGGGAGCAGATTCGTGGCGAAGAGCACAGAAATTTCAGTGCCGAGAAATAATCGCGGCTTGTGTACACAAAGAGCCTGCAGATAAAGATAACAGGTGGACAGTGCTTGCATAAGCAGATAAACATGGCGCTTGATTTCAGTAACTTGCGGGTCCAGATATGTTTTCACGTAAGGAAGGTTCTAGTGATATCTCGATTGACAGAGATTAGTTGTTTTTCTTATTTGCTCCAGAATTCTCTCGAATATATCAATGAGGTATTTAAGAGAGTGACGACTCGCCAGGAGTCAGTCGTGAGTAGTAAACAGTTGTAAAGACAAGTAACAACTGTGTTGTAAACAGTGGAAGGCGAGTAAGCTGTTTGATATTGTCATCGATCTTGGTGTTATAGATTGTGATATTTGATGTAATTCTGCTTCTATGCAGTGTGTTTCTACGCAAATAAAGAACATTTAGAATTTCGGCAAATTGGACTTTTAATTCTGCCAACCCACAAAGTCACAATATTAAATACGCTAGCCCCCTTCCTGTTCTATAGCATCAGCATGGCGTTTGCAATGCGACAAGTGTTGACTAATATTTAAACACGCGTTACTGTATTCCTGTTGTATGTACAACGAAACCGGCTGTGAAACTACATCTGTGAACATATATGTTACATTTTTATTGTTTTCTAAGAGTTACTTGACAATGTAGTGGGGAGGATGTGGGAGATTGAGGACGCCTACATCATCCCTAGTCTTTAGTTACTACATCCTTTGTTGTCCTAGAGCGATTTGATTATTCACAGTGTTTTGTTATTTTTAGTTTCGTTATCTTTGTGTACGGAGAGAATAAAGGTTTACTACCAGAAATCCTCTCATTTTAATATATTTATAACCCTGCTCCCAACACATGAGCCGACTGAAATACCTTTAGTTACTTTTAGAAACATACGTTACACACGAAACAGTGTTTCAGTTATAAACAGTTTCTGCTGTCCAGAGATGGCTCCACCTATAATATCTTACACAAGGAAAAAGAAATTGTAATGATGTTCCAAGTTTTATAAGACATTCACTTATGACCTTTATTTGTGACTTAGATTTCAGTGCTGTTTATGGCGTAAAAACAGGAAGTAGCTAGAATGTACACAGACGCAATGTCGATGTAACAAATAACTGTGTGTGAGAATGGATGTATTCCAAAGCGTCTACTTATAAACAGTTTTCCCTTACCGAAAGTATTAATTGAATTCAAAATTACATCCTGAAAATACAACAAGTGTTTCAATTAGAACTTGTAGAATATAATATTAGCTACCAACTTTATCTCTCTCCTTATACTTGTGTTACTGAGATGTTAGTCTTAGCTTCAACTTCAGGAGCTCCTGAGTTCGCATTTGAACCAGGGTGGCTTGAATGTATATGTTTGGAAGATGAATGTCAGGCAATTTTAAGCTCTGTGGACCATGTACACATTTTAACATTGATATTGATTTCTAATGGCAAACATCCTACCTTTATGATAAAATTGAGCCTAGACAACAGAGAGGAACAATTTATGGCTAATAACTCAATGAACAAGGCAACTGCAGGACGTAACAAGGACGCGCAAATTCCTAAACTTCTCGAGTGCAGTTTAAAGCGGTGAAGACTGCAGAGCTGCAAACCAGAATGAAGTATTTTAACTGTTCTAGACCCTGGCACTGAAGTCGGGTTACTACCAGTTGGCTCTAGACCCGAGAGAGAAGGAAAAGACTCATTCTCGGCAGGCCAAGGGCTTTGGCAGTTCAGGTATGCCCCTTTGCCTCTGCACCGCACCAGTTAAATTCCAACGCCTCATGGAGGAAGTAATTAGAGTTTGGAGATATGACGCATGCCTGCCATAGTTGGACGACACCATCATCGCTGGCAGGACGTTCGAAGACCATCTCGAAATCCTGAGCAAGTTGTTACAGAGACTACATGCAACGAAATCGAAGCTGAACGCGAAGAATTTCCAGCTTATCCAGAAGGAAGTGATCTACTTAGGCCACACAGTCTCACCAATTGGAGTGGCCACAGACTCGGAGAACACACCGGCCGTGAAAGCCAAACGATAGGTGACACTAGCTCAGTTTCCTAGGGCTGTGCAGCTATTACAGCCGTTTCATAAAGTGGTTCTCCAACACCGGCAAGTCCCTCATCCGCCTAACAGAAGAACAAAGACCTTATGCGTGGACGGAGGACGCCGAAGGTGCTTTCTGGCAGCTGAAGAAGACGCTTTGCAGTGTTCCAATTTTTCGATTTCCACAACCAGGTGGCAACTTCATTGTGGACACCGAGGCCAGCGACCATAGCATTGGAGGCATATTATCCCAAGTCCAGGACGGCCATGAGCGGGTGATAGCCTACTACAGCAAGACGCTATCCATTGCACAGGAGAACTACTGCGTCACCCGGCGAGATTTACTGGCGGTAGTATAAATATTGGAGCACTTCTACAAATACCTGTACGGTCAGCAATTCCACCGGAGGACTGACCACCCCGCTCTCAATTGGCTATTGGGATTTAAAAATCTGGAAGGCCAGACAGTCCATTGGGTATAAAGGCTGCAGGAGTACGACTTCACCTCTGAACTTCGCTGAGGGCAGAGCCACGGTAACGCAAACTCCATGTCCCGAAGACCCTGCCAAGATTAGTGACGCTAATGCACAAGAGTGGAAGAGAAGTATGCCACAGGTGTAAAAGTGGTCACGGCAGTGCCTGCGGATGGCTGAGATGGCGCAGGCCTGAGGAGGAAGCAATAGGCAGACGCCGACTTGGGGCCACTCTTGAGGGAATTGGAGGCAGGGACAAGCCCAACCTTCGAGGACATCGCATCGGGAAGTGCCACCTACAAATCGTACTGGGCCCAATGTGACTCACTGAAGAAAAGAGAGGGCGTGCTGTTCCGGGTATGGGAATCGCCTGATGTGAAGACACAGACAGATCAGTTGGCATTTCCCCGAAGCAAGGAGCTGGAGGTCTTAGAGGAAGTGCACGACGGTACTTCAGGAGGACACCTGGGGCAAACCGTACGTTGGCCAAACTTCGGCAGCGCTACTACTGGCTGAGGCTCCGAACAGATGCTGAGAGATGGTGCCGTCAATGTCACGTGTGCGATGTGAGTCCTGGACCCTAGAATAGGAATCGGGGTCACATGCAAAACTACGTCCGAGCGCCATTCGAAAGGATTGCCCTTGACATAGCTGGGCCGTTTCTAGCATCCGACATGAAAACTACCTGCTGGTGGTCATGGATTACTTCAGCAAGTGGCCGGAGGTGTAAGCCATTCCCTGCCAGGAGGCAATGAAAATTTCAGACTGCCTCGTGGAGCAAGTTTTCTGCTGATTTGTGGTGGTGTTAGAGCTCCACAGCGACCAGGGCACAGATTTTGAGTCTAACCTAAAGAACTAGGCACTACAAAGATTTGGGGTTCACAAGACCCGCACAACAACCCTACACCCGCAATCGGACTGCATGGTGGAGAGTTGCATCAAGACCTTAGAAGAGCACCTGAGGAAGGTCGTGGCCAGCCATCAGCGAGATTGGGATGTCAAGGTGCCATTGTTCTTGCTGGCCTACCGCTTGACTACACACGACACAACTGGAATGACGCCAGCCATCTTAATGTTCGGTCGAGAGTTACGCCTCCCCTGTGATCTGGCTTTTGGAAGACCCCCTGACGCAAAAACCGCCAGCAACCGAGTATGTGGGGATCCTGGTGCACCATCTCCACGATATGCATGAGTTGGCTCGTCAGGACATCCAGAAGGCGAGCTACTGCATGAAGACCCGATACGACAGTCAAGCCAACAGCCAAGGTTTCCAGCAGGGTGACCTAGTCTGGCTGTACCGCCCTACCCGGAAAAAGGGACGATGCCGTAAGTTCCAGCAACCATAGCAATGACAGTACCAGATGGTGAAGAGGATTAACGACGGGGTCTACCGCATCCAGAAGGTGACCCAAGGAAAGATGTTGGTGGTACACATGGATCGTCTGGCCATTTACTATGGTGCTGTTCGGGATGACGAACCTTGAGGAGGTAGCGGTTTCGCGGCGAAAAGAACAGAAGTTTCAGTGCCGTAAAATAAGCGCGGCTTGTGTACACAAAGAGCCTGCAGATAAAGATAGTAGGCGGACATGCTTATATAAGCAGATAAACATAGCACTTGAGATATATGACTTGCCGGCCCAGATAGGTTTTCAAGTAAGTAAGGTTCTAGTGATATCTTGATTCGCAGAGAATAGTTGTTTATCTTATTCTAGGGCACTATGATAGAACACCATAGGTGAGCCACAATTATCAGTATAGCAGGAACACGGAGAAGGTATCACAGTGTTGTACTTGACGTCACTTTGCCATGATAACAAGTGTATTAGTGTAACAGGAAACAAGAGGAGGTGTTTAACTGATTTGTTCGCGAAGACTGAAGCCTCTTTGGGTCTAAGCGGCGCTACGATGGGGCGGCATAGGTGGCCCACAATTATCAGGATAGCAGGAATATGGAGAAGGTATCACAATGTTGTGCTTGACGTCAGGTTGCCATGGTATCAAGTGTATTAGAGTAACAGGAAACAAGAGGAGGTGTTTACCTGATCTGTTCTCGAAGACTGGAAACCTGTTTGGGTCTAAGCGGCGCTACGATGGGGCTGCATAAGTGGACCAGAATTATCAGGATAGCAGGAATATAGAGAAGGTATCACAGAGTTGGTGCTTGACGTCAAGTTGCCATTGTAACAAGTGCATTAGTGTAACAGGAAACAAGAGGAGGGGATTACCTGATCTGCTCGCGAAGGCTGAAGCGTGTTCAGGCCTAAGGGGCGCTAAGATGGAGCAGCATATGTGGCCCACAGTTTTCAGGATAAAAGGAATATAGAGATGGTATCACAGTGTTGTGCTTGATGTCACGTTGCCATGGCAACATTTGTATTAGTGTAACAGGAATCATGAGGAGGTGTGTACCAGATCAGTTCACGAAGACTGAAGCCTGTTTAGGTCTTAACGGCGTTACGATGGGCTTGAAAAGTAGGCCCACAACTATCTGGAATACACGAATATAGAGAAGGTATCACAGTGTTGTGCTTGACCTCACGTTGCCATGTTAACAGATGTATTAGTGTAACAGGAAACATAAGGAGGTGTTAAACTGATCTGTTCGCGACGACCATAGCTTGTTTAGGGCAAAAGCGGCGCTAAGATACAACACCATAAGTGGCCACAACTATCAGGATAGCAGGAATATAGAGAAGGTATCACAGTGATGTGCCTGACGTTACTTTGCCATGGTAACAGATGTATTAGTGTAACAGGAAACAACAGGAGGTGTTTACCTGATTTGTTCGCCAAGACAGAAGCCTGTTTGGGTCTAAGGGGCGCTACGATGGGTTGCATAGGTGGACCTTAATTATCAGGATAGCAGAAATATTCGGAAGGTATCACAGAGTTGGTGCTTGACGTTAGGTTGCCATGGTAACAAGTGTACTAGTGTAACAGGAAACAAGAGGAGGTGTTTACCTTATTATTCAAAGAGACTGAAAGGCAGTTTGGACCTAAGCAGCGCTAAGATGGGGCGGCATAAGTTGCCCACTGTTATCAGCATAACAGGAATATGGAGGAGGAATCACAATGTTGTGCTTGACGTCACGTTGCCGTGAAATGAAGTGTACTAGAGTAACAGGAAGCAAGAGGATGTGTTTACCTGATCTTTTAAAGAGACTTAAAGGCTGTTGGGGCCTAAGCGGCGCTAAGATGTGGCGCCATATGTAGCCCACAGTTATCAGCATAACAGGGAAATTTGGAAGGTATCATAGTGTTGTGCTTGACGTCACATTGCCATGGTAACCAGTGTATTAGGTTAACAGGAAATTAGAGGAGGTGTTTACCTTATCTGTTCGCGAAGACTGAAGCCTGCTTGGGCCTAAGCGGAGCTAAGACGGGGCGGCATATGTGGCCCACTGTTATAAGGATAGTAGGAATATAGCGAACGTACCAAAGTGTTGTGCTTTACGTCACGTTGCCATGGTAACACATGTATTAATGTAAAAGGAAACATGAAAAGGTGTTAACCTGATCTGTTCTCGACGACCATAACTTTTTAGGGCAAAAGGGGCACTAAGATAGAACACCATAGGTGAGCCACAATTATCAGTATAGCAGGAAAACGGAGAAGGTATCACAGTGTTGTACTTGACGTCACTTTGCCATGATAACAAGTGTATTATTGTAACAGGAAACAAGAGCAGGTGTTTACCTGATTTGTTCGCGACGACCATAGCCTAAAAGGGGGAAAAGCGGCGCTAAGATAGAACACCATAAGTGGCCCACAACTATCAGGATAGCAGGAACATAAAGAAGGAATCCGACAGTTGGTGCTTGACGTCACCTTGCCATCGTAACGAATGTATTAGTGTAACAGGAAACATGAGGAGGTGTGTACCTGATGTGTTCCCGAAAACTGAGGCCTTTTCGCGCCTAAGCGGCGCTATGATGGGGTAGCATAGGTGGCCCACAGTTATCAGGATAACAGGAATATAGGGAAGGTATCACAGCGTTTTGCTTGACGTCACGTTGCCATGGTAACAAGTGTATTAGTGTTACAGGAAACATGAGGAGCTGTGTACCTGATCCGTTCGCGAAGACTGAAGCCTGTTTGGGTCTAAGCGGTGCTACGATGGGTCTTAATAGGTGGTCCAAAATTATCAGGATAGCAGGAAAATAGAGAAGGTGTCACAAAGTAGGTGTTTGACATCAAGTTGCCATGATAACAAGTGTATTTGTGTAACAGGAAAAAGAGGAGGTGTTTACTCGATTTGATCGCGAGGACTGCAGCCTGTTTGGAGAAAAGAGGCCCTAAGATGTGGCGGCATAGGTAGCCCACTTTTATCAGGATAACAGAAATATAGAGAAGGTATCACAGTGTTGTGCTTGACTTATCGTTGTCATGGTAACGAGTGTACCAGTTTATGGGAAACAAGATGATGTGATTACCTGATATGTTCGCGAAGACTGAAGCGTGTTCGGGCCTAAGCGGTGCTAAGATGGGCCGGCATAGGTGGCCCACAGTTATCAGGATAGCAGGAATATAGAGAAGGTATCACAGAGCTGGTGCTTGAGGTCAAGTTGCCATGGTAAAACATGTATTAATGTAACAGGAAACATGAAAAAGTGTTAACCTGATCTGTTCGCGACGACCATAGCTTGTTTAGGGCAAAAGCGGCACTAAGATAGAACAACTTAGGGGAGCCACAATTATCAGTATAGCAGGAATATAGAGAAGGTATCACAAGGTTGGCGCTTGACGTCAAGTTGCCATGGTAACAGGTGTATTAGTGTAATAGGAACCAAGATGAATTGTTTACGTTATCTATTCAAAGAAACTGAAAGGCAGTTTGGACCTAAGCAGCGCCAAGATGGGGCGGCATAGGTTGCCCACTGTTATCAGGATAACAGGAACATGGAGGAGGAATCACAATGTTGTGCTTGACGTCACGTTGCCATGGTAACACATGTATTAGTGTAACAGGAAACATGAGAAGGTGTTAACCTGATCTGTTCGCGACGACCATAGCTTCTTTACGGCAAAAGCGGCACTAAGATAGAACACCATAGTTGGCTCACAATTATCAGGATAGCAGGAATATACAGAAGGTATCACAGTCTTGTGCTTGACGTCACGTTGCCATGGTAGCACATGCATTAATGTAACAGGAAACATGAGGAGGTGTTAACCTGATCTGTTCACGACGACCATCGCCTAAATGGGGCAAAAGCGGCGCTAAAATAGAACACCATAAGTGGCCCACAACTATCAGGATAGCAGGAATATAGAGAAGGAATCCGACAGTTGGTGCTTGACGTCACCTTGCCATCCTAACGAGTGTATTAGTGTAACAGGAAACATGAGGAAGTGTGTACCTGATCTGTTCCCAAAACTGAAGACTGTTTGGGCCTAAGCGGCGCCAAGATGTAGCGGCATACGTTGCCCAAAGTAATCAGGATAACAGGAATATAGCGAAGGTATCACAGTGTTGTGCTTGACGTCACGTTGCCATGGTAACAAGTGTATTAGTGTAACAGGAAACATAAGGAGGTGTGTACCTGATCTGTACGCGAAGACTGAAGCCTGTTAAGGCCTAAGCGGCGCTACGATGGGGCTGCATATGTGGACCTTAATTATCAGGATAGCAGGAATATAGAGTAGGTATCACAGATTTGGTGCTTGACGTCAAGTTGCCATGGTATCAAGTGTATTAAAGTAACAGGAAACAAGAGGAGGTGTTTGCCTGATCTGTTCTCGAAGACTGAAAACCTGTTTGGGCCTAAGCAGCAATAAGATGTGGCGGCATAGGTGGCCGACAGCTGTCAGCATAGGAGGTATATGCAGAAGGGATCACAGTGTTGTGCTTGACGTCACGTTGCCATGGAAACACGTCAATTAATGTAACAGGAAACATGAGGAGGTGTTAACCTTATCCGTTCGCGAAGACTGCAGCCTGTTTGGGCCTAACCGAAGCTAAGATGGGGCCGCATAGCTGGCCTACCGTTATAGGGATAACAGGAATATCGCGAAGGTATGAAAGTGTTGTGCTTGACGTTACTTGGCCATGGAAACAGGTGTGTTAGTGTAACAGGAAACATGAGGAGGTGTTAACCTGATCTGTTCGCTACGACCATAGCCTGTTTGGGGCAAAAGCGGCGCTAAGATAGAACACCATAAGTGGCCCACAACTATCAGGATAGCAGGAATATGGAGGAGGAATCACAGTGTTGTGCTTGACGTTACTTTGCCATGGTAACAGGTGTATTAGTGTAACAGGAAACAAGAGTATGCGTTTACCTGATCTGTTCGCGAAGACTGAAGCGTGTTCGGGCCTGATCTGTGCTAAGATGGGACGGTATAGGTGGCTCAAAGTTATCAGGATATCAGGAATTTAGAGAAGGTATCACAGAGTTGGTGCTTGACGTCAAGCTGCCATGGTAACAGGTGTATTAGTGTAACAGAAGACATGAGGAGGGGTTTACCTGACCCTTTCGAGAAGACTGAAACCTGTTCGGGCCTAAGTGGCGCCAAGATGGTGTGGCATAGGTGGCCCGCAAATATCAGATAAAATGAAAATAGGGAAGGTATCACAGTGTTGTGCATCACGTCCCTTTGCCATGGTAACAAGTGTATTAGAGTAGAAGGAAACATGAGGCGGTGTTAACCTGATATTTTTGTGACGACCATAGCTTGCTTAGCGCAAAAGCGGCACTAAGATAGAACACCATAGGTGAGCCACAATTATCAGTACAGCAGGACTATAGAGAAGGTATCACAAGGTTGGTGCTTGACGTCAAGTTGCCATGGTAACAGGTGTATTAGTGTAACAGGAGACAAGAGGAGGTGTTTACCTTATCTATTCAAAGAGACTGAAAGGCCGTTTGGACCTAAGCAGCGCTGCGATGGGGCGGCATAGAATGCCCACTGTTATCAGGGTAACAGGAATATGGAGGAGGAATCACAATGTTGTGCTTGACGTCACGTTGCCATGGTATCAAATGCATTAGAGTAACAGGAGGCAAGAGGAGGTGTTTACCTGATCTGTTCTCGAAGACTGAAAGGCTGTTTGGGAAAAAGAGGGGCTAAGATGTGGCGGCATAGGTAGCCCACTTTTATCAGGATAGCAGGAATATAGAGAAGGTATCACAGAGTTGGTGCTTGAGGTCAAGTTGCCATGGTAAAACATGTATTAATGTAACAGGAAACATGAAAATGTGTTAACCTGATCTGTTTGCGACGGCCATAGCGAGTTTAGGGCAAAAGCGGTACTAAGATAGAACAACTTAGGGGAGCCACAAGTATCAGTATAGCAGGAATATAGAGAAGGTATCACAAGGTTGGCGCTTGACGTCAAGTTGCCATGGTAACAGGTGTATTAGTGTAATAGGAATCAAGAGGAGGTGTTTACCTTATCTATTCAAAGAAACTGAAAGGCAGTTTGGACCTAAGCAGCGCTAAGATGGGGCGGCATAGGTTGCCCACTGTTATCAGGATAACAGGGAAATGGGGAAGGTATCACAGTGTTGTGCTTGACGTCACGTTGCCATGGTAACACGTGTATTAATGTAACAGGAAACATGAGGAGGTGTTTACCTCATCTGTTCGCGACCGCCATAGCTTGCGTAAAAAAGCGGCACTAAGACAGAACACCATAGGTGGCCCACAATTATCAGAATAGCAGGAATAGAGAGAAGGTATTCCTGTATTGTGCTTGACGTCACGTTGCCATGGTAACAGGTCTATTAGCGTAACAGGAAACAAGAGGATGTATTTAGCTGATTCCTTCGCGAAGACTGAAGCCTATTTGGGCCTAAGCGGCGCTACGATAGGGTAGCATAGGTGGTCCACAGTTATCAGGGTAACAGGAATATAGGGAAGGAATCACAGTGTTGTGCTTGACGTCACGTTGCAATGGTAACAAGTGCATTAATGTAACACGAAAATGAGGAGTTGTTAACCTCATCTGTTCGCGACTGCCATAGCTTGCGTAAAAAGAAGCGGCACTAAGATAGAACACCATAGGTGGCCCACAATTATCAGAATAGCAGGAATAGAGAGAAGGTATTCCTTTATTGTGCTTGACGTCACGTTGCCATGGTAACAAGTCTATTAGCGTAACAGGAAACAAGAGGAAGTATTTAGCTGATTTGTTCACGAAGACTGAAACCTGTTTGGACCTAAGTGGCGCTAGGATGGGGCGGCATAAGTGGCCTACAGTTATCAGGATAACAGGAATACAGCGAATGTATCACAGTGTTGTGCTTGACGTCCCGTTGCCATGGTAACAAGTTTATTAGTGTAACAGGAAACAAGAGGAGTTGTTTACTTGATGTGTTCACGAAGACTGGAGCCTGTTTTGTGAAAAGAGGCGCTAAGATTTGGCGGCATAGGTAGCCCACAGTTATCAGGATAACAGGAATATAGAGAACGTATCACAGTGATGTGCTTGACGTATCGTTGCCATGGTAACAAATGTACTAATGTAACAGGAATCTAGAGGAAGTGTTAACTTGATCTGTTCGCGAAGACTGAGGCGTGTTCGGGCCGAAGCGGCGCTAAGATGGCGCGAGATAGTTGGCCCACAGTTACCAGTATAACAGGAATATAGGGAAGGAATCACAGTGTTGTGCTTGACGTCACGTTGCCATGGTAACAAGAGTTATTGTAAAAGGAAACTTGAGGAGGTGTGTACCTGATTTGTTCGCGAAGACTGAAGCCTGTTTGGGTATAAGCGGCGCTACCATGGGGCTGCATAATTGGCCCACAATTAGCAGGATAGCAGGAATACAGAGAAGGTATCACAGAGCTGGTGACTGACGTCAAGTTGCCATGGTAACAAGTGTATTAAAGTAACAGGAAACAAGAGGAGTTTTTTACTTGATCTGTTCGCGAAGACTGGAGCCTGATTGGGGAAAAGAGGCGCTAAGATTTGGCGGCTTAGGTAGCCCACAGTTATCAGGATAACAGGAATATAGAAAACGTATCACAGTGTTGTGCTTGACGTATCGTTGCCATGGTAACAAGTGTACTAGTGTAACAGGAATCTAAAGGAAGTGCTAACTTGATCTGTTCGCGAAGACTGACGCGTGTTCGGGCCTAAGCGGCGCTAAGATGGGGCGAAATATTTGGCCCACAGTTATCAGGTTAACAGGAATATAGGGAATGTATCACAGTGTTGTGCTTGACGTCACGTTGCCATGGTTACAAGTGTATTATTGTAAGAGGAAACAGGAGCAGGTGTTTACGTGATCTGTTCGCGAGCCTGAAGCCTGTTTGGGCCTAAGCGGTGCTAGGATGGCGCGGCATATGTGGCCCACAGTTATCAGGGTAACAAGAATATAGCGAACGTATCACCATGTTGTGCTTGATTTCACGTTGCAATGGTAACTAGTGTATTAGAGTAACAGGAGACAAGAGGAAATGTTTACGTGATCTGTTCCCGAATACTGAAGTCTGTTTGGGCCTAAGCGGCGCTAAGATGGGGTGGCATATGTGGCCCACAGTTATCAGGGTAACAGGAATTTAGGGAAGATATAACAGTGTTGTGCTTGACGTCACGTTGCCATGGTAACAAGTGTATTAGTGTAACAGGAAACAAGAGGAGGTGTTTACCTGATTGTTCGCGAAGACTGAAGCCTGTTTGAGCCTAACAGCAGCTATGATGGGGCGGCATAGGTGCCCCACCGTTATAAGGATAACAGGAATATAGCAAAGATATCAAAGTATTGTGCTTGACGTCAGGGTAACAAGTGTGTTAGTGTAACAGGAAGCAAGAGGAGATGTTTACCTTATCTCTTCCCGAGGACTGAAGACTGTTCGGGCCTAAGCGGCGCTACGAAGAGGCTGCATAGGTGGCCCAAAATTATCAGGATAGCAGGAATATAGAGAAGGTATTACAAGGTTGGTGCTTGACGTCAAGTTGCCATGGTAACAAGTGTATTAATGTAACAGGAAAATGAGGAGGTGTTAACCTCATCTGTTCTGGACGACCATAGCTTGTTTACGGCAAAAGGGGCACTAAGATAGAACACCATTGGTAGCCCACATTATCAGCATAGCAGGAATATAGAGAAGGTATCACACTGTTGTGCTTGAGGTCACGTTGCCATGGTAACATGTCTATTAGCGTAACAGGAAACAAGAGGAGGTGTTTACCTGATTGTTCGCGAAGACTGAAGCCTGTTTGGGCCTAAGCGTCGCTGAGATGGGGTGGCATAGGTAGCCCACAGTTACCAGGATAACAGGAATATAGGGAAGGTATCTCCATGTTGTGCTTGGCGTCACGTTGCCATGGTAACAAGTGTATTATTGTAACAGGAAACAAGAGGAGATGTTTACCTTATCTGTTTGCGAAGACTGAAGCCTGTTGGGGCAAAAGCGGCGCTAGGATGGGGCTGCATAGGTGGCCCACAATTATCAGGTTAGCAGAAATATAGAGAAGGTAAACAAGGTTGGTGCTTGACGTCACGTTGCCATGGTAACAAGTGTATTATTGTAACAGGAAACATGACGATGTGTACCAGATATGTTCGAGTAGACTGAAGCCCTTTTGGGTCTAAGCAGCGCAAGATGGGCCGGCAAAGGTGGCCCACAACTATCAGGAAAACACGAATATAGAGTACAGTGCCTGATCTGATTTGCCTAAGTTTCGCTAGGATGGGGTGGCATAGGTGGCCCACAGTTATGTGTGCAACAGGAATATAGGGAAGGTGTCACTGTGTTGTGCTTGATGTTACGTTGCCATGGTAAAAAGTGTATTAGTGTAACAGGAAACAAGAGGAGAGTTTTACCTGATCAGTTCCCGAAGCCTGAATCCTGTTTGGGCTAAGTGCCGCTAAAATGGGGTAGCATATGTGGCCCACAGTTATCAGGATAACAGGAATATACGGAAGGTATAACTGTCACTTTGAGCGGCTGGCCTATATTTGAGACACTGCCCTAATATGGCCAGGTCCATCCTCAAGGCCGCGTTCAAGTCGGCTTCGTTGGCTAGCTGCAGTTGGACCAAGGATGTGGCGCGGTCTCGAATGGTGATGGGGCTGGCCCATAGGGCCGAGGGCCACTAATGTTGAGCTGCGGCGAGGATAAAGCTGCATGGCAGGTCACGAGGGACATCTGTGACGAATACGGTCGCAGCCCTAGGAGGCTGAACTGGCTCGGCGGCTGATGATGTTGATGCCCTCGGAGCTCTGGCTGTGACTGCGGCGTAGCTTGATGCTGAGGAAACCTCGGTAAGGGACGTTTGTGTTGCGCGTGAGGTGTTTAACCGGCGTGTCGGGGTCGGCTGGTGTTGAGCAACTGTGTCCGTTGATGCGGGAGGCCTCCTTGGAGAGGAGCTGGCCCAAAGTCGGCCGGTAAGCCCAGCGGGCGGCTCCATCTCATCTGCCCATACGGACAGCTGGGCGGGATTCGATACTCGAGAGCTGGCCGGAGAGGGCTGTGGAAGCGGCTCTACTGTCAGGCTTTTCGATGCTGCGGTTCTCTTCTTCTTCTTCCCCATAATGCGGCATCGTTTCTAACAAATGATGTGTGCTCCTCGGAGTCTTCGGCGAGAGTCGAGTGAGGTGTGTTGTAAGGGGCTACTGTGAAGGGGGTTCCGCTGAGGTGAGGCCCTACCATTGCACTTCGGTTGGCTGACCCCTGCGATTGCCCCAAATGTGGGTGACTAGCGCGCGTAATATTTTGTTAGGAATATCCGGGACTGTACAGAATTAAATTTATAAAGGAAGATCAGTCATCAGAATCCACAAGATTACTGTACCTACAATAAATGCATAATTAACGAGGGAGGTAAATCTAATTCGTCATTAAAGTTTAAAATGCTAGCTGTGCAACGTCGTATAAGACTGATAGTATTTTATAAAATATGAAATTGCCACCCTAAAGTAAACCTAAAGCACGCTTTTTGTTTTTCCAACAAAATTTATTCATAGTCCATAACAGTAAAACCTCCCTAAAACGGCCTCCTATATTCCGGAAACCTGCAAAAGCTATAAATAAATTTGGGAACGCAGATATTTCCCTTGTAAGATTATACTCTAAGGCGGAAAACTGCCTAATATATGATATCTAATATTTATTATTTTTCGGGAAACGTGTGCGTAAATTACCTGACTAACGATTTCATTATGTGTAATGGGTTACAACTAGTGCTGTGAATAGCCCAAAATTTTAATCGAATGACCGTCTTACTTCAATCGATTAATCTATCAATTAATCGAGATATTATCTGTTTAAAAATTAGGTGTAAGGATTATATAAAGTACTTCTGTATATTTCTCTATTTATGAACATTTAAGTACTTAATTGAAAGTTTGTATTTGCATCAAGTGCACATGCCTCCGATCACTGACACAAAGTCAGAAATGTCACTGGCTTACTGCAGTTTACAGCACAGTTACACTACCAGCAGGCCTGAGAAGAGGGATCAGCTGTTGTTTTCATAGTTGGGTAAGCGAAGTGTTCGGTTCAAGGTTGTACAGTTCAGTTTATGTTAGAAAGCGATAAATTATCAGTTGTATACGATATGTTCTCACACACAAGCTGTAGGGAAAGAAACCTCTCTGTCAGCATCTGTATGTAGGTAGTTATGTACCTCTTAGAATATTTCACAACAGAAGTGTTATTTAGACTCTCTCGGGGTTCAGAGTGATTTCTTTTAGCTATCAGGGGTTATTTTATCTCAAAGGTCAAAGAACATTACGTGTCTAGTGTAAGTTTGATGCGTTGGAAAGGCTGTTTAGATTGGAAGAAATACATCAAAACAAAGAGGGCCAAATTTGACTAAAAGGGTTTTGTTTGATACTTATTGTAATCGACTAATTTTAATTGACTCAATTAATCGATTAACATTTTTAATCTATAATCTAAATTAAACATTATTCGATTAATTGTTTCGGTTGAGCGATTAAATCACGCAGCATTAGTTACTACGTATGTATTTTAAAAAGGACAACAATTTTGAGAGCATCTGCCCTTGCACCGAAATTCAATGAACCATAAGGTCATAAACTGTAATCCTTCAAGGTAAAGGAAAAACAAATCATTAGCTCTCTCAACTCTCTTCCAACTCACATGGTAACGGTACAGTTTACAACAGCAAAGAATGTCTCCGGGGCCTGAGACGCAGGGGAGGGGGTTTGGAGAAGGTTCCCATATAGGTTTATGACAGATCATGTCAATTTAGTTACAGACCATTCATCTACATTTTTGAATAAATCTCCTCGGTTTTAGTGTACGAAGTGAACAGGGCGCATGTTTCCTTAACGGTTCTACTCCTTGTGCAGAATGCGTTCCTGTCACACTCATTTGCTGTCCTTATCCCACAGTGGAAGAGTAGCACTGGGGGCACATTCCTCTCAGGGACTTACTTTGCGTTGGAGGACAGTAAAACTGTTTTGCAGTGCCTTCATTCTCAGTTTCGTTCTTAAATAATGATCAAGTAAGAATGGAAGAAAACTGTTAACTTGGGCGATTTCTAAAAACATACTCTGCGTGTCCATAAAATCTGTAATATGGGTTTGAACAAACGACATTTTCACCGGAGGAAATAATTAAGGTAATAGAAGAACACGAAATGAACAAACGTCCAACTAAAGAATTAACTGTGTTGTTATAAATGGGGAAAAAACTCAGATTTTGACATTTTCAAAAACAAAACAACAATTAAAGACCTGTGGTAAAGGAAACAGCTGGGCGTATGAAAGTATGACAACGTAAACTGCATCGTTCGAATGGTTTGTTAGTGCTCGCGCTAAAGCAAGTCCCATTTCTAAACCACTGCTTTAGACTCAATTTTTAGAGACAGCAAAAAATATGCAAATTAAATTTCAGACCTTCCAATGGATGGTTTAAGAGTTTCAAACATTGTCATAACATTGTTTTGTATGATGTGTGTGGTGTAGCAAATGATGTTGATATGCAGACAATTACAGATCGGAAAGGTAAAATTCAAAACAGACAGAGAAACAAGGCAATAAACTACAATTATTATATGTATGTTGAAAATACAGCACATAATACATTTGAGCTTATTATTATCTCAGGGGCGGTTTTTCCTTGATGCGTTAGAATCGCCGAGTTATCTAATTGTTTTTGAAGAACTTATATGGTTCTGTTTTATGTTGTAGCATTTTTTTTCATTTATAAAAGATCTCCAAATTATATTTTGTAATGGAGCCGCTCACTTGGCGCCCCCGTGTCGATAATGCAGCTTGCTTACTTCCCCACCAGTGATTCGTTATTAAATGGCCGAGGTGGACGTAACACAAGCGGTGGGCGAAAAGAGTTTCGAGGGGCAGAATACATTGCTGGTTACCGTGGCTACGCATTCGATTCACAGAAGTCGGGTATTCCGTAGCAACTCGTGTTGTCAACACAATATAGGACTTTCTTCCGAATTTTTCATTTATCTGAAAAGACATTTGTCGGTAGTAGTGGTAACCCGCATGAAGCGAGCGGCACGTTTCGTGTGCTACTGTTTATTATTAGTTTAGATACTGCGTATAAACATAACTTTTTATGTGATCAGTGATTACTACGTGATATATGAAATGTTTAATTTCATATTTAAGGGATTTACAATGAATCCAACACACGGCTTTCTGTGTTCCATTCTCTAAATACCCTTATTGTTATGGAAAAATGACGAGAACAGTTAGGTGGTAAATTTCGGTGGGCCAAAACAGTGCTATGGAAAGATAGTGTCCGACTGAAAAATTCAATGCCATAGCCGGGATTTGAACCACGGATCTTCTGGTCTTCGTCCAGCTACATTTGAGCTAATATAGCAGGAATATAGGGAAGGTATCACAGTGCTGTGCTTGACGTCACGTTGCCATGGTAACAATTGTATTAGTGTAACAGAAAAAATGAGGAGGTGTGTACCTGATCTGTTCGCGAAGACTGAAGCCTGTTTGGGTCTAATAGGCGCTAGGATGGGGCTGCATAGGTGGCCCACAATTATCAGGATAGCAGCAATATAGAGAAGGTATCACTAGGTTGGAACTTGACGTCACGTTGCCATGGTAGCAAGTGTATTAGTGTAAGAGGAAACAAGAAGAGGTGCTTACCTGATTGTTCGCGAAGACTGAAGCCTGTTTGGGCCTAACCGGAGCCAAGATAGGGCGGCCTAGGTGGCCCAACGTTATCAGGATAACAGGAATATAGCGAAGGTATCAAAGTGTTGTGCTTGACGTCACGTTGTCATGGTAACAGTTGTATTAGTGTAACAGGAAACAAGAGGAGATGGTTACCTGATCTGTCCCCGGAGCCTGAAGCCTGTTCGGACCTAAGCGGGTTAGGATGGGGCGGTATATGTCGCCCACAGTTATCAGGATAAAAGGAATATAGAGAAGATGTCAGGCATTGGGGCATGACGTCACGTTCCATGGTAACAAACGTACTAGCATAGTAGGATACAAGAGAAGTTGTTTCCTCATCTGTTCGTGGTAAATGTGTGTGCAGTTTGCGACAAATGCATGCAATGACACAACCGTCAGAGTCTCATTTTCTTATCATGTTCGCAAGAAAATAGAGAAGGTGTCAGCCTGCTGGTGCGTGACGTTACATTGTCACGGCAACAACCGTATTAGTATAATAGGATATAAGAGAAGGTGTTTCCTCATCTGTTTGGGGTAACTGTGTAGACAGTTTGCGGGAAATGCATGCCAAGTCCCGACCCTCTGAGTGTCATTTGGCTATCAGGGCCGAGGGAATATCGAGGAGGAGTCAGGCATTGGGGCATGACGTCACGTTGTCATGCTAACAGATGTACTAGTATAGTAGGAAATAAGAGAGGGTGTTACCTCATCTGTTCGTAGTAAATGTGTAGGCAGTTTGCGGCAAATGCATGTCAAGGCAGAACCCTAAGAGTGTCATTTGGTTGTCAGGGCCGCAAGAAAATAGAGAAGGTGTCAGTCTTTGGGGCGTGGCGTCACATTGTCATTGTAACAACTTTATAAGAATAATATGAAATAAGAGGAGGTGCTACCTCATCCGTTCGGGTTAACTGTGTTGACTGATTGCGGGAAAGGCAGGCAAAGTCACAACCCTCAGAAAGTCATTTCGCTATCAGGGCCGCAAGAATATACAGAAGGTTTCAGCCTGCTGGTGGGTGATGTCACATTGTCATGGTAACAACTGTATTAGTATAATAGGAAATAAGAGAAGGTGTTTCCTCATGTGTTCGGGGAACCTGTGTAGACAGCTCGCGGGAAATGCACGCCAAGTCCCAACCCTCAGGTTGTCATTTGGCTATCAGGGCTGCAGGAATATAGAGGTGTCAGGCTTTGTGGCATGACTTCACGTTGTCATGGTAACAAATGAGGAAGTATAGTAGGATATAAGAAAGAGTGTTACCTCATCTGTTCCAGGTAAATGTGTTGGCAATTTGCAGCAAATGCATGTCAAGACTCAACCCTAAGAGTGTCATTTGGTTATCAGGGCCGCAAGAAAATAGAGAAGGTGTCAGCCTTAGAGCATTAGTTGTGTGACACTTATGGTGTTCTATCTTAGTGCCGCTTTCGCCCTAAACAAGCTATGGTCGTCGCGAACAGATCAGGATGACTTCCTCATGTTTCCTGTTACATTAATACATATGTTACCTAGGCAACGTGACGTCAAGCACAACACTTTGATACCTTCGCTGTATTCCTTTTATCCTTATAACGGTGGGCCATCTGTGCTGCCCCATCTTAGCGCCGCGTAGGCCCAAACAGCATTCAGTCTTCGGGAACGGATCAGGTACACACCTCCTCATGTTTCCTGTTACACTAATACACTTGTTACCATGGCAACGTGACGTCAAGCACAACACTGTGATACCTTCCCTATATTACTGTTATCCTGAAAACTGTGGGCTACGTATGCTACCCCATCTTAGCGCCGCTTAAGCCCAAACAGGCTTCAGTCTTTGCGAACAGATCAGGTACGTACTTCCTCATGGTCCCAGTTACACTAATACACTTGTTACCATGGCACCCTGACGTCAAGCACAATACTTCTGTAACTGTAACTGTAACTGTCTGTAACTGTCTGCATATCAACATCATTTGCTACACCACACACATCATACAAAACAATGTTATGACAATGTTTGAAACTCTTAAACCATCCATTGGAAGGTCTGAAATTGAATTTGCATATTTTTTTGCTGTCTCTAAAAATTGAGTCTGAAGCAGTGGTTTAGAAATGGGACTTGCTTTAGCGCGAGCACTAACAAACCATTCGAACGATGCAGTTTACGTTGTCATACTTTCATACGCCCAGCTGTTTCCTTTAGCACAGGTCTTTAATTGTTGTTTTGTTTTTGAAAATGTCAAAATCTGAGTTTTTTCCCCATTTATAACAACACAGTTAATTCTTTGGTTCGACGTTTGTTCATTTCGTGTTCTTCTATTACCTTAATTATTTCCTCCGGTGAAAATGTCGTATGTTCAAACTCATATTACAGATTTTATGTACACGCAGAGTATGTTTTTAGAAATCGCCCAAGTTAACAGTTTTCTTCCATTCTTACTTGATCATTTGTAAGAAGGAAACTGAGAATGAAGGCACTGCAAAACAGTTTTACTGTCCTCCAACGCAAAGTAAGTCCCTGAGAGGAATGTGCCCCCAGTGCTACTCTTCCACTGTGGGATAAGGACAGCAAATGAGTGTGACAGGAACGCATTCTGCACAAGGAGTAGAACCGTTAAGGAAACATGCGCCCTGTTCACTTCGTACACTAAAACCGAGGAGATTTATTAAAAAACGTAGATGAATGGTCTGTAATTAAATTGACATGATGTGTCATAAACCTATGTGGGAACCTTCTCCAAACCCCCTCCCCTGCGTCTCAGGCCCCGGAGACATTCTTTGCTGTTGTAAACTGTACCGTTACCATGTGTTTTGGAATAGAGTTGAGAGAGCTAATGATTTGTTTTTCCTTTACCTTGAAGGATTACAGTTTATGACCTTATGGTTCATTGAACTTCTGTGAAAGGGCAGATGCTCTCAAAATTGTTGTCCTTTTTAAAATACATACGTAGTAACTAATGCTGCGTGATTTAATCGATCAACCGAAACAATTAATCGAATAATGTTTAATTTAGATTATAGATTAAAAACGTTAATCGATTAATTGAGTCGATTACAATTAGTCGATTACAATAAATATCAATCAAAACCCTTAGTCAAATTTGGCCCTCTTTGTTTTGATGTATTTCTTCTAATCTAAACAGCCTTTCCAACGCATCAAACTTTCACTAGACACGTAATGTTCTTTGACCTTTGAGATAAAATAACTCCTGATAGCTAAAAGAAATCACTCTGAACCCCGAGAGAGTCTAAATCACACTTCTGTTGTGAAATATTCTAAGAGGTACATAACTACCTACATACAGATGCTGACAGAGAGATTTCTTTCCCTACAGCTTGTGTGTGACAACATATCGTATACAACTGATAATTTATCGCTTTCTAACATAAACTGAACTGTACAACCTTGAACCGAACACTTCGCTTACCCAACTATGAAAACAACAGCTGATCCCTCTTCTCAGGCCTGCTGGTAGTGTAACTGTGCTGTAAACAGCAGTAAGCCAGTGACATTTCTGACTTTGTGTCAGTGATCGGAGGCATGTGCACTTGATGCAAATACAAACTTTCAATTAAATACTTAAATGTTCATAAATAGAGAAATATACAGAAGTACTTTATATAATCCTTACACCTAATTTTTAAACAGATAATATCTCGATTAATTGATAGATTAATCGATTGAAGTAAGACGGTCATTCGATTAAAATTTTGGGCTATCCCCAGCACTAGTTGTAACCCATTACACATAATGAAATCGTTAGTTAGGTTATTTACGCACACGTTTCCCGAAAAATAATAAATATTAGATATCATATATTAGGCAGTTTTCCGCCTTAGAGTATAATTTTACAAGGGAAATATCTGCGTTCCGAAATTCATTTATAGTTTTTGCAGGTTTCCGGAATATAGGAGGCCGTTTTAGGGAGGTTTTACTGTTATGGACTATGAATACATTTTGTTGGAAAAACAAATAGCGTGCTTTAGGTTTACTTTAGGGTAGCAATTTCATATTTTATAAAATACTATCAGTCCTATACGACGTTGTACAGCTAGCATTTTAAACTTTAATGACGAATTAGATTTACCTCCCTCGTTAATTATGCATTTATTGTAGGTACAGTAATCTTGTGGATACTGATGACTGATCTTCCTTTATAAATTTAATTCTGTACAGTCCCGGATATTCCTAACAAAATATCACGCGCGCTAGTCACCCACATTTGGGGCAATCGCAGGGGTCAGCCAACCGAAGTGCAACGGTAGGGCCTCACCTCAGGGGAACCCCCTTCACGGTAGCCCTACAACACACCTCACTCGACTCTCGCCGAAGACTCCGAGGAGCACACATCATTTCTTAGAAACGATGCCGCATTATGGGGAAGAAGAAGAAGAAGAAGGGAACCGCAGCACCGAAGAGCCTGACAGTAGAGCCGCTTCCACAGACTTCTCCGGCCAGCTCTCGAGTATCGAATCCCGCCCAGCTGTCCGTATCGGCAGATGAGATGGAGCCGCCCGCTGGGCTTACCGGCCGACTTTGGGCCAGCTCCTCTACAAGGAGGCCTCCCGCATCAACGGACGCAGTTGCTCAACACCAGCCGACCCCGACAAGCCGGTTAAACACCTCACGCGCCACAAAAACGTCCCTTACCGAGGTTTCCTCAGCATCAAGCTACGCCGCAGTCACAGCCAGAGCTCCGAGGACATCAACATCATCAGCCGCCGAGCCAGTTCAGCCTCCTAGGACTGCGAACGTATTCGTCACAGATGTCCCTCGTGACCTGCCATGCAGGTTTATCCTCGCCGCAGCTCAACATTAGTGGCCCTCGGCCCTGTGGGCAAGCCCCATCACCATTCGAGGCCGCGCCACATCCTTGGTCCAACTGCAGCTAACCAACGAAGCCCACTTGAACGCGGCCTTGAGGATGGACCTGGCCATATTAGGGCAGTGTCTCAAATATAGGCCAGCCGCTCAGTGTGTCAGTTATACCTTCCGTATATTCCTGTTATCCTGATAACTGTGGGCCACATATGCCACCCCATCTTAGCGGCGCTTAGCCCGAACAGGCTTCAGGCTTCGGGAACAGATCAGGTAAAACTCTCCTCTTGTTTCCTGTTACACAATACACTTTTACCATGGCAACGTGACATCGAGCACAACAAAGTCACACCTTCCCTATATTCCTGTTGCACTGATAACTGTGGGCCACCTATGCCACCCCATCTTAGCGAAGCTTAGGCAAATCAGATCAGGCACTGTACTCTATATTCGTGTTTTCCTGATAGTTGTGGGCCACCTTTACCGGCCCATCGTAGCGCTGCTTAGACCCAAAAGGGCTTCAGTCTACGCAAACATATCTGGTACACATCGTCATGCTTCCTGTTACAATAATACACTTGTTACCATGGCAACGTGACGTCAAGCACCAACCTTGTTTACCTTCTCTATATTCCTGCTACCCTGATAATTGTGGGCCACCTATGCAGCCCCATCCTAGCGCCGCTTTGGACCAAACAGGCTTCAGTCTTCGCGAACAGATCAGGTAGACATCTCCTCTTGTTTCCTGTTACAATAATACACTCGTTACCATGGCAAAGTAACGTCAAGCTCCAAATGTCGGATTCCTTCTCTATACTCCTGTTACCCTGATAGTTTTGGGCCACTTATGGTGTTCTATCTTAGCGCTGCTTTTGTCCCAAACAGGCTATGGTCGTCGCGAACAGATCAGGTTAACACCTCCTCATGTTTCCTGTTACACTAACACATGTTTTACCACGGCAACGTGTCGTAATCGAACACACTGTGATGCCTTCTCTATATTCCTGTTATCTTGATAACTGAGGCCTACCTATGCTGCCCCATCTTTGCGCCACTTAAGCCCAAACAGGCTATGGTCGTGACAAATAGATCAGGTTACCACCTCCGCATGTTTACTGTTACACTAATACATGTATTACTACGGCAACGTGACGTCAAGCACAACAGAGTGATACCTTCTCTATATTCGTGCTATACTGATAATTGTGGCTCACCTATGGTGTTCTATCTTAGTGCCGCTTTTGCCAACAACAAGCTATGGTCGTCGCGAACAGATCAGGTTAACACCTCCTCATGTTTCCTGTTACACTAATACCTGTGTTACCATGGCAACGTGACGTCAAGCACAACACGTTGATACTTTCGCTATATTCCTGTTATCCTTATCACGGTGG
The DNA here is from genome assembly GCA_030765055.1 of Mantis religiosa. Classification (NCBI taxonomy): domain Eukaryota; kingdom Metazoa; phylum Arthropoda; class Insecta; order Mantodea; family Mantidae; genus Mantis; species Mantis religiosa. The sequence goes on from JAUKNK010000165.1 coordinate 261,689, forward strand.
GCTATCTATGCCGCCCCATCTTAGCTCCGGTTAGGCCGAAGCATGCTTCAGTCTTCCCGAAAAGGTCAGGTAAACACCTCCTCTTGTTTCCTGTTACCCTAATACACTGTTTGCCATGGCATTATGACGTCCAGCACAACACTGTAATACCTTCCCTATATTCCTGTTATCCTGATAACTGTGGGCTACATATGCCACACCATCTTAACGCCGCCTAGGCCCAAACAGACTTCAGTCTTCGGGAAAAGATCAGTAAACATCTCCTCTTGCTTCCTGTTATTCTAATACACTTTATGCCATGCCAACGTGACGTCAAGCTCAACATTCTGATACGTTCTCTATATTCCTGTTATCCTAATAACTATGAGCCACCTATACCGCCTCATCTTAGCGCTGCTTAAGTCCAAAGATCCTTTCAATCTTCGTGAAGAGATCAGGTAAGCACCTTCTCTTGTTTCCTGTTACGCTAATACACTTGTTACCATTGCAAATTGACGTCAAACACCGACCTTGTGATACCCTCTCTATATTCCTGCTATCCTGCTAATTGTGGGCCCCCTATGAAGACCTATCGTAGCGCCGCCTAGACCCAAACAGGCTTCAGTTTTCGCGAACAGATCAGGTAAACACCTCCTCATGTTTCCTGTTACACTAATACACTTGTTACCATGACAACGTGACGTCAAGCACAACACTGTTATACCTTCCCTATATTCCTGTTATCCTGATAACTGTGGGCCACATACGCCACCCCATCTTAGCGCCGCTTAGGCCCAAACAGACTTCAGTCTTCGGGAACAGATCAGGTAAACATCTCCTCTTGTTTCCTGTTACTCTATTACACTAGTTACCATGGCAACGTGACATCAAGCACAACACTGTGATACCTTCGCTATATTCTTGTTATCCTGATAACTGTGGGCTACATATGCCGCACCATCCTAGCGCCGTTTAGGCCCAAACCCGCTTCAGGCTTCGCGAACAGATCACGTAAACACTTCCTCCTACTTCCTCCTACAATAATACACTTGTTACCATGGCAACTTGACACAAGCACCAACTCTGTGATATCTTCTCTATATTCCTGCTATCCTGATAATTGTGGGCGAATTACGCAGCCCCATCGTAGCGCCGCTTAGACCCAAACAGGCTTCAGTCTTCGCGAACAAATCAGGTACACACCTCCTCAAGTTTCCTTTTACACTAACACTTGTTACCATGGCAACGTGACGTCAAGCACACACTGTGATTCCTTCCCTATATTCCTGTTATCCTGGTAACTGTGGGCGAACTATCTCGCCCTATCTTAGCGCCGCTTAGGCCCGAAAAGGCTTCAGTCTTCGCGAAAAGGTCAGCTAAACAACTCCTCATGTCTCCAGTTACACTAATACTCTTGTTACTATGGCAACGTTAAGTCGAGCACCAACCTTGTGATACTTTCTCTATATTACTGCCATCCTGATTATTGCGGGACATTTATGCAGCCCCATCGTAGCGCCGCTTAGACCCAAACAGGCAAGAAAGTTTCCAGATTATTGAGAGTTGCATATTGCGGGGTTTAAATTAAGTTGCCGGTGTGAAGATATCCAGTAAAACACGTCATTAAATGTCTGGTTAGACTGCAACTCCTCCTCTACCTGCTATGTATGCCCGTGGCACAGAAAATAAAAGAAGATAACACTGAAATAAGGCTGTGAAACAAAACTGGTAGGAATTTCCTTGTGTCTACTGAGGCGACTACAGCTTTTTGGAATAAAGGAAAACCCCGGAAAAAACTTCTCCAGGTAACTCACCCTGACTGAGATTCGAACTCAGGACATCTCAACGTGGGGCGGACATGCTACCACCACGCTACCGAGGCGGGCCCAGTATACAGTTGTATACTGGTTATCCACCGCACTCTGCTCTCGTATTCTTACGCATGTGACGCATTGTGGCTATACGTGCACTTCCACACCACAGTTGGTACCCATCCCTACCACGCAGGATTCCTCTCAAGAAAAATATTACATCTGTACTACTGCAGTTACCTCCATATCAACTTTTTTCCACAGTCTATACTTCTGTAAGTACTTTTCTTCTAATATATTTTCGAAATAATTTCACCTCACAGGCCGTACTCCACTTAGACGGTCTTAAACATAGCAAATCGATATCAACAGCTGCGTTCACGCAAGCCATCTTGACTATTAACAATTAAGGACTTAACATAACAAATGTGACTTGTCAGTTTAACACGAGAGTAAAGCTAACACTTATTGATGAAATGCAATTTTTGTTATAACTTTTGTTAAACTTGTGTTAAATTTTAACATCTATTGACAAATCGGGTACTAATTGTTTAGCAATATCTGATCACATCTTCTTAAAATTACTAATCTCTTGATTTGTCATTTTCCTTAAGAGCTATTACGTTTGTACAATAATTAGCATTTTGAACCACTGTATTCATATTGATAATTCAGTTACGGGAAACGGTGTTAAGAATAGATCTAACTGGCAAGTACCAAACCATTATCTTGATGACATCTCATTTGGAGAGGTCTTAGTTATTTCATATCAAATTTCTAATTGGATATTTTACACAACTATCCTCACATATTACAAGACCAGCATTTAGTGTTAAATGAATGTATAAACAAACTCGTTAAATCTGTTATACATAAACTAGCTTTCGCAGCCTTTCGTTCTTTAACAAAGCACTTATTACTTGTCTATATTGATACTTGTATAGAACACAGGTAGGTAGGTAGGCAGGCAGGCAGGCAGGCAGGCAGGCAGGCAGGCAGGCAGGCAGGCCGGCAGGCAGGCAGGCAGGCAGGCAGGCAGGCAGGCAGGCAGGTAGGTAGGTAGGTAGGTAGGTACGCAGGTACGTAGGTAGGTAGGTAGGTAGGTAGGTTGGTAGGTAGGTTGGTAGGTAGGTAGGTAGGTAATTAAGCAAGCAAGCAAGCAAGCAGGCAAGCAAGCAGGCAAGCAAGCAGGCAAGCAAGCAGGCAAGCAAGCCGGCAAGCAAGCAGCCAAGCAGGCTAGCAAGCAGGCAAGCAAGCAAGCAAGCAGGCAGGCAAGCAGGCAGGCAAGCAGGCAGGCAAGCAGGCAGGCAAGCAGGTAGGCAAGCAGGCAGGCAAGCAGGCAGGCAAGCAGGCAGGCAAGCCGGCAGGCAAGCAGGCAGGCAAGCAGGCAGGCAAGGAGGCAGGCAAGCAGGCAGGCAAGCAGGCAGGCAGGCAGGCAGGCAGGCAGGTAGAGGGCAGGCAGGCAGGCAGGCAGAGGGCAGGAAGCAGACAGAGGGCAGGCAGAGGGCAGGCAGGCAGGCAAGCAAGCAGGCAAGCACGCAAGCAGGCAAGCAGGCAAGAAGGCACGCAGGCAAGCAGGCAAGAAGGCAAGCAGGCAAGCAGGCAAGGACGCAAGCAGGCATGCAGGCAAGCAGGCAGGCAGGCAGGCAGGCAGGCACGCCGGCAGGCAGGCAGGCAGGCAGGCAAGCAGGCAGGCAGGCAAGCTAGCACGCAGGAAAGGAAGCAGGCACGCAGGCAGGCACGCAGGCACGCAGACAGGAACGCAGGCAGGCAGGCATGCAGGCAGACAGGCAGGCAGGCAGGCTGGTAAGCAGGCAGGCAGGCAGGCAGGCAGGAAGGCAGGCAGGAAGGCAGGCAGGCGGGCAGGAAGGCAGGCAGGCAGGAAGGCAGGCAGGCCGGCAGGAAGGCAGCCAGGCAGGCAGGCAGGCAAGCAGGCAGGCAGGCGGGCAGGCAGGCAGGCAAGCAGGCAGGCAAGCAAGCAGGCAAGCCAGCAAGCAAGCCAGCAAGCAAGCAAGCAAACAAGCAAGCAGGCAGGCAAGCAGGCAGGCAAGCAGGCAGGCAAGCAGGCAGGCAAGCAGGCAGGCAAGCAGGCAGGCAAGCAGGCAGGCAAGCAGGCAGGCAAGCAAGCACGCAGGCAGGCAAACAGGCAGGCAAGCAGGCAGGCAAGCAGGCAGGCAAGCCGGCAGGCAAGCAGGCAGGCAAGCAGGCAGGCAAGCAGGCAGGCAAGCAGGCAGGCAAGCAGGCAGGCAAGCAGGCAGGCAAGCAGGCAGGCAAGCAGGCAGGCAAGCAGGCAGGCAAGCCGGCAGGCAAGCCGGCAGGCAGGCAGGCAGAGGGCAGGCAGGCAGGCAGAGGGCAGGCAGGCAAAGGGAGGGCAGGCAGGCACAGGGCAGGCAGGCAAGCAGGCAAGCAGGCAAGCAGGAGGGCAGGAAAGCAGGCAAGCAGGCAGGCAGGCAGGCAGGCACGCAGGCAGGCAGGCAAGCAGGCAGGCAGGCAAGCTGGCACGCAGGCGAGCACGCAGGCACGCAGGCAGGCACGCAGGCAGGCAGACAGGCACGCAGGCAGGCAGGCATGCAGGCAGGCAGGCAGGCAGACAGGCAGGCAGGCAGGCTGGTAGGCAGGCAGGAGGGCAGGAAGGCAGGCTGGCAGGCAGGCAGGCGGGCAGGAAGGCAGGCAGCAAGGCAGGCAGGCCGGCAGGAAGGCAGGCAGGCAGGAAGGCAGGCAGGCCCGCAGGCAAGCAGGCAGGCAGGCAGGCAGGCGGGCAGGCAGGCAGGCAGGCAGGCAAGCAGGCAGGCAAGCAAGCAAGCAAGCAGGTAGGCAAGCAGGCAGGCAAGCAGGCAGGCAAACAGGCAGGCAAGCAGGTAGGCAAGCAGGCAGGCAAGCAGGCAGGCAAGCAGGCAGGCAAGCCGGCAGGCAAGCAGGCAGGCAAGCAGGCAGGCAAGGAGGCAGGCAAGCAGGCAGGCAAGCAGGCAGGCAGGCAGGCAGGCAGGTAGAGGGCAGGCAGGCAGGCAGGCAGAGGGCAGGAAGCAGACAGAGGGCAGGCAGAGGGCAGGCAGGCAGGCAAGCAAGCAGGCAAGCACGCAAGCAGGCATGCAGGCAAGCAGGCAGGCAGGAAGCAGGCACGTCGGCAGGCAGGCAGGCAGGCAGGCAAGCAGGCAGGCAGGCAAGCTAGCACGCAGGAAAGCAAGCAGGCACGCAGGCAGGCACGCAGGCACGCAGACAGGCACGCAGGCAGGCAGGCATGCAGGAAGCAGGCACGCCGGCAGGCAGGCAGGCAGGCAGGCAGGCAAGCAGGCAGGCAGGCAAGCTAGCACGCAGGAAAGCAAGCAGGCACGCAGGCAGGCACGCAGGCACGCAGAGAGGCACGCAGGCAGGCAGGCATGCAGGCAGACAGGCAGGCAGGCTGGTATGCAGGCAGGCAGGCAGGCAGGCAGGCAGGCAGGAAGGCAGGCAGGCAGGCAGGCGGGCAGGAAGGCAGGCGGGCAGGAAGGCAGGCAGGCCGGCAGGAAGGCAGCCCGGCAGGCAGGCAGGCAGGCAGGCAGGCAGGCAGGCAGGCAGGCAAGCAGGCAGGCAAGCAAGTAGGCAAGCCAGCAAGCAAGCCAGCAAGCAAGCAAGCAAGCAAACAAGCAAGCAAGCAGGCAGGCAAGCAGGCAGGCAAGCAGGCAGGCAAGCAGGTAGGCAAGCAGGCAGGCAAGCAGGCAGGCAAGCAGGCAGGCAAGCAGGCAGGCAAGCAAGCATGCAGGCAGGCAAACAGGCAGGCAAGCAGGCAGGCAAGCAGGCAGGCAAGCCGGCAGGCAAGCAGGCAGGCAAGCAGGCAGGCAAGCAGGCAGGCAAGCAGGCAGGCAAGCAGGCAGGCAAGCAGGCAGGCAAGCCAGCAGGCAGGCAGGCAGAGGGCAGGCAGGCAGGCAGAGGACAGGCAGGCAGGCAGAGGGAAGGCAGGCAGGCACAGGGCAGGCAGGTAGGCAGGCAAGCAGGCAAGCAGGCAAGCAGGAAAGCAGGCAAGCAGGCAGGCAGGCAGGCACGCAGGCAGGCAGGCAAGCAGGCAGGCAGGCAAGCTGACACGCAGGCGAGCACGCAGGCACGCAGGCAGGCACGCAGGCAGGCAGACAGGCACGCAGGCAGGCATGCAGGCAGGCAGGCAGGCAGGCAGACAGGCAGGCAGGCAGGCTGGTAGGCAGGCAGGAGGGCAGGAAGGCAGGCAGGCAGGCAGGCGGGCAGGAAGGCAGGCAGCAAGGCAGGCAGGCAGGCAGGAAGGCAGGCAGGCAGGAAGGCAGGCAGGCCGGCAGGCAAGCAGGCAGGCAGTCAGGCAGGCGGGCAGGCAGGCAGGCACGCAGTCAAGCAGGCAGGCAAGCAGGCAGGCAAGCAGGCAGGCAAGCAGGCAGGCAAGCAGGCAGGAAAGCAGGCAGGCAAGAAGGCAGGCAAGCAGGCAGGCAAGCAGGCAGGCAGGCAGGCAAGCAAGCAGGCAAGCAAGCAGGCAAACAAGCAGGCAAGCAAGCAGGCAAGCAAGCAGGCAAGCAAGCAGCCAAGCAAGCAGGCAAGCAAGCAGGCAAGCAAGCAAGCAAGCAAGCAGGCAGGCAGACAAGCAAGCAAGCAAGCAGGCAAGCAGGCAGGCAAGCAGGCAAGCAGGCAAGCAAGCAAGCAAGAAAGCAGGCAAGCAGGCAAGCAAGCAAGCAGGCAAGCAGGCAAGCAAGCAAGCAAGCAATCAAGCAAGGAAGCAAGCAAGTAAGCAAGCAGGCAAGCAGGCAAGCAGGCAAGCAGGCAAGCGGGAAAGCGGGGAAGCGGGCGAGCGGGCAAGCGAGCGAGCGGGCAAGCGAGCGAGCGGCAAGCGGGCAAGCGGGCTAGTGGGCAAGCGGGCATGCGGGCAAGCGGGAAAGCGGGCAAGCGGGAGACGGGCAAGCGGGCAAGCAGGCAAGCGGGCAATCAGGCAAGCGGGCAAGCAGGCAAGCAGGCAAGCAGGCAAGCAGGCAAGCAGGCAAGCAGGCAGGCAGGCAGGCAGGCAGGTAGGCAGGCAAGCAAGCAAGCAAGAGAGAAAGCACTCAGGCAAGCAGGCAAGCAGGCAAGCAGGCAAGCATGCAAGCAGGCAAGCAGGCAAGCAGGCAAGGATGCAAGCAGGCAGGCAAGCAAGGATGCAAGCAGGCAAGCAAGCAAGGATGCAAGCAGGCAGGCAAGAAAGGATGCAAGTAGGCAGGCAAGCAAGCAGGCAGGTAAGCAGGCTGGCAAGCAGGCAGGTAAGCAGGCAGGAAGGCAATCAAGCAAGCAGGCAAGCAAGCAGGCAAGGAAGCAAGCAGGCAAGCAAACATGCAAGAAAGCAACAGGCCAGCAAGCAAGCCAGCAAGCAAGCCAGCCAGCAAGCAAACTAGCAAGCCAGCAAGCAAGCCAGCAAGCACGCCAGCAAGCAAGCAAGCAAGCAAGCAAGCAAGCAAGCAGGCAAGCAGGCAAGCAAGCAGGCAGGCAAGTAGGCAAGCAGGCAAGCAGGCAAGCAGGCAAGCAGGCAAGCAGGCAGGCAGGCAGGCAAGCCAGGATCCAGGCAGGCAGGCAGGCAAGCAAGGATGCAGGCAGGCAGGCAGGCAAGCAGGCAAGCTAGCAGGCAAGCAAGCAGGCAAGCAAGCAGGCAAGCAAGCAGCCAAGCAAGCAGGCAAGCAAGCAGGCAAGCAAGCAAGCAAGCAAGCAGGCAAGCAGGCAAGCAGGCAAGCAGGCAAGCAGGCAAGCCAGCAAGCAGGCAAGCAGGCAAGCAAGCAAGCAAGCAAGCAAGGAAACAAGCAAGTAAGCAAGCAGGCAAGCAGGCAAGCAGGCAAGCAGGCAAGCAGGCAAGCAGGCAAGCGGGCAAGCGGGCAAGCGGGCAAGCGGGCAAGCGGGAAAGCGGGCAAGCGGGCGAGCGGGCGAGCGGGCAAGCGAGCGAGCGGGCAAGCGGGCAAGCGGGCAAGCGGGCATGCGGGCAAGCGGGAAAGCGGGCAAGCGGGAGACGGGCAAGCGGGCAAGCAGGCAAGCGGGCAACCAGGCAAGCGGGCAAGCAGGCAAGCAGGCAAGCAGGCAAGCAGGCAAGCAGGCAAGCAGGCAAGCAGGCAGGCAGGCAGGCAGGCAGGCATTCAGGCAGGGAGGCAAGCAAGCAGGCAAGCAAGCAAGGATGCAAGCAGGCAGGCAAGCAAGGATGCAAGCAGGCAAGCAAGCAAGGATGCAAGCAGGCAGGCAAGAAAGGATGCAAGTAGGCAGGCAAGCAAGCAGGCAGGTAAGCAGGCTGGCAAGCAGGCAGGTAAGCAGGCAGGAAGGCAATCAAGCAAGCAAGCAGGCAAGCAAGCAGGCAAGCAAGCAGGCAAGGAAGCAAGCAGGCAAGCAAACATGCAAGAAAGCAACAGGCCAGCAAGCAAGCCAGCAAGCAAGCCAGCCAGCAAGCAAGCTAGCAAGCCAGCAAGCAAGCCAGCAAGCACCTCAGCAAGCAAGCAAGCAAGCAAGATAGCAAGCAAGCAAGCAAGCAAGCAAGCAGGCAAGCAGGCAAGCTTATTCCCTTATTCCCTCAAAATAACTTTATTGGTTTTATTAAGTAGTTAAAATTAATAGTCTTTCTAGTGTCAAAGTAAAGGATGAAAAAGTGCATTCTAAGCATTCTAAAACTTCTAGTTAGTTGAAAACTTGGTGAAACAACAATGTATGTATACCTCTAGCATCTATTAAGTATCTAGTTAGAAGTTTGAGAATTTGTAGAATGTTGTGACTTTGTGGGTTCGTAGAATTAAAAGTCCAATTTGCCGAAATTCAAAATGTGCTTTATTCGCATAGAAACACACTTCGTAACAGCAGAATTACATCACATATCGCAATCTACAACACCAATGTCGATGACAATAACAGCGTTCTGATTACATCAGCTCTCGTTACAACACTCTAGAGCTGTTTACTACTTACGACTCTTGGCGAGTCGTCGCCTCCTTAAATACCTCATCTGAAAAATCCAGAATGTTCCAAAGGAAACCGAATAATCTCTATAAATCAAGATGTCATCAGAAATGTCCATTTATCTCAGTTTGTTTGTTTCGGCAGATCTTTAGCTGCAGCGCTATGTTTATCTGTTTATGCAAGCTCTTTATCTCCATGAAACACTATCCGTCTCTTATCTATTTGCGCCAAATTTTTTATGTCCATTGCCGAGACACTGCTCCCCTCTCAAGACTGGTCGTCCCGAACAGCACCGTGGTAGTGGGTCAGACGATCCAGGTGTATCACCATCTTCCCTCGGGGCACCTTCTGGATGCAGTAGACTACGTCATTAATCCTCTTAACCATCCGGTACGGTCCTTGCCATGGCTGTTGAAGTTTCGAGCAGCGTCCCTTGGTCCGGGTAGGGCGGTACAACCAGACCTGGTCACCATGCTGGAACCCTTGGAAATTGGCTTGCCTGTCGTAACGGATCTTCATGCGGTCGCTCGCCTTCTGGATGTTTTGAGGAGCCATCTCATGCATGTCGTGCAGATGGTCCACCAGGTTCTCGACAGACTCGGTTGCTGGATGTTTTGCGTCCAGGGGGCTTCCAAAAGCCAGATCACAGGGGAGGCGTAACTCTCGGCCGAACATTAAGCTGGCTAGCGTCATCCCGGTGGTGTCGTGTGTTGACGAGCGGTAGGCCAGCAAGAACAGTGGCACCTTGAACTCCCAGTCTCGCAGCTGGCTGGCCACGACCTTCCTCAGATGTTCTTCCAAGGTTTTGATGTACCTTTCGACCATGCCAAACGACTGGGGACGTATAGTTGTTGTGCGGGTGTTGTTCACCCCAAGTCATTCCAGTTCCTCCTTCATCGGGTTGGACTCAACATTGGTGACCTGGTCGCTGTGGAGCTCTAATGGCAACCAAAATCGGCAGAACACTTGCTCTACGAGGCAGTCTGTGATTGTCTTTGCCTCCTGGTTCGGGATGGCATACACCTCAGACCACTTAGTGAAGTAGTCCAGGACTACCATTAGGAACTTGTTGCCTCGGCCGCACATTGGGAATGGTCCAGCTATGTCAACGGCGGTCCGTTCGAATGGCGCTCCGACGTTGTACTGCTGCAAGCGACCCTGGCTCCTAGTCTGGGGCCCGCGACTTGCCGGCATGACATTGACGGCACCATCTCCCAGCGTCTGTTCGGAGCCTCAGCCAATAGTAGCGCTGTCGAAGTTTGTCGATTGTACGGTTTGCTCCCAGGTGTCCTGAAATAACGGCATGCACTTCCTCCAAGACTTCCGGCACCTTATTTCGGGGAAGCACTAACTGTTCCCTCTGTGTCTTGCCATCGGGTGATTCCCATACATGGAACAGAACACCCTCTCTTGTTTTAACGGCACCATCTCCCAGCGTCTCCTCGGAGCCTCAGCCAATAATAGCACTCGAAGTTTGTCGATTGTTCGGTTTGCTCCCAGGTGTCCTCCTGAAGTAATGGCATGCACTTCCTCCAAGACTTCCGGGACCTTAATTCGGGGAAGCACCAACTGTTCCCTCTGTATCCTGCCATCGGGTCATTCCCATACACGGAACAGCACACCCTCTCTTGTCTTCAGTGAGTCCCATTGCGCCCAGTAGGACTTGTATGTGGCGCTCCTCGGTGTCATGTCCTCCCAGGTCGGTTTTGTCCCTGCCTCCACTTCTCTCAAGAGTAGCCCCAAGTCAGCGTCCGCCAGCTGCTCCCTCCTCGGGCCTGTGTTATCCCAGCCATCCGCAGGTACTGCGTGACCACTCTGACAGCTGCGGGGCGCTCCTTCTCTTCCACCCTTGTGCACTGGCCGCACCCTTCTGGGCAGGGTCTCCGGCACATGGCGTCTGAGCTGCCGTAGTTCTTCCCTTTAATATCTTCAGAGGTGAAGTCGTACTCCTGCAGGCTCTGAACCCAACGTGCTGTCTGGCCTTCCAGGTTTCTAAAGCTCAGTAGCCAGGTTAGGGCGGAATGGTCAGTCCTCAGGTGGAACGGCTGACCGTACAGGTACATGTGGACGTTCTCCAAAGTCTTTACCACCGCCAATAACTCTCTGCCTTGGATGGCGTCTTGCTGTAGTAGGCTATCACCCTCTCGTGGCTCGGGTCCAAATGACCTTGTTGTCGACGGGCCCTAAAACACCACACACTCACTCACTCACTCACCCCCTCTCGTGGCCATCCTGGAGTTGCGATAGAACGCCCCCAATGCAATGGTCGCTGGCATCGGTGTCCACGATGAAGGCGCCACCTGGTTGTGGGAATCCCAGAATAGCAGCACTGCACAGTGTCTTCTTCGGGTGCTGGAAAGCGCGTTCATCGTCCCCAGTCCACTCATAAGATCGGCGTCCCTCTGTTAGGCGGGTGAGGGGTTTGGTGATGCTGGAGAACCCCTTTATGAAGCGGCGGTAATAACTGCATAACCCTAGGAAACTGCGCAATTCTCTCTTATCCTTTGGCCGAGGCCAATCTCTCACGGCCTGTGTCCTCGCCGAGCCTGTGGCCACTCCGGTTGATGAGACTGTGTGGCCCAAATAGTTGACGTCATACAGATGGAGAAACAAGAGGCATTAAAAGCAGGAAGAAAACGATGCTCCTGATAATATTATACCTGTAACAGCATTCAGATCTAGGAAGCATTTTTAAAAGTAAAGAAGACATTTCGCAGAGGCACTTCTCAAGTCTCTGTGGAAGAGGTTACCATTGATTGCTGACCTAGGAACAAGAGGATATGCCTTACTATTTATACAAAATAACAAAGATGTATGTGTTAGTCTTTGAAACTGTGCAGATTTATGTCTTGTTAATATCTCCAAAGTCATATTCCACTCAATGTGTACACATACATTGTGCATGAAAATATCTTTTGGCCGCATTGCACAGGAAATATGTATACCTGTCAAAACTGAATTTTGCAAATTTATATCTCAAGTGGTTTTGACCAGAATAAAGAGGAATATATGCAATTAGGATGCGAAAAATGTACACTCCTAAGTTATATAGAGCTTACAGATAACCATGCCAATACACAATGCCAATGGAATCAATGGTCAAAGTAGAATTAAAGAACTTAGATTAAAAAACAGAAGGATCTGTTATTGACTGCTGAATTGTACTTTCTAAACCATGTTTAGTTAAAAGGCAGCAAGTCAAAAAACAAGTATTCTGAGCATTTAGTCATCCTGCAATATAAACACAATGCATATTCCTGTGATACAATAAACAATTGGACTCGGTAGTGCAATAGGTTAAGCAGTTTTCTGAAGCACTTGATTTGGAGAACCACTTGGTTATTGTGTAAGAAGGAGATAAAATGAAGTTTGCTTCATATACATGCTACATGCATTTATGGATATGTAATCAAAAGAGTGTACATTTGTTAACAATCCCAAAGTACTAGCATTAATATTAATGATTATTGACTTATAGGAACTTAAATTTTAAAGAATCAAATTAGCAGGTAATATATTTTATTTAGTGTCTTATGGCCGCACCATGGCTGAGTGGTTATACTGCTTGGCTCTCATCAAGGTGGCCCAGGTTTGATCCCAGGTGATCGCAAAGTGAGATTTGTGGTGGACAACGTGGCGCTGGGGCAGGTTTTCTCTGGGTCCTTCGGTTTCCCCTGGCAGCATTCCACTGATCGCTCCACCATGTCATATAATTCATCTGTTGTACTTTCACTTCCGGCATTGGGCTGATCACTCATCCCGGAATCTCTCTGATCAGGAAACCACGGATCCTCAACCCACTACCTATGGTCCTGGAGGTTGCACGGTTCAGAAGGCCCTATGTTCCACTTAAGCAAATACAGGAATTTATTAATTCATTATTTTCTTTTTTAGGTAGAATAATTAGACTTTGACTTTATTCTTCTGGAATGCAATAAGCATAATTTCACAGGTGTCAGTCTGTAATGGAGTGCATTTTAGATACATATTGAATCTTAGATATCTGTAGATACTACAGAGCAGTTCCACATGTTACAGACTGATATTCATATATTTTTCTAAATAAATCAGTGTGAGGATTTGGAATATGAGCTTTGAATATATCATTCATTAGAGAAAACAGAGGATTAAACTGATCACAAAAACTATGGTTTCAGAAAAAATATATGTAAGATATCAAGATTTAACTGTATTGGAACACCACAGTGAAGCGCAATAATTACTAGTTATTAGATGAGTCATATTTATTACACATCGGCTTCACTTACGTACCTATTTTGAGGACATGTTTCGCAAATCATTTGCATCTTCAGCTCTTATGCGACTAAAGCTTAATCCAGTGGTGTGGTTAATTCTGGAGTTGCTGCTGCCATCTGTTGATTTAGTGATGAACTTAAATGTGGGATTCTCTTCTGGCGGGATTTCAAAGTTCATTAGTTGACATAGAAAATCATAAAAACCAACTAAATGAACTTTGAAATCCCGCCAGAAGAGCCAAAGATGCAAACGATGATTTAAAACATGTCCTCAAAATAGGTATGTAAGTGAAGCCGATGTGTAATAAATACGACTGATCTAATAATTAATATATATAAAATATTTGTTCACAAACAAATAATTAGACAGACATTTTTGTCAACTCTCTTTTCAGATCAAGTAAGGAATTCTAAATTTCTCAGAAAGCTTATCTTAAAAATAATTTTAAATAAAGATCTATTTGTATGGGAAGATATAACGGCTGCAATATAACTCTTTAAAAATAAAAATACTAGAATTATCAGAGAAGTAAGGATCTAAAATGCACTCCATTACAGACTGACACCTGTGAAATTATGCTTATTGCATTCCAGAAGAATAAAGTCAAAGTCTAATTATTCTACCTAAACAAGAAAATAATGAATTAATAAATTCCTGTATTTGCTTAAGTGGAACATAGGGCCTTCTGAACCGTGCAACCTCGAGGACCATAGGTAGTGGGTTGAGGATCCGTGGTTTCCTGATCAGAGAGATTCCGGGATGAGTGATCAGCCCAATGCCGGAAGTGAAAGTACAACAGATGAATTATATGACATGGTGGAGCGATCAGTGGAATGCTGCCAGGGGAAACCGAAGGACCCAGAGAAAACCTGCCCCAGCGCCACGTTGTCCACCACAAATCTCACTTTGCGATCACCTGGGATCAAACCTGGGCCACCTTGATGAGAGCCAAGCAGTATAACCACTCAGCCATGGTGCGGCCATAAGACACTAAATAAAATATATTACCTGCTAATTTGATTCTTTAAAATTTAAGTTCCTATAAGTCAATAATCATTAATATTAATGCTAGTACTTTGGGATTGTTAACAAATGTACACTCTTTTGATTACATATCCATAAATGCATGTAGCATGTATATGAAGCAAACTTCATTTTATCTCCTTCTTACACAATAACCAAGTGGTTCTCCAAATCAAGTGCTTCAGAAAACTGCTTAACCTATTGCACTACCGAGTCCAATTGTTTATTGTATCACAGGAATATGCATTGTGTTTATATTGCAGGATGACTAAATGCTCAGAATACTTGTTTTTTGACTTGCTGCCTTTTAACTAAACATGGTTTAGAAAGTACAATTCAGCAGTCAATAACAGATCCTTCTGTTTTTTAATCTAAGTTCTTTAATTCTACTTTGACCATTGATTCCATTGGCATTGTGTATTGGCATGGTTATCTGTAAGCTCTATATAACTTAGGAGTGTACATTTTTCGCATCCTAATTGCATATATTCCTCTTTATTCTGGTCAAAACCACTTGAGATATAAATTTGCAAAATTCAGTTTTGACAGGTATACATATTTCCTGTGCAATGCGGCCAAAAGATATTTTCATGCACAATGTATGTGTACACATTGAGTGGAATATGACTTTGGAGATATTAACAAGACATAAATCTGCACAGTTTCAAAGACTAACACATACATCTTTGTTATTTTGTATAAATAGTAAGGCATATCCTCTTGTTCCTAGGTCAGCAATCAATGGTAACCTCTTCCACAGAGACTTGAGAAGTGCCTCTGCGAAATGTTTTCTTTACTTTTAAAAATGCTTCCTAGATCTGAATGCTGTTACAGGTATAATATTATCAGGAGCATCGTTTTCTTCCTGCTTTTAATGCCTCTTGTTTCTGCATCTGTATGACCATTCTGCTCTTTGCCTGTCTGTTTTTTTGCTCTTTTAGTCTTGCAGAGTTCCTACCTTTTTTCTGCCTTAGCAGCACTTTTTTTGATTTTGTGTTCTTCATAGTTACCTTGTTCCCTTACACACATTGTCTACGTTCACTATGTTTTTCTTCTGTTGTTTCAGCCGTGTTTCCAAGATGCCTGCTTCTGCACTCCAAGAGGTCTATCAGCTGAGAGTAACAGGAAGAAACGGAAGTGCAGAATGTCAGAATACTTATTTGTTGGTTATGTAATGAATGAATGTGTAGTGTTTGATACCCACTTTTACAACATGCAGCACTGCAAGGTGACACTGCTGATAAATAAAATGAAGATGGAATGAGATGATGAGGGAAACCGAAGATCCCAGAGAAAACCTGCCCCTATGCTGTGTTGTGCACCACAAATCTCACTTTGTGGTTATCTGGGATCAAACCCGGGCCACCTTGGTGAGAGCCAAGTGGTCTAACCACTCAATCACAGCACAGCCTTGGTTATGTGATGCTAACGTAGGATCAAGAATAAAATTTTAATCGCTAATTTAGTTTGCAGTCTGTGACATTTTATCCATGTTCAAAAATACAGACCAGCTAATGTCTGACATAAAAAAGGAACCAAAGTAGATTCTAACATTTGCCTTCTACAACTGATACATAGAAAATTACTAACCTATATGCAGTTTTTTATATTGTTTTACATTCACCAATATCTTTAGCATTAAATTTCTTTATTCTTTGTAAATATGAATGCTTTACTATTGAATATGGTACCTAAGAGTAAGAGGAACCAAATAAACTTACATATCATATTTTTACCTCTTGACATGACATCTCTGGAATTGCTCTATACTGCCAGTAAAAATAACAAATGCTATAAATAAAACATAACAGGCATACTATTACATATTACAACAGAAAATTACACTGCAGAAAAGTGAAAAGACAGTCATGTTCATTTTGACTCTCTTTTAACTTCAGGGTACTTGCATATACACAAAACAGGGAGCTTACCACGATTTATGCACCACTGTTTTATTTTATTTTGAGATTTATAATGAATAATCTACATTTTGTAACTTGAGAGAGGTGGATATAAAATCTTAGATTGAGCAGTATGTGCATGTTACATCACTTGTGGTACAGCTTGACATTCTTTTGCAAAATGATTGAATGAACCACCTCTGCAAGACTATAATCACCTTCACTACCACAATAATGAAACATCAAAAAAACTATTCATGTCTCAAGTTTAATAATGACTACCTTACTAAATCTTCAAACTAATATGAAACAATAAAATAGTGAAAAATTCTGATCTCCTAACAGTGAAAAATGGGTTGAGATTATTTATCACAAATTAAACACACAAAAATAAATAAATGCAATTGAAAGAGTTGCAGCTTAAATAACTTTGAAAGGAAATGCAATGAATAAAATGGATCAATATTTCATAACAGACTAACATAGTGCTTCTCACGCATACTAAGGCACTTAACACATTAATGGTTTCACATCCCAGATTCATTACCAGACATAGACCTATTCTTAAGGCCCTCAAAATAATCTCCTGCAACATTCACAACACTGTTCCAAATGATTTTTAAGGTGCTAAATATTATCTTCTTCACCGTTTATCTCACAATGTGTGAATCTAATAATCCTAATAGATGATCAGTGTTACACCATGAGATATGTAGATCTTTTTTCTTTTTTCCTTCGACCTGACTAGGTGTTTGGTTTGGGTATAGATATTGCCAAACAAATTGGTCTCTGGAGTTTTTAAATAGCAAACTAAGGAGCAAGTCACTTACAGAGGTATTTTTTAGAGGTGGTGTGTGACCTTGCTTGGATGTGTGCCAGTGACATCATGCAAATCAATAGTGTGGATAAGATCTTTGCCTTCACCAGAAGACTGCTGATAAAGCTAGTGGTTTAGATTACAGATGACTAACCTGACACCCCTTGTTCTTACAAATAAACAAGGAGACTCGACCATAAACTACTGTGCAACAGTAAGTCATATGCCACATCTAAAAAATACCTCTGTACTCTTATGATGCTTCCGATCCACTTCAAACCCTGGCTCATGGTTCTGCTGCAGCAATTGGGTAGGTAAACTGTGGGCAGAAAGTTGATCCACTAACACTGCTATATAGCAAGCTGTATCACTGTCATATATCATTGCAGTCTTCTAAAAACTATGCCGGTCATTTCACCATCACCCACAATAAACAGGAACTTGCATAAAAGTTTATCTTCATTTGTTAATGAAAACTGCTGTAAAACACACACTAGTTTCACTATTTGCAAGAAGTAACTGAGTATCCTGACTGTCCGGATGGGTTAACTAATGATATGTCCATTACTTAATGGAGATCCACACAATATTTACAACCTTTATTGGTATAGGCTCAACCACTGGTTCCCAAACATTTTTCACATACCAAATTGTTTGATGATAATTATATTTGTAGCAATAATGTGTTAATATTCTATATAAATGAGTTGTGAAGACTAACAATATAACTATTTCACAGCACCTTAGACAATTCAAGAAAACCATAGGTCACAATGGAGTAAGCAGCGATTTCCTCTGTAATGAAGAGTAAGCAGTATTTTTCTCAATATATCAGGCTTCTAAAGATGGATAAGAAATCTGATTTTCTGAACCACATATTGAGGGGGTTGCACATGTATCTGTTACCTAAAATTATACAAAGATATCAAACACTAACATAATGGCCATTGAAATTATGTGCTTTTTTTTTTAACTAGATAACTGCAAAATTTTTCAAATACTACTTTAACATTGGAACAACACAATTTTAATCCTCTAAATAGTCCTGTGATAGGCTTTAGCAAAAATTGGCAAACTTTATGTTCAGACTATTGACATAGTTTTAGCAAAACTGATATATGCTATCTATGAGTTAAGAAAAAGTAGACAAATGCAATACTTTTTTAATTTCATTTTCAAAAGAGCAGATGACAAAAATACAGCACACATATTTGCATTGTACTGCTACTCAACCAGGTTTCTTCTATGAGAAGAATGTGCAACGAACCACATTCTGTTGAACAATGAGCTGAAAATGGATTGAATTTGAGCATTATGCCAACGTAGTAATTGCCAAGCAGAAACCATGCATAACCTATACTGTCAATTAAGCGCTTACAGGGTTCTTCATTTAAAACCTATTAAAGCACGCAGGTTCCACCTTTCCCGCAACCTTGCTGGATTAGACCCACAATCGGCTGCCGTTGTGCACGGGGACTAGTGGTGTGCACTCTTCAACAGTATTGTACCAGTCACCAACATGAACATCATTGAACACACTATTTTAAAAATAGTGAAACAATATTTCATGGCATTAGAGTTGAGCACAAATGTTAATAAAATACACTGAATAAGGTTTGAATTTAAAAGTAGTTAAGGTACATTAAAATCTGTATTCATGGAAAAAACAGCCCCTCAAGGGGATACCCTCAAAACATCGCTTCACTTGCTTGGTTAATAATTATACTCGCATTTTAATTACTACCATTATAGTCTTGTTGCATAATATACTATTGTGCAATCTTTAAGTATATTGTCGCGAATCCAGTATTACGAGTGGCGGCTTACGCGCTAAAAGGGTACGCACGGAGCGATAACGTGGCTTGTTTACACAAAGGAACTGACAGGCAGCACAGTGTGGAAATAAAGAGCCTGCAAAAAAACAGATAAAGATAGCCCGGAGATAAACGACTTACCGATACATATAAGTGAGGTAGATGGAACATTCTGGTGATGTCTTCATTGTTTTATAGAACATTCAATTTCTTGTTTGTTCCAGAAACCTATAAAATTATTAATAGAGATAATAAAGGTGGCGGCGACTCACCAAGGTGCAGTCGTAAACAGGAGAGAGTTGATGTTATAAACAGATGTAAACAGATCGCTGTTTGTTGTGGTCATCGACCTTGGTAGATTGTGATTTTGTATGTAACGTAATTCTGCTGTAATCTGCTTCTGTAAAAAATGAACAGAATGTATTTCTACAGAAATAAAGAATATTTAGAATTTCTGCAAATTGGACTTCTAATTCTACGAACCCAAAAAGTCATAATTGGTGTCCGGTGTCAGGAGTGAGACATTGAGCCATGGATGCCACATTGGAAAAGATTTTACAGAAAATGGAAGAAATGAAGAGCGCTAACAACCACATCACCGTGAAGATGGAAGAAATGAAGGTCGAATTGACAACAAAAACAGAAGCAGCAAATAACAACCTGGCTGCAAAGTTGGAGACGACAAATCACCATCTGACTAAATAAATAAATAAATAAATAAATAAATAAATAAAATCTGAATATTCTACCCCGGCACCTAGATAACTATACCGGGGCATATATCCAAATTTTCTCTTTATTTTTCCATAAAATCCTTACAAATGTTATAATTATACAAATCTCTCAGAAAACTACTCTACAAAAATAAAATGAAATAAAATAACAGAAATAAACACAAAAAGCAAAAAACAAAAGAAAACAACTATAAAAATTACAAAATCCTTATTTCCTAAATCTATATCTAAATCTACTAATTCTGTAGTCCACCATGGCCTCTGCCATCACTCTCTCCCTCCGCCGCCCATGCAGTCAACTCCATTGTTAGATTATTCAATAATTCTTCCCGTCTTATCCTATTTTGTATTCTAGAACTCCTTCTTGGATCTTGTACTATTCTTCGCCTATTATCAACTCTTTCTCCTTTGAATATTTTTACCTCCCATGCTTTCTTACTTACAAAGTTAGTCAAAACTTGTAATTTATTTACCAATTGTTGATCTCGAATTATGTCATATACGATATATCCTGCTAGCGCATGCCTCTCTTCTTGTTGGTGAATTGCATATCTTCCACATTCAAATACTACATGTTCAGGATTATCTTGTTTGTTACATAATTCACATATATCATTTTCAGTTTTATTGATTTTCTTCCAATAGGTCTTATAAGGTCCGTGTCCAGTTATATAATGTATAAATCCCTTTGTTGGTTGAATAAAATTCAATTTTAGTCTCTCTTTGACGGTCTGAAAAATTTCAAACACTCTTCTACCTTCTAGACTGTCTGTCCATTCTTTTTGCCATTTATCTTTTAAACTATTTTTAATCACCCAAGATTTGTTTGTTCTGACTCCAGTTATATTATAAACTTTTTCTAAGTTTCCTTTTTTCGCCCAAAATTTTGCGCCCTTCAATCTTATTAATAAATCAATCGGCCAAATGGCCGTTGTTACTAGCATTGCCATAGTTGGTGTTGTTTTTACAGCTCCTGTCAGACGTAATAATACTTTTCTTTGCGTTCTTCTCAACAATCTTCTTATTTGTACATCATCCATCCTTTCTGCCCAAACTGCTGCCGCATACGTCATAATTGAAGCAAAAATGGTGTTATGATATATCTGTATGTTACGCAATGGAAGTACAAAATTTAAATTGGTTATTCTTGCTAGCTTAAGCATTATTTTCTCTGTTTTCTGCCTAATATACTCCGTGTGTTTTCTGAAATGAAATTTTTCATCTATCATGATACCCAAATATCTCATCTCTTTTTCCCGTTTAATGTTCTTATTATTTATCTTCACTGTAGGATCCCGCTTTAAGTTTCCCTTAAAAAGCACATAATTTGACTTGTTTGGTGCAATTTTTAGTTTTGTTCTGAAACACCAATTTGATAATGTATTTGTAACTTCTCTTGCTTTATTTTCTAGCTCTAGTCTGCTCTGTCCATCCATCATTATGACTATGTCATCAGCATACGCTATTACATCCAAAACCTTATGATCTCTTTCCAGTAGTTCTAATAAATCTTCTGATAAAATATCCCAAAAGAGAGGCCCCAAGATAGAACCCTGAGGGCAACCCTTGGTTATCTTCTTCCTAGTTTCAAAATTTGATCCACCAATGAATACTTCTCTATTGGAACAATAATCCTTTAATAAATTATAAATAGTACTTGAATATTTCTTGTCTTTTAAAACGCCGAAAAAATACGGCCACCATAAATTATCAAAAGCGCCCGATATGTCCACAAATAATCCAATTACATAATTCTTTTGGCTTTTTGACACTGTTTCTTGAATTTTTAATATTGCATCCTCAGTTGAATATCCCTTTCTGAAACCAAATTGTTTATTATTCATACCCAGCATCAACCTATTTTCCATTATTCTTTTATATATTAACTGTTCAAAGATCTTGCCAATAGCATTTAATAAACATACTGGTCTGAAAGATTTTGGTTGCGTTCTGTCCTTATCTGCTCCTTTGCACAAAATTACAACCTTTGCCTCCTTCCACAAGTTTGGAAATCTCCCTCTTGCCAAACAATCATTAAACAAGAAACACAAAAACAAGACAATTTCTTCTCGTAGATTATACAAGACTTCATTTATAATACCATCTGGACCAGGTGCCTTCTTCTTTTTTAACTTCTGCAGAATTAATTTTATATCTGTAATATCAAAGGGATAAACAGGATTTCCTGTATACTGCAACATCATCTGGTTTCTTTTTTCAACATGAATATCATCATCTTCTTCCTCTTTATCATCTGGCAATAACGTATGTAATAACAATTCCACCGATTCTTTCCCACTTTCTGTCATCTCCCCATTACCCTTATCTAATGTGGTTAAGATTTCTGGCTTCTTAATTTTATCCATAATAATTTTATACGGTTGTCCCCAGACATCTTGTTTTAAATTATTTTCAACGAACTGTTCCCAATGTTGTTTTCTGGTGTCTTCTAATAATTGTTTATACTTTTGTTTGGCCTCCCTATAATTCTTTAAGTTCTCTTCTCTTTCCGTATGTATGTTTGATTTTTGATATATTCTTCTTAATTTCCTTGCTAACGATCTCAGCTTCTGCAATCTATCTGTCCATTTTATTTTATCCTTATTATTAGAAATTGTTATCTTTGGAACGGATTTTGATACTGCT
Source organism: Mantis religiosa (assembly GCA_030765055.1). NCBI lineage: Eukaryota > Metazoa > Arthropoda > Insecta > Mantodea > Mantidae > Mantis > Mantis religiosa. The sequence goes on from JAUKNK010000165.1 coordinate 283,559, forward strand.
ACTTTTATTGCTTGTGTTAAATTTATTGCATCCAAATCCACTGATATTCCCGTATACTGTAAATTTAAATCCTTAAATACTTGCTTCATCTTATCCCAATTTGCTCTTTTATAATTATAACGTAATTCTATTTCATGTTCTTCTTGAATTACTTCCCTATTCAATATATAATCAAAATAAATCAAATTATGATCACTTGTGGTCTGACCCTGTGTGACCCACCAATTTCTAATCTTCTTCTCCGCTGTTGCTGACGCTAAAGTAATATCTATATTTTCTTCAGCACCTGCTCTATTTTGAAAGGTTGGTGGATTACCATCTTTATTTATTACATATAAATTTAATTCCGAGATATGTTCTTCCAGTTTCTCCCCTCTTTCATCTGGTCTTTTACTGAACCACCAAGTTGATTTTGCATTACAATCACATACATGCATGATTTCTTTATTTCTGAATTTATTAGGAATATTTTGTAATTTATATAGAAAGGGTTCAATATCCAAACTATATTGAAAATAATAATTTGCCAATATAAAACTTCCATACTTTGTTATAACTTCAATGCAATTAACATGCGTATCCAGAAATTGCGCTATGTTTACTATTTGCAAATCTTGCTTGAAAATTACTATTGCTGCCATTGTCTTTTCCTGAGATAAGATTTGTCGGGATCTTAACGGCATATATGGAATTTTGGAATTTACCACATACGGTTCTTGAATACAGATAATATCTAATTTTAATTCTTCTGCAATTTTTCTTATTTCCGCCATAACCAATTTACTTCTTTGCCCATTTATCTGTGCAATTCTTAAGCTTTCCTCCATGAGTTACTTCCTAAATTTAATCCACCAAATACATCTCTTCTTACTTTTGCGAAATTCTCTCTATTTTCATTTACTTCCTTTGCCATATTATGATTGAAACTTCTTATATTGTCCTTAAATTTATTTACTTGGGCTATTTTATATTTATTTTGTTTAGAAGTTATAGATTTATTTGTGTTTACAGCTGATAAACATGTTGCTATAATATTTTCCGATTTATTAGATTTATTTGGAATTTTTTGTGCATTGGTCTTATAAAACGTTGTTTCTGGCTTAAAGCTAGGATTAAAATTGGCGGTTTTTACTACATTATCCTTTACGACATCTTTTTTAACAATCTCCGATCTATTTAATCCTGAATGTCTAATTTGTGCATAACAATGTGGCCAGCTTGCTGCTGAATCAAATACAACTCGACCATAACATAGAACAAGATTATTATATAATTCTTCTAGATCTAATACCTCTCCCCTTCTCTCAGAAACAATATTTAACAACAACATTAATTCTTCTAGATCTGTTGGTAGATTTTTTGTTCTTGAATCCATCCTTTCAACTGCATTTGGAACTGGAATCATAATTTTATCACCATTTTCATGAGCTCTTCTTGTAATATATCTTAATGCCGCAATTAGTGTCTTGGGTTCTTCTAATCTACTTAACTTCAATGTTTTTTTCAAAATCATTATAAATTTCCTTAATATTAAACTCTTCGGTCTTTTCTTTCGTATCCTTTTGATTTATTAACGACCATTCTCCCTGTTCTCTATCCTTCTCAAACACAAACTCAACTTCTTCAACTTCGTCTACAACTTGAACATTCTCCTTTCTTTCCTCTTCTTCGCCTACTTTTTCATATATTATTTCATCATAATTTATTTCAACATTCCTTCTTGTATTCCTCTTCTTATTCTTCTTTATTGGTAAGTTAATATTTTCTTCACTGTTGACCATAATCAATTCGGGAAACAAATCTTTCTAACATCATATTATAAGTTGAACAGTTCCCCTTGCCTCCGCAAATCTTGCCTCTCCTCTTGCAAGGAATACAACATTCTTCTCTTTTCTCACATTCATTCCTCAGATGTCCAATTTCTCCGCATTTTCCACACACTTTATTATTTTCCCTACAGGATTTCTTGACATGACCATAATTATAGCAATTCAAACATTTCGGTACAGAGATGAAATTCTTTACTGCTACCGCTTGAAAACCTGCATATATTCTTCCTGATTGAATGAGATTTTTCCACAATATTGGAGAAACTTCGGCCACATGATGAACTGTAGCTCTATTTCTCGGACCAGTCTTAAATCTTAAAACAAACTGTTCACTGAACTCTTCTTTCGTCATCTCGTCTATGAAGTTTTGTTCATAAATATTTTCTTGTAACTCCTCAAAACATTATACAAGATGACTTGTGGATTTCTTTTCTTCGGCTCTTCAATCTTCAATTCTTTTTCCAATAACTCTTTACAGTTTATAACTTTCTCAATATCTTCTTTTGTTTCTGTTTCAATTAGTACATTTTGGTCTCAAACTACAAATTCTTATTTTATTCTTAACAGGATTCAAATTCTTAGTAACTGTTTCTTGTAGATCTTTAATATTCATGTCATTTTTGGCTGAGATGAAAACAACATGTTTTTTATTATGTAACGCTTTCCTTACTTGTTGTTGCTTGCCAGTTTGCGCCGGAGTGGCAGTAACCTGAGCAAATGTTTTCGGTGTCTCCATCATTGTTGCTTTAACCTCTTTCCATACTTTGACTTCTGCAAAAGCTCTTTCTTTTTCTAGATTAACCCTAAAAAATTCCTTCCTCATGCCTTCTATTAAAAATAACAATCTCTCCTTTGATCTTGTCCCCATCCTTTGATCATTTGTTAAAATAGAATTTGCTTCGTTACTTAAATCTTCAAAATTCAACATCACCTGCTCCGGACTTTCTCCAACAATATTTTCCGTTTTATTTGTTGAATCCATATTTACTGCATTTGTTTCCTCTTTCTTCTTCTCTTTTAAATCCTTTTCTTCTTTCTTCCTCTCTAAAACATCATCATCTTTGCTCTTTTTATCTTCTTTCTTCTTCTTCACATCTTTGCCTTCACCTACCTTCCCTATTTCTTTTTTCCCTCTATCATCGCTTCTTGGCGATTTCAAAGATCCCCTTTGTATATTAGTTTTGGGTTTTGCTTCTTCCATCCATTAATAAAAGCGCTTTAATACGTTAAAGCGAACCAAGAAAGGACGGGCAATACTGCGCGCACAGATTGTACACACTCACTCCCCCTATTTGACCCGTGCTGTAGAGGTCACTGTTGCAGCAGCAGCGACTGACAGGCGACTAGCTAGCCGCCTATACACATATGTTAGGCAATGCAAAAAAATTTGTTACCTTTATCACTCTATAACTTCTAAACTATTTCTGTATCATTATGAAACAAGTACTCACAGACAGCTGGTTTCTTCTTCTTTCTTCCAATATACAACACTATTAAAACAAACTTGTTTTAACCACTGTTTTTATGCTTCGACGCGGAGCTCAAACGTAACACGTCCGGAGACTTCGTGGGCCTTCCCAAATAGCACCAGCTGACTGCAATGAAGGCCGAATTAACCACAGAAATGAGAGCAGCAAACGACAGTCTGGCCACGGAAATGAAGGTGGCGAAGAAGGCTGTCGCCGCCAAGTTTGACTGTTGTGTTTAACGCCCGCTTTTACTACATACGGCACAGCAGGCGGTGACACTGATGATGCCTGAGATGAAGATGGAGCACCGGTGGAATGAAATGGCGAGGAAAACCGGAGGTCCCGGAGAAAACCCGCCCCAACGCCGTGTTGTCCACCACCATTCTCACTTTGCGGTCGCCTGGGATCGAACCCGGGCCGCCTTGGTGAGAGCCAAGCGGTCTAACCACTGAGCCACGGCGTGGCCTCGCCAAGTTTGAGGAACAGCTGGCCGGCGTGAGGGATGACGTCATGGGCTGGGCAAGCGGATGGGCCAAGTGCACGAGAGCTACGAACAGCTGGCGAACCGCTTCAATGGCCTTGAGGGAAAGGCCGACAGTAACACCAAGTCCCTGATCGCTATGGTGGAAGACGTCGAAGGCCTGGCGAACCGCATTAACAACCTAGAGGGAAAGGAAGACAGAAACACCAAGTACCTGAACGCCATGATAGAGGACATCGTCGGCAGGAGTTTGAAGGACTTGAAGGCCGACGCACAGGGACGCGACACATCTGTGCGCGCCAAACCTACCAAATACGACGGGGCGACAACTTTGGAAGTCTTCTGCCGCCAGTTCGACACAGTGGCCAAGCACAAGTGGTCACCAGAGGAAAACGCCGCACAGCTAATAACCAGCCACCAGGGTCGGGCCGCAGAAGTCCTAATCGCGGTCCAGACAACAGCGACGTCCAAGGACATCTGGGAAACCGCTTTGGAAACCACCGCTTAGCCGCAGCGTTCCACAGCCAGCTAAAGTCAAGGTCACAGCACCCAGGGGAGACTCTGCAGGAGTTCGCCCTGGCAATCGAGCAGCTGGCCAGTAAAGCTTTAGTCGACCTCCCACCAGAGTTCGTATCCCAGGAAGCCGCCTACACCTTTGTCGACGGGGTACGAGACACGGAGATTCGTCAGCGCCTAATGCTCGGCGACTACAAAACCATTCATAAGGTGCTAACGGCAGCATTGAGGATGGAGGCGGCCACGGTGACAGCTACGCCGACTTCCAGAACAAGGATTATCCGCTATAATGGAGACCGAAGACCAGTCGAGGGATACCGGCGAGGACCTAGAAGCCTGTGTTGGGAGTGTGGACACCCAGGACACCTGGGAAGAGACTGTCCACTCCAGGAAGAGCAGCCAGAAAATGAGTAAGGTCCGCCGTGGAGAGAGGCACGTCGGCACCATCACCACCATCCCCTCGAATGACACTGCGCGCCGTCAGCCGGCGTATGGATGGCAGCTTCTTGGTGGACGGTTAGATAGGAGGGAAGCCGTGCTGCCTGCTGGTGGACACTGGGCCAGCCGTGACCAATATCAGACCTGACGTGGTCATGCGTCTGCCGTCCAGGAAACCAAGCCGACCGTACCAGCTTGTGACGGCATCGAGCGACACGTTGCCTGTGGAGGAGGCCCTACTGAAGTTGACCTTGGGACGGAGTGCCGTGCGTCTGTGGGTGTTCGTCGCGAAATTGGCTGAGGAGGTCATATGGGGATTGGATGCCCCCAGGAGCCACGAGGCGACGGTCCACGTAGGAAGGTCCTGCGGCTCAATGGAGAAGAGGTTATACTCCGGCAACCTGAAGAGCACCCTGGAATCTGACAGAAGACGTGGTTGTCCCCACAAGAAGCGAGGTGGTTGTGACGGCGCGACTGGAAGGCCAGCGAGCGAAGAACATGATGCTGGACCAGAAGACGCCTATGCACGGACTCTGTGTAGCCAGGACATTATTGCCGTGCCGATAGCTGGTGCCAGTGAGGCTGCTCAATCTTACAGACACTGATAACTACATCCAGGCCGGACGGAGTTGTTGACATGCGAGCCCGTGGTCAGCGTTGGAAGGCTTATTGGAGAGGGCGGCCGACCACCTGACCGCCGAACAGCTGGAGGAAGTTCGACAACTGCTGAGACGATACCAGCGCGTCTTCAGCCAAGGTAACAGTGACTACGGCCGCACGGACAAAGTGCTTCACCGCATTGACACCGGAGACGCCCGACCTATTCGGCAACCAACTAGACGCGTTCCGCTGGCAAAACAAGCGGTGGTACGGGATATGCTAGATGACAGGAAATCCAGGGGGGTGATTGAATAGTCTGACAGCCCTTGATGTTCCCCTGTAGTTCTGGTGACGGAGAACCGCAAGCTAAGCTTCTGCGTGAACTACAGGAAGCTGAAAGCTGTCACCCGGAAGGACTGTTTCCCCTTACCCCAGATTAACGACACCCTGGACACGCTAGCACTGTGTTTCTCAACCCTGGACCTGAAGTCGGGTTACCGGCAGGTGCCTCTAGACCAAAGGGACAAGGAAAAGACTGTATTCTCGACAGGCCAAGGGCTTTGGCAGTTCACAGTTATGCCCTTTGGCCTCTGCAATGCGCCAGCTACCTTCCAATGCCTCATGGATTCGGTAATGAGTGGGATGACTTATGACGCCTGCCTGCAATACCTGGACGACATCATCATCATCATCATCATCATCGGTAAGACCTCCGAAGACCACCTGGAAAACCTGAGCAAGGTTCTAGAGACTGCAGGCAACCAATTTGAAGCTGAATGAAAAGAAGTGCCAGCTCTTCCGCAAGGAAGTCAATTACTTCGGCCACATAGTCCTACCAACCAGAATGGCCATAGACCCGGAGAAGACACAGGCCGTGAGAGTTTGGCCTTGGCCAAAGGATAAGAGAGAATTGCTCATTTTTCTAGGGCTGTGCAGTTATTACCACCGTATCATTAAGGGGATTTCCAACATCACCAAGCCCCTCACCCAACTGACACAAGAACACCAGCCTTATGCGTGGACGGAGGACGCCGAAGGCGCATTCCAGCAGCTGAAGAACATGCTTTGCAGTGCTCCTATTTTGGGATTTCCACAACCAGGTGGCGCTTTCATTCTGGACACTGACGCCAGCAGCCATTGCATTGGAGGTATCCTATCGCTAGTCCAGGATGGCCACAAGCGGGTGATAAGCCTACTACAGCAAGACCCTGTCCAAGGCAGAGGACTACTGCGTCACAGGACGAGAGTTACTGGCGGTAGTAAAGACCTTGGAGCACTTCCACAAATACCTATATGGTCAGCCATTCCACCTGAGGACTGACTACTCCACCCTAACCTGGCTACTTAGTTTTGGGAACCTGGAAGGCCAGACAGCCCGTTGGGTACAGAGATTGCAGGAGTACGACTGCACCTCTGAACATTGTAGAGGAAAGAGCCTAGGTAACGCAGACGCCATGTCCCAAAGACCTTGTCCAGAGGAGTGCGGCCAATGAACAAGAGTGCAAGAGGAGCACCATGCTGCAGCTGTCAGAGTGGTCACGGCAGTGCCTGCTGATGGCTGAGATAGCGCAGACCTGAGGCGGGAGCAGCTGGCAGACGCAGACTTGGAGCCACTTTGAGGTAAGTGGAGGCAGGGACGAGACCAACCTGGAAGGACATGCACCGAGGAATGCCATATACAAGTCCTACTGGGCCCAATGGAACTCACTGATGACAAGAGAGGGCGTGCTGTTCCGGGTATGGGAATTGTCCAATGGGAAGACGCACAGAGAACAGTTGGCACTTCCCCGAAGTAAGGTACCGGATGTCTTGGAGGAAGTGCACGCCGGTACTTCAGGAAAACACCTTGGAGCAAACCAAACAATCGACAAACTCTGACAGCGCTACTACTGGCTGAGGCTCCGAGCAGACGCTTAGAGATGGTGCCATCTGTTCCGAATAGTTTATTGGTTGTAATTTATAGTGTAAGATGTGAGGATTGCCACAAAATATATATTGGAAAAACAAAAAGAAACCTAGAAATAAGGATGAAAGAATACATGAGATGCATAAAATACAAACAGACAGATAAATCAGCCATAGCCCATCATTTCTGGTCAAAAAGTCATATTTCCAAAGACAAAACTTTTGGTACCGGCGAAAAAGTATTGGGAATTAACAGTTTGGGAAAATATACACATTTTGAAGAATAAAAAGAGAGCCATGAACTTTGAAATACCGATAGTAGATGATGTCATTCAACTCACTGAACAGCGCCAGGAGAGGGAGGCGGTCACATGAAGAACTAGTTGAACATCAGCTGATGATGAGGACGTGTGGTCTCTGAAATATGTCCTAATTTTTAAATGTAAGGGGAGCTTAAGTATTTTTACAGTTTGTAAAGTGTTTTTAAAAGGTGTTATTAATGAAGCTCCACTGTTTATAAATACTTCTATTTATAGTTTTATTTTATTAGATTTTTTGTTTTTTTTTCAGAAATACCTAGAATTATCAATAGAGTTAATTATCAATAGAGGTATATAAGGTGTGGGCGACTCACTTTAGTGTGGTATCGCTATGTTGACGACATTTTTGCAATAGTACCTAAAAAACTCATACAAGATGGTCTTAAAGTTTTGAATATACAAAATCCAGCTATAAAATTTACATTGTGCTCCCCTTTTTGGACATCAAGATCAAAAAAATGAACAATAAACTCACTTTTGGTATCTACAGGAAACCGACACACACAGATAATTACATTAAGAACAACAGTTTCAACCCAAAACAACACCAACATGCCATTTTCAACAGTTTAATCTTTCGGATGATCAACTTTCCACTAAACAGAGAAGATTATCAAGAAGAATACCTACACATAAAAAAAGTAGCTATATCCAACGGTTTCAACCCAAATTTAATAGACAAAACTGTTAACAGACTCAACAAAGCTAAGAAAATAAAAGAAACCACCACCCTAGAACCTACAGGAGAAAAAGAGAAAAAACTTTTTAAAAAATTCACCTTCCACCCATCAGCCTATAACAAATTCAAAAAAATCTTCTCAAAACACAACATAACTCTTGCACCTCAAAACAGGTTTAATATCAGAAATTTGTTAAAAGGCCCTCCCAAAAATTCAATCACTACCAAAGAAAAACCAGGAATCTATGAGATCAAATGTGAAACTTGCCCTAAAATTTATATAGGAAAAACAAAAAGAAATATTAACATCAGAACTAAAGAACATATGAGAAACATTAAAAATGGTGAAACAGAAAAATCAGCAGTGGCTTTTCATTTTTTGAATACTAGACATGACATCAATTTGGAAACATCTCTAAGAAAATACGTTAATCACCCCATAGACCTTTCCGTATGGGAAAAAGTCTTCATTAACAAAAATCGTCATAGAGTCATGAATTTTGAAACTCCACCACCGGACATCTTTGACAAGTACATCACGCCATCTATTGACAATACGGAGAAAGAAGAAACCACTACAACTTGCACTAGTCGAGTATCAGCTGAGGATAGGAGCAAGAGCTCTTGAAACATGTCCTGTGAATAAACAGTATGAGTGAAGCAATGTGTCAATATATTCTCGATTCAATTTTGTACTAGTTTGTGCTTCACTGTCCCTACGCTTCTTTCAAGTTTATACTTTGAATTAACTCTTAACTGCATTTTTGCTATTGGAAACATAGTGTGCAAGCATTTCAATATATAAAATAAGCTCAAATTTTTGTACATTGTCAACATTTAGAAGTACACCATATAGGCTTTTAAGTACAGTAAAAGGTAAATAAAACCATGTAACTCCATGTTTTAACTCTTTAAATACTTCTACATCATTTTACCTAATTACAAAGCTAGAGTACTTTTTGATTTCCTCAATTACACATTTAGAAGCAAATTACAGAGAAATTGCAAGACTTTGTGCATCAATAAGATAATTCCTAAAAGAAGCACTGATGAATGAGTTAACTAACATTAATATATCTGTAATATAGCACATTGCTAGAAATAATCTAGCAGTTGTTGCTAGATTGCCTGCATTAAATCTTGTTGCTGAACTTGAAATCACAGTGAAGTAATTTTAATTACAAAAAATAAGTGTTTACAGAGAATATTTGATATATTTAAAGCACACATCTAAAAGTTAAATATTATAATGGACTACTGGTTTCAATTTTATCAATACTATGTAGAACACTAATTTTGCTCTCAATAACTTGTGTATAATCTTAATGCAGTCAACAATCAACTCAGAAGTTAAGAATAAAAACATTCATGCCATGTCACAACCTTCACCAACTTTAGCCATTTCAGGAGATGTTATCCATGCTGTATTTGGGCTTCGATGTACTGATGTGCAAACAACATTTTCATTCAATGGCCATACCTAAAAAAAAAGTAAATGAAAAGTTAATATGCACTTTCAAAAGTTGCTATAATATCACACACTTTAATGACATGTACAGTACTCAAGTATGAGCTCATTAGATACACCTTAAAAATGTTTAGTACCTATACAGCTAAAAATTAAAGTACAAATATAAGAGCATCAGTCCAAGTTATAACTTACTACCTTTGCTTATAACTTCCAATTGGCTTTTACCTTTCATTTGGGCAGTGATTACTTATTACTGAAGTATGTAGGTAATATTTCAAAATATGACAAATGGTTAGAGCCGGACTGAAAAATTCAATATCATGGCCATGATTTGAACCACGGATCTTCCGGTCTCCATTGGGTTGCTCTTAATCATTGAGCTATATGGCCAACATGCGGACATGACATTAAGTTCTCCAAATGACTTGTATTTTCCCTAGTAAACCACTAGGGGTTCTCATACACAAGATACACACTGTTCATGGCAACTTACTATTGTAAGTACTTAAGTCCCAGGCTTCACAGTTCCATTTTTATTATGTTAAATGAAGGAAAGTAGTCATTCTTTCTGTGTATACGATAGATAGTCGGATAGATAGTCAGACTGAAAAATTCAATGCCATAGCCTGTTCTTTGGAAACCAGAACAAAACACTTTCGTAACATTAAGTATAAACAGACAGATAAATTGGCCTTAGCAGATCATTTTTGGTCATTTAACCATGAAATAAATCCTGAAGTGAAATTATTAAAACAATTAAATGGTCTGATAGATTTAATAGTGTGGGAAAAAATATTTATTCTAACAATAAACATTGTGTAATGAATTTCGAAATACCAGCAATTGATTCTATTTTTAGGTTTGTTTCGTTTTCAGATGTTGGTAATACTAAAAAAACATAAGAAAGTCACGGTAACCATTTTCCTTGATAACGGAGTTTATCTGTGTACTGAGGACACAGACGATTTGTTTGCAAAATCGATTTCCATTTGAAAAGAAGTATCAACACCAAGTTGTTAAGATATATGAAGCCTAAGTGGCAAATATTTTTATTTGTGTAATAAATAGCTACAATTCTTATTGTATAGAAAAAAGAATACATATAAATACATAAATGCTACACACACACAAAACTATTTGCTTTACCAACCAACCAGGTTCCTCAAATACTGCTATAATGCACACTGACGTAGTGGTTTATCATATTATGAGCAACCACTACTGCAGTCTATCCTGCAAAAATACGCCCTAAGCTCACTCATAATAGAAGGGCCACCTCTTGAACATTTATAAGCTGTTTATAGCAAAATAGGTTTGAGATAATTGAATGCATGCTATGCCTTCATTCTAAGATAAAACCTTAATTCTTTACTGCTTTTTTAATCAATTTAATAGTATAAAGAATATTAAATTCGGTAAGTATGCCTATATGTGGATCTTAACCCAAAAATAAATCAAAGCTACCTACCAATAAGCACAATGCACTATAGTGATTCACACAGTTGTACATGAATCTTACAATTTTTCTTACACATTGCTTGAGTTATTTTATCCTTTTGTCCACTATATCTATCAATACTGTGGTTATTTATGCACAGTGGACCTTAAATTATTTCATGTTGCTATAATATTTCTGCATTGCTCTTCCCATCAATTCCCCTAGCACTTTCATATCCCCTTCCTTTTATAACTTCATTATCCTAATTTTTAGAACTTCTGTACTCATACTCTTCCATTTTTTGGTATAAGCTGTTTCTCCCAAGCTTTGTCAATTCACATTCTACTACATAACAAATTTCTGTCCCTCCACATAAAAAACAGTATCCAAGAACATGCCCTTCCTATCTCCTCTTTACCTATGTACACATATTCTAATCCAACCTTCTCTTCCTCACCTATTGCACACATCCACATATTTCTCCCCACTCCCATCCTTCTTTGACTATATAATACTAACTTTTCTTACCACTAAAACTTTGAAATAATTCTTGTTTATAACCTCCACTCTGTTCATTCTTCCAAGAAACCTTTAGTTAACGCCTCCCTCTCTTCCCATATATTACATATTCCAATTTCCTTTAATATTTTATTTATTCCTAGAGCCCAATTTGTCCCAGTAAAAGGTTTCTGTTGCATTACTAAACAATGCCTCAGGAAATTATTTCTCATCTAGTGATCTTATGTAACAGTATTCCATCAACCTTCCTACTACCTACTCTTCCTATCTTCAGCATTGCTGCAATATTTTTGATGATAAAGTTAAACCCAAAAACTGTTTGCAAAATGATGTATGTATTCTATCAACTGCATCCCATCCTTGGTCACTTCCCCAAATCTCTGATCAGTTGGCCATTTTTACTTCCATGACAGTATTATACTAACTTATACTAATTACACAGAAAATGGAAGCTAGTTACAGTGGAGTAATAAATATTACACAAATAAAAATATTTGCAAATTATAATCCACTTATCTTAAGAACTTTATGTTAAAACTTCTTTCTTCTTTTTTCAAATTGATTTTGAAGTCATAATAAGGCATATATATAATGACGAATGCAAAATGCCTTCAAAATCAATTTGAAAAAAGAAAGAAGTTTTAACATCAACTTTTTAAGTTAAGTGGATTATAAGTTGCAAATATTTTTATTTGTATTATACTAATTTGAATTTCTGGGATTTTCTCTAAATATGACTTTTTGGCATTCACCACCACTTTTCCCTTAACTGAAACACTAATGTTGTGGTCATTCCATCTACCATTACTACTTAGTCTCACTCGTAGATAATCAGATTTCCTTACTATTTGCAGCTCTTTCCCATCCAGATGCCACTTTTCCTCCTTTATTTTATGGTCCCTTTTAATTACCACTGTCTTTGACTTCTAAACATTCTCCGGCCCAACTTCTTGCAAAATTCACATCCAATCAGATTCATATCCTATCGAAATAGAACCTACCTAGTGGTGGAACCTACCTAGTCATCTGCAAAAAGGAATCCTGGTATTTCTGTTGTATATTATAGATAAATATAACCTCTCCTTATCCAATTCTTTGAATATATCAATGAAAAGGTTAAATAGTATAGGGCTGAGTTAAAACTCCCTTAGCCCCATATTGCTTGCAACCCTTCCCGTATTTCATCCCTATTAAATCTAATAGTAAACTTATTGTTCACATATATATTCTGAATTGCTCTGATGTATTCTGAACTTAATCTCTTGTTTCTCAGTTTAATTCATAATGCTTTTCTATCTAAAGTGACAAATGGTTTCTCCTCTAGATCAATAAATGCCATATATACTTTAAATATTTTTCTACTATTGAGTTTATAACAAGAATCTGTCTAGTATTCTCCTTACTTTTCAGAATCCTACCTGGAATACCAGTAGCACTGAATTTTTTAGTCTGACTCTATCCATACTGAAAACTTATTTTCCTCCTCTGCCCAGAAATGCATCTTCTCGCTAAAATCCCTGAATAAGTCTTTCCTAAGATTGGCAAAATAATACCCCGGTAATTGACTGCATCCTTGACTTCTCCTTTCCCCTTATAAATAGGTACAATTATACTACTCTTCCAATTTTGGAGCACTTTCCCTCCCTTGAATATACATCTCTACTCTTTATCCATTTTTTTTCAACTTTATTATGTTTTAATCCTTTCATTTCACAGACCTCTGTTGTAGATATTTTCTTATCTAAACCATCTATATAACCTACATCTAAAGCCAACAAGTTCATGTTTGTTACTTTGGTTCCCCAACCTAGTAGCTCTGATCTTCCACATTGGACCTAGCTCTAAAACTTGAATTGAAATTGACAACTAGCATGAACTCCTTGAACTACCTCAAAATTCATTAATGCATCATCAATATTTGATGAATAAAGAACATACAAGTAGTCTACTACATTCTGGTCACTGCTACTCAGAAATGTAAATTCCCCTATCCTATCTTTTCCCTTTATTCCATTACATAAATCCAAATTACTTCCTTCACAAAATTGCAATAATTTTCTATGTTCTTTATTAACAATTTTATATCTACTTTGTTGTTCATTTCCTGCCATACATATGCCTTTCTCAGTCCTCATTTGAGGCGCTAACAAATTTCCCTGGCATTAAAATTGTACTTAAACTATCCGTATATCAGTGTGCTTATTATATAGTACCTTCATGTGCTGGTTTCATTTACAAAATAATTTGGGATTATAAAATTCAGGTGTACTCAGTGGGTTTTATGCAATGCCTAAAGTCACCTTGTCATCTCTCCCTTGTATGCTTGCGGCTATTATCCACTGCACTTCAGTATCACATAGCGCTTCCACTGCCATAACCGGAAAATATCTCTTTATAAAATCTCACACCCGCTGATGCTCTGCCCCTCTGGCTGATGTTATTACCTTTTGGCTGTAATAATCATATCCCTCCATGACAATGTCCACACTTTTCCATAACCAAGTCTCCACAACAGCAAGTATATCAGCCACGTTTAACTACTTAATTTCACCATTACTCAACTTGTTCCACAAACCCTCAGAATTCTGAAGTAAAACCACCAAAAATTTGTCCTATATTAGACCTTCCTTTCAAACAGAATCTCTCTTTTTTAGCTCTGCTTATTTCATCTTCATCCTATACAGCATCCTCCACTTGCATTATACTACCACTTGGAGTTGACACTGCACTGATATTGCCCTGGTGCTTAACACCCCTGGCACTATTGCTTCTATAGCTTAATTTTTTGAATCATCATTCATCTGTTTCGATGGTATAACACCTTTCCCGGCAATTCCATCAGCTGATCTCCAAGATCATACATTTCCCCTCTTCTGACAACACACCTTGCATCATCATTTGTTCTTTGCGCCACTACTCTCTCTTACATTACCTCCCATATCTCGGTGATTTGAGTCCCTCCTTTTCTCCATTTCCAATGTTTGTTATCTCTCTTGTTTCTTGTACTTGTGATTCACATGTCAAATTCTGCTGAGACATATCCTGCCAGACACCGCCAATATACAAAGAATGTGCTCTAACAAATGCCTTCCTTCCTTCTTCTTTGGCTAGCTTTCTATTGCATTAAAGCTTTTCTTTATTCCCTTTGCTTTTTGCCCTAGTCATCTTCAATAAAAATTCTTATTCCTCCTAACTTTAATGCATTAATAACCTTTTCCACCTTAATTGTTTTGAGTTTTACAATTACAGACCTTGAATTTGTTTCGCTTCTTCCAAAACAAATGAATCAATTCTTTCCCATTCTGCTATTCAGTTGTCAGACTTTTCCTCACAAGTTCCTTCTCTATTGCCAGCACCTTTTATCTCTCTTCTCCTAACGTCCAAAAATTATTGCACTCTTCTTTCTGTTGTTGTCTTGTATTTTTTTTCATTACTTCTAATACATATTCTTCTACTTTTATTTCGAAATTTGCCATTTCTTTTTTATTTCTTCTACATTTGCAACAAATCTTATATAAATTCCTTTTTTCCCATTTGCTTTATTTGTACCAAAGTCCTCCACTACTCCTTTAGCATTGTCCCGCACTACATCATCTGTCTCCAGTCTGGGATTCAGCTACACTCCGCTGATTATCAGTAGAAACCCCAGAACTACAATCTTCCATAACCATGCCAATATTTCCCCTTATTCTAATTCCCATTTTTCCTCAATTTCCCTCTGTTAAATGCACCAAAACATGCACGATAACTTTTGAGCGAAACACCCACTGTAGAACTGACATAATGCACATCCTCTCTAAAGCATTCCTTGCCAGCAATTACAAGATCAACTAGGTAGGAGTTACAGTATTTGCTGACAGCCCACCTCAGTAGCGTAGATGGTAGCATGTCTTCCTCACGTTCAAGAGGTCCCAAGTTCGAATCTCGGTCAGGGTGAGTTACCTGGATAAGGTTTTTCCAGGGTTTTCCCTTATCCTTCAAGACGAATGTCAGGTAGCTCTAAGCTCCATGGACCCTGGACTCATTTGAGCATCATTTCACCCAATTCATTCACCGTCCGATATGGCTTAACGTTGGAGAACGTAAATTACAAAAACAAAAAACAGTATTTGCTGACATTTAGGCCAATTTATTAGTCAGCACTTGGTGGTACCTCTAACATAAAACAAAGACAATTCAAGACTGTTGAAAAGTCATATATACCTGTTTTGAATGGTCAAGTAACTCCTTGAAATGTGATGAAAGAAAACATTTAAGAGATGCAACCATCAAAAATTAAGGAACTGCAGGAACTGCTGAAGTTATAGGTGAAAATTCATAAAAGTTATTTTGGAGATCTGGAGGATAAAGATTTCAACTGCAAATACTGTAAAATGGGCTGGCCTAAAGCTAAATTTGGTAGGTGCATGTGTCACTTTCCTCAAAATATCTTATGAGGTAGTTCAGTATTTTTAACATATTACATAAAGCATATTAATGAAAAGTCTTATGTACAGCAATCTAATAGGATGAACACATTTACAAAGTTATGTCAGTTTTTAGATAGTATTACTTATGTACGGAAAATGAGTATAGGAAACAGTACAGTTTTGATCATAAAACAAGATTATGGAAGCAGGTAAGTACCGCCAAACATATTTTAAGAAGCAATTTTATTGATGGTTTTCTAAACACTGTATTACATCTAGACTGCGCAGAGAGAGAAGATGGAGGGAACGACTGTGATCCAGTACTAGCAAGACAAAAATTGAAAAGGGAAAATAAAGGAGGGAGATAATAGAGCAGGAAGGACAAAGCAAGGGAGAAAGGAAGGAACGTGAAGAATTTCAGCACTTAAAACAATAATGCATGCAGGACTACGGGTTCTGCAAGTTTATGGCTGCATATTGCCATGTTCAACTACCTAAGTAATGCAGCCCAAAATATCAAGCAAGTTATCATATTTTATGCCACGTACAATTGAACATTTAAAGGACAACAGAAACACTTGAATTAGCTTATAATATGTTAGGAAAAAAATTATTTTCCAAAAATATTTATCATCTATAATTTTAATACAAAACATGTCTAATCTTAAAAAAAAGTCTTTCTTAAGTCAAGGATGATTTTATTTCAGAGATAAAAATTTCTTGTATATCTTTGAAGGTCACAATAACTACCCAGTACTGGAAAACTTTAGAACAGTTAAACTAATCAAATTTTAACTTTATAAATGAACTCCAAACTGTGGTATTTCACTTTTTACCATATTAATACTTTAGTCTCTTCTTTTTTCAATATATGTCAGGATTGTATTCTATTTAAAAGCAAATATACACATGAACAAATTAAAATACTAAATTGGTTCTATTCATTCATATGTTTTTTTTTTTCAAGACTGCCATCAGCTAGACATGTTAGCAGCTTAATGATATAGATTTTTTCACCTATTACATATCTGACAGAAAATGCCAGCACAAAAACAAACACTAAATTTACATTCATTATTGTAGCATATTTAGCTTACTTTATACAAACTCAAATTATGAATCATAATGCTTTAATCTTGCCCTGTCTTGCTGTATTATGGAAGCAAATTTCAGCTGTGATTTGCAGGAAAACAAGTTATATTAACATTATTTGATCTAATAAATATAATGATAATCTGTTTCTAAAACTAACTTACTTTTGGATCTCCCATTCTCGATTATCCAAGGGACACACCTGTCTAGTCTTGAGCCACCGAGAGATACAATGGAAGTGGAATGCATGCTGTAGAAACAAAAATCAAACAGCTAATAACAAAACAAAAAGATGTAAATAAGAAAGCAGTGGATAAGGATCTTTGTGCTGTGTTATGAATAGGGTGTAGTTTTTAAACGTCTGTTTGATGGAATTATTTCCATGGAATATCCTCAAAATAGTACAGGAAAAATATTTTGCAATAGCAAGGGATGAACAATGCCGCATATATGCAACTGCATTACATCTTGTGTTTCTCACACTTAAAAGTTATACAAATTTTGCTAAATTATCTACAGTTTCAGTTTGTGGAACAACTTAAAATAGCAATTTTCTCATAATCAGTTTCTTTTATTTTTTTCAGATTTAAAGCTATAGCATAACAGAACACAATAGTGCATAACCAATTAATCTCTCCACCAAAAAAGGCAGCAAAAATGTATGTAAAATACTGATAATTACTGTTATTTAAAAATACTATGCATATATTTAATTTGTATTAATGATATAAGGAGGCCACAATAGACCACAGTAAATTAATTTTTATCATTTTAGTAATTTTGAAAACTGATAAACAGTATCACTTTTCCTATGAGTAAGGACTATGATACAATGAAGCATAAAATTAATATAATTTTGAGTCTGACTAGTACTCAATGCTCCAAATATTGTTAGTGTTTACCTAGAACACATTTCATTACGACCTTCCTTACATCCTCAGCTAATGTCGTCACAAAACATGTTCTAGGTAAACACCAGCAATGTATGGAGCATTGAATACTAGTTCGACTCAAAATTATATTAATATCACTTTCACTTGTCACATTATAGGAGACTGTTCAATAAAGAATAATCATAATTTTTTATGGTCATAATTTTTTGCACTAAAACTCAATCTTATTATATTCTGTTAGCTTAATATGAAACATGCCGTAGTAGTCTCATTGTTGGTACTCCTGGTTCCCGCCTGTGAGAACCAGGCAAGTTCAGACGCGTTCAGTATCGCCTACCACTGCAATGGAGGTAACACGCGAGGAACAATATGCGGCTTTGAAATTCTGCTTTCGTCTCAACAGATCTACAGTTGAGGCCTATACAATGTTACAGGAGGCCTATGGAGAGTCTGTTCTTCCTTACAGCACAGATCAAAGGTGGTTTAAAATGTTTAAAGAGGGAAGACAATCAATTCCAAAGGAAGGTGGATCTGGTGCTTCAGTACTGCTCTACGGGAGAAAACATCAACACTGCTACTGCCATTGTGAGAGAGGATTGACGAATTACCTTAAGATCCCTTTCTGAAATACTGAACATTTCATTGGGTGCCACCCACACCTTGGTGACAGAAACATTACACATGAGATGTGTTCGTGCGAGATGGGTTCCAAGACTGTTGATTCCCGAACAAAAGGACTTTCGCATGCAGTTAAAGTTGATGTTAGAGGAAGAACTGGAGTTTCTTTCAAATGTTATCACTGCTGATGAAACTTGGCTACATCGTTTTGATCCTGAGAGCAAACAGCTAAGCTCAATGTGGAAATCTCCATCACCAACCCCCCAAAAAGCAAAAGTGGTTGCTTCTGCTGGGAAAGTTATGGTCGTCTCATTCTTTGATATTCATTGATTGGTTTATCAGCATGTTGTACCTGCACACGCATCAGTAACTGGACAATACTAGAGGGATGTCCTGAAAATATTGCAAGTCCATATCAGGTGCAAAAGACCACATTTCCGTGAAACAGGCTGGATGCTGAACCACGATAATGCGCGGCTGCATATTGCCAATGTTGTTGCTGAATATCTTGCAAAAATCAACGTGAAGTGCATCCCTCACCCTCCCCATAGTCCAGATTTAGCCCCCATGTGATTATTTGCTATTCCCTAACTTGAAGAAACACCTTCGTGGAAGGCATTACCCATCATCAGAAGCAGTGGTGAAAGCAGGGGAGGCGATTTTGAAGGTTCTCTCAAAAAATGGTTTCCAACATATCTTTGAAGACTGGCACAAATGCTGGGACAACTGCATCGCTTTCAGGGGAGACTATTTTGAGAAGGACAATCAAAATTATGAGGATGAGTAAAGGTACATTGTCAAAAAAAAAAAACTGTGATCATTCTTTATTGAACAGCCCTCGTAGCTTTAAGACTGGTCCACAATAGTAAGAAATGGAAACCAGAATGGGTGTGACAAAACTAACCAATATATAGTACAAAGTGTGCATTTACAACATACAAGAAGCTTAACAAACACTCTGGAATAGAAATAGGAGAGTGGTGAATTCGACTTTTCCATTTCCATTCCATGGGCAGCATAATGGATGTAAATTGAATACTGCTGTTTTCATGTAAGAAATGATTCATGAAAGCCATGAACTGCAACTGCCATTAGATCATTTTCCATACTCAAACCAACACCTAGAATGGTGCAAACAAATGCAAATGACTTTGCTACATCTCACCTTTCTATGGTGTAAACATTATTTATTTATGAATGCTTTTAATTGTGTTTTTCCAAGGCAATGAAGACAGTAACTAGTTACCCTGTTAATGACTATCGGTAAAAAATTATTGAGTTTGAATCACACCATTTATTCACTACATGTGCTTGGTATCATTTATCAGAAACTAAATACCTTAAGCTGTTTAATCTCCACCAGAAGTTGTTAGTGGCACTATCAATATAATACACCACCTGTCTATTAATTATCCACTTTACTATATAAATATATATGAAACTGAGATTACATGCGTCTTTTGTGATGTTAAGACATTAATGTGTGTTTGAATGGTAATGATTTTTGTCATTAATAATACTGCCTTTTAATATCTCATTACCATATTTTACCTAACGTGCCACAGAACATTTAATTTCAGTCCTGTTGATGTTGCAAATAATGATGTATTTTTCTTTGTTAGTGAAAATAAAAATAACCAGCTATGAACAAATAACGTCACAATTTCCAAAATTGGCTTTCTACAATCTTAACAATGTTGTCCCTGACAAGCATTTCCATTCCCATGGTATTGTAAACCATTATCATCTCCTGCTGTTTCCCTTCTTCCCCCCCTAATTCTCATTAACTTTCCTTATTGACTATGAACCAAACTTTATAGAAACATTAGTTATGAACCAAAATAATTTAAGCTGATAGTTCGAAGTATAATATTTTCTCAATGACTATTACGTGTTTGGATTTGATGATCTGACATTTTCTCCATTTAATTGAAAACATATACAGAAAAAATTTTAATATGGCAAATTATTTTTCTCTTAAAAAGAATAATTTGTAGGTAATAAACACTGTTGGTTAAAATGTCTCAGTGCACCTTAAAACTTAATTTTTATCAACACGATAAACATACTCTGCAAAGTGAATTCTTGTATAAGGTTTTAAGTTGTCTGTAAGGTGTGATGTTATTTTTTGGTAAATAATCTGCATCCAAAGTATTTTAAAAGAAATTGAAACAACATCTCGAACTCTAATAATATTCGAACAGCATTTTAGGCACCTCAATGTTTCTTTCGCACAAAATTATATACACTTTTATTCTGTGTAACAACAGTATTCTGCAAAGTAATAATAAGAATTCACTAGTATAAGAAATCATGGTGTCCTAATGAAAATAGCTCATATTCAAATTATAGATATTCAGAAATGCAGAAAGAAGAAAACCAAGTTTTGCCCCCCCCCCCCTCATTCATTTTTGTCAAATACTGTTTGTTACAATTTACGGGTGATTATGAAATCTACTTTTTTCAATACTACCAAGCACTGAATTAGTTTCAGATCTTTATCCACTGCTTAAATTCAACAAGAATAACTAAACAGCAAAGCAAGAAACATAAGTAAAATTATTAAAGCAAAACAGGAAAAATCTTTGAAAAGTGTAGTACTACCAGTGTCTTTTTTTTTAAGTGTAAACATTTAGGACTAATATTAACACAATTCAGTGTGATAGAGTAGTATTCATATGAAAAAACTGAATCATTATCATGATTTGAACTATTGCTATTTAATTTAAAATTCAATGCTCCTTTAACGCATTAGTGCCATGCAAAACAGCAGCACTTCAAATGCTGATTAAAACTTCTGTTTTTGTATATGAAACTCATTCCAACTCAAGACAGCATACAAGCTTTGTATTCTCACATGAACAGAAGCAGACTTAACAGTTACTTTATGAAATGGTATACTGTCGCGAAGCCCTTATCTACGATAGCGCTGCCTGTGTACACAAAGAGCCGGCAAATAAAGATAGCTGAGATAAAGGACTTGCCGGCATAGATTAAGTTACGCTTCTGGAAGGTGATAGATTATTCAGTTTCTTTACTGTTCTGGAATAGTCTCGAATTTATCAATTGAGGTATTTAAGAAGTTGACGACTCGCCAAGAGTCAGTGGTGAACAGATGTTTGTGTAACACGAGTGTTGTAGACAGAGGTAATCAGAACGTTTGTTGTGATCATCGACCTTGGTAGACTGTGTGTGCGTGTGTGTGTGTGTGTGTGTGTGTGTGTGTGTGTGTGTGTGTGTGTGTGTGTGTGTGTGTGTGTGACGTAATGTTGTTACGTGAGAAATAAACAGTGTATTTTTAGGAAAATAAAGAACATTTGGAATACCTGCAACTCAGACTTTTAATTCTACGAACCCAAAAAGACACAACTGGTGTCAGGAGTGAGACGTACCACTATGGAGGAAACATTGGAAAACATTTTAGTGGAACTGAAAGAAATGAAGACGGCTAACGTCATCACCGAGAGGATGGAAGAAATGTATGCCGAATTAACAGCGAAGACGGAAACGGCAAATAACAACCTGGCCGCGGAACTGAAGGAAATGAGAACGACGAACGATAGCCCGGCCCAGATGACCGAATTCACCACGGAGATGAAAGCGGCAAACGAGGCCCTCGCCGCAAAGTTTGAGGAGCCGCTGACCGGCGTGAGGGTTAACGTCACGATGCTGGGCAAGCGGATGGGTCAAGTGGACGAGCGTGTCTAAGACCTGGCGAGCCGCGTTAACGAGCTGGAAGGAAAGGCCGACTGCAACGCAAAGTTCCTGAACGCCTTGGTGCAGGACGTATTCGGCAGGAGGTTAAAGGATTTAAAGGTCGTTGCGCTGGGACGCGACACATCTGCGCGCGTCAAACCTCCTAAATACGATGCGCGACAACTTTCGAAGTCCTCCGCCGTCAGTTCGACACGGTGGTCAAACGCAAGTACTGGTCACCAGAGGAAGAGGCCGCACAGTTAATAGCCAGGTTCCAAGGACGGGCCGTAGAAGTCCTGAACGCGGTCCAGACAACGGGGCGCCCAAGGACATCTGGAAGGCCCTGGAGAATCGCTTTGGAAACCGCCACAGCGTACCGCAGCCAGCTGAAGTCAAGGTCACAGCAGTCAGGGGAGACACAGCAGGAGTTCGCCCTCGCAACTGAGCAGCTGGCTAGCAAAGCTTTAGTCGACCTCCCATCAGAGTTCGTATTCCGGGAAGCCCCCTACACATTCGTTGACGGGGTATGAGAAACAGAAATTCGTCAGCGCCTAATGTTCGGCGACTACAAAACCATCCACGAGGCGCTAACGGCAGCATTGAGGATGGAGGCGGCCAAGGTAACGGCTACCCCGACTTCCAGAATAAGGTTATCCGCTATAATGGAGACCGAAGGACAGTCAAGGGAGGCCGGCGAAGACCTAGTGGCCTGTGTTGGGGATGTGGACAGCCGGAACACCTGGAGAGCGATTGCCCACACCAGGAAAAGCAGGCGGAAAATGAGTAAGGGCCGTCGTGGAGAGGGGCACGTCGGCGCCATCACCACCATCCCCTTGAGTGACAATGCGCGCCGTCAGCCGGCGTATGGATGACAGCCTCATTGCGGACGGTTGGGTGAGAGTGAAGCTGTGCCGCATGCTCGTAGACACCTGGACAGCCATGACCATCATCAGACCTGACGTGGCCAAGGATTTGCCGTCGAGAAAACCGAGCCGACCTTACCAGTTAGTGACGGCATCGGGTGACACCTGGCCTGTGGAGAATGAGGCCCTACTGAAGTAGACCTTGGGACAGAGTGCTGTGCATCTGTGGGTGTTCGTCGCAAAGGTGGCTGAGGAGGTGCTACTGGGATTGGATGCCCTCAGGAGCCTCGAGGCGACGGTCGACATCTGCAGGAATGTCCTGCGGCTTAATGGAGAAGAGGCCATACTCCGGCGAACCGAAGAGTGCCTTGGAATCTACGGGGTCATCTTAAAGGAAGACGTGGTTGTCCCCGCAAGAAGCGAGGTGGTGGTGACGGCGCGACTCCAAAGCCAGCGAACGAAGAACATGACGCTGGACCAGAAGACGCTTGTGCACGGACTATGTGTAGCCAGGACATTGTTGCCGTGCCGAGAGGAGGCGCCAGTGAGTCTGCTCAATCTGGCAGACACCGATCACGACGTCCAGGCCAGACGGACGTGCGAGCCCGTGGTCAGCGTAACAGCAATCGACGAGGCATAGGAGGCGGTGCCGAAGCAACAGCTGGGGCGCCGGCTGGAAGGCTTATTGGATAGGGCGGCCGACCACCTGAACGCAGAGTAGCTGGAGAAAGCTTGACAACTGCTGAGACGATACCAGCGCGTCTTCAGCCAAGGTAGCAGTGACTACGGCCGCACTGACAAAGTGCTTCACCGCATCTACACTGGACACGCCCGGCCTATTCGGCAACCACCTAGACGCGTTCCGCTGGAAAAAAAGCGGCGGTATGGGTTATGCTAGATGACATGAAATCCAGGGGAGTGATAAGAGAGTCTGACAGCCCTTGGTGTTACCCTGTAGTTCTGGTGACAAAGAGGAACGGCGAGCTAAGCTTCTGCGTGGACCACAGGAAGCTGAACGCTGTCACCCGTGAGGACAGTTTCCCCTTACCCCGGATTGACGAACCCTGGACACGCTAGCTGGTGCACAGTGGTTCTCGACCCTGGACCTGAAGTCGGGTTACTGGCAGGTGGCTCTAGTTCCAAGAGACAAGGAGTAGACTGCAATCTCGACAGGCCAAGGGCTTTGGCAGTTCACAGCTATGCTTTTTGGCTTCTGCAACGCACCAGCCACCTTCCAATGCCTAATGAAATCAGTGATGAGAGGATTGACTTATGACGCCTACCTGTTATGCCTGGACATCATCGTCGGCAAGACCTTCGAAGACCATCTGGATAACCTGAGAAAGGTGTTACAGAGACTGCAGGCAACCAATTTGAAGCTGAACGCGAAGAAATGCCAGTTATTCCGCAAGGAAGTCAACTACTAGGGCCACATGGTCTCACCAACTGTAGTGGTCACAGACCGCGAGAAGTCACAGGCCGTGAGAGATTGACCTAGGCCAAAGGATAAGCGAGAGTTGCGCAGCTTCCTGGGGCTGTGCAGTTACTACCCCCGTTTTATCAAGGGGTTCTCCTACATCGCTAAAAACCCTCACCCGGCTCACAGAAGATCATCGGTCTTATGTGTGGACGGAGGACGCCAAATTCACTTTCCAGCACCTGAAGAAGACTCTTTGCAGTGCTCCTATTCTGGGATTTCCACAACCAGGAGACGCCTTCATCGTGGACACCGACGCGAGCGACCATTGCATTGGAGGCGTCCTATCGCAAGTCCAGGACGGCCACGAGCAGCTGATAGCATACTACAGCAAGACGCTATCCAAGGCAGAGAAGAACCACTGCGTCACCCGGCGAACCTGGAAGGCCAGAAAGCCCGTTGGGTTCAGAGGCTGCAGGAGTACGAATTCACCTCTGAACATCATAGAGGGAAGAACCACGGTAACGCAGACCCATGTACCGAAGAGGCCGCCCAGAGGAGTGCGGCCAATGCACAAGAATGGAAGAGGAGCGTGCCACAGCTGTCAAGAGTGGTCACGCCAGTGCCTGCGAATGGCTGTGATAGCGCAAGCCTGAGGAGGAAGCAGCTGGTGGTCGCAGACTTGGGGCAACTCTTGAGAGAAGTGGAGGCACGGACAAGACCAACCTGGGAGGACATCGCTCCAAGTAGTGCCACATACAAGTCGTACTGGGCCCAATGGGACTCGCTGAAGATCAGAGAGGGCGTGCTGTTCCGGGTATGGGAATCACCTGATATGAAGACGCAAATAGAACAGTTCTAAGATCCCGGAAGACATGGAGGAAATGCACGCCGTTACTTCAGGAGGACACCTGGGAGCAAACCGGACGATCGACAAACTTCGGCAGCGCTACTACTGGCTGAGGCTCCGAGCAGATGCTGAGAGAAAATGTGTAGTGTTTAACGCCCGCTTTTACTACATACGGCACCGCAGGCGGACATGCTGAAGAGATGGTGACGTCAGTGTCACGTGTGCGCGGCGAGTCGCGGCCCCCAGACTAGGAACCGGGGTCGCATGCAGCAGTACAACGTCGGAGCGCCATTCGAAAGTATCGCCGTCGACATCGCTGCACCATTTCCAGTATCCGAACGAGGCAACAAGTGCCTAATAGTGATCATGGACTACTTCACCAAGTGGCCGGAGGTGTATGCCATCCCGAACCAGGAGGCAAAGATAATCACAGACTGGCTCGTGGAGCAAGTGTTCTGCCGATTTGGGGTGCCGTTAGAGCTACGCAGCAACCAGGACACAAAATTTGAGTCCAACCTAATGAAGGAGGCACTTGAAAGACTTGGGGTTAACAAGACCAGCACAACACCTCTATATCCCCAGTCGGATGGCATGGTCGAAAGGTACATCAAGACCTTGAAGAAACACCTGGGGAAGGTCGTGGCCAGCCATCAGCAAGAGTGGGACGTCAAGGTGCCACTGTTCTTGCTGGCCCACCGCTCGTCAACACACGACACCACTGAGAAGATGCCAGCCAACTTAATGTTCGGCCGAGAGTTACACCTCCCTTGTGACGTGGCTTTAGGGAGCCCGCCGGAGGCGAAGTAGCCAGCAACTGAATATGTGGAGAACCTGGTGGACCATCTACACGACATGCATGAGATGGCTGGTCAGAACATCCAGAAGGCTAGCGACAGCATGAAGATCCGCTACGACAGACAAGGCTGCCAGTAAGGTGACCTGGTCTGGTTGTATCGCCCTACTCGGACCACGACACGTTGCCCGACACTTCAACAGTCGTGCCGGGTGGTGAAGAGGATTAACGACATGGTCTATCGCATTCAGAAGGTGCCCAGGGGTAAGATGTTGGTGGCACACTTAGATCGTCTGGCCCGCTACGATGGTGCTGTTTGGGACGACCAGCCTTGAGGAGTGAGCAGTGTCGCGAAGCCGTTATCTATGATAGCGCGGCTTGTACACACAAAAGAGCCGGCAAATAAAGATAGCAGAGATAAAGGGCCAGTCGGCATAGATTAGGTTACGCTTCTGGAAGGTGTTAATAGAATATTCGGTTTCTTTATTGTTCTGGAACAGTCTCGAATTTATCATCCGTGAACAGATGTGTAACACGAGTGTTGTAAACAGAGGTAATCAGAACGTTTGTTGTGATCATCGACCTTGGTAGACTGTGTGTGTGATGTAATGCTAGTTACGTGAGAATTGAACAGTAAATTTCTATGGAAATAAAGAACATTTGGAATATCTGCAACGTGGACATTTAATTCTACGAACCCAAAAAGTCAAAATACATATTTAATAAAGATTAATTATTTCCAACATGCATATCAAACTCTGATTGATATCAATGCCACTTAGTCCACTAGGAATGTAAAGATAGAAAAAAAAACTTTTCAGATACAAGATGTGCAATAAAAAACAGAAATGCTAAATTACCAAACATTCTCTGCCCTAACCTTCAATGTTTAGGGAAGCAAATGAATAGTGCATCTGGTACAAAGATGCATTAGTTTTTCAGCGTGTCTTGTTTCACCTTAAAACGTTTTACATTCAGGAATGTAATCAATTTCATTCTAGAATCTTGTATCAGCTACAGATTATCAAGTTCATCAAAGAGCCATGATCCTAAAAGCTGCTGCAAATTTTTTAAGAAGAAATGCATGGAGAAGAGACTTTTTTGTTACTTCACAAGTTCTGTTTACAACATTTATATATTTTTCAGCACTAATTAGCTATGTATTAAGGGATTTTTCTTTCATGAAAATTATTTTAAACTATGTCATATTGTAATACATTTAATGAATTAAGTATGCTGAAATGATTCTTCATAAAATATAATATAATCCAGTAAATTAACTAGATTTTATAGTTTCTTTAGCTACATTAAAGGTATCTATTGTACTTTGCTGTGTCACTTAGGAGCTCTGATTATTAATGTATGTTACACAAGTGTGTGCCATAGGTACACAAATTTGAAAGTAATTCTTTCTTACATATATAACAAAATTACAAAGCCTTTTGCTGGTAATTTTGGCAATAACATTTAAGCTGATAAATTTGTGTTCATATCCTTACTGATCACTCAAAATGCTTAGCAATTATTATGCAACTTAATATATAAAATACTGTACGACTCATTGGGAAAATATTGATATTTATCAGCACAAGGCACATTACTCTCCATGACATGCCTAATGCATGTACAAGGGCACCTGAAATTTTTAGCAAAGCTTAAACCATTAAAGTAACAGCCACGAACAGCTTTCATTTGAAGCAGAGATACTTTAAAACTACAATTAGACTTTAATACACAAAAATTTCACACTCAATTGTCTCACAGACAGCTGTTTCAACATGATTTTATTGCCATGGTTTATTATGATTTCAAAAAGGAAGTTACAGTACAGCAGTGTCATCAATCTTTAAGTAACATTTTTCAATACTCTGCCACCGTAACAAAATGTTTTTGAGAGTTCAAAAGAAATCTGGAATCTCTGGAACACAAGCTTCGCATAGGTGAATGTCAATAACACCAGAAATAATCTGTGCAAAATTATAAATACCATTTATGTTCACATTTAGTAAGTCCTTGACATTGGATCAATTTCAGTGAATGCCATCTTACATGAACATCTTCAAGCTGCCAAGCACTATCCTTGTTGGTATCACATTCATTAACAGAAGAAAAGGCAGCTTGAATGAAATATAGGTATTTCATGAAAAAATATAACAATAGGAAAAACAAGGACACCTACAACATTGTCACGGATGAACTGTGAATATACCACTATAATCCTGGGCAAAAAATGGCAGTTCAATGTTTTTCAGAGGATGACTCATCAACAAATTTATAGAAATGCCTAAGTGCAGGAAAGAAAATGGTGGCTTTATTCTTCTCAAAAGAGGATCATTCAGCATCTACAGAGCATACCCAAAACATAGTTACTGCAGAATGATAATAATATTGTTTGCCGTATGTAGCATGGATACCAAGGCAATTTCTTTGCCAATCAAAATGTCTGTCTTTAATAAAACCTCTGATTCTGATTTGGCTTCATGAGACTTTTTTCCTATTCTCAAAAGAATAGAAAAGCACACATGGAAGCTGTCAATGAAAAAAAAGTGGAAAAAAAAAATGAAAAGAAAAACTGATCTGATGCAGTTTTTTGTACGAGGGGCACTTTTAATATTTTGAGCCTACTTCTGATTGAAAACTGCCTTACCATTTTTCAAAATTATCCTCTTTATGATCAATACACTTTTGAATCCATTTGAACCATTCGTCAAAGCATTTATTCCAGTCTTCTTCAGACACCTCCAAAACATGGTTATTGAAGGCATCAATGTTTTCTGCCAACAAAAATCATTGTCCATGAAATTTATTCTTGACCTTCAGGAACAGAAGAAACTCACTGGGTGCCAAATCAGGACTGTATGGTGGATTACCTATCAATTCAAGTACTTCAAGTACTCTGTTGTCAGACGAGAAATGTGCATGCTCACATTGTCCTGATGAGCAATCCTATGGTTCTTGTTGTTTTTCCGTACTTCACCGAAGACTTACAGCAAACAAACAGTTGTGTACCATTCGGCATTGACGTTTTACATTCCTCCAAAGGCACTGTTGCCACATGGCCAGTTTTGCTGAAAACGCAGGCGACCATTTGCTTCAAAGTGCTTTGAGTGCGAATAACTTTAGTTGGATTTGCTTCATCTTGAAACAATCATACAGTCAACTGCTGTTTACATTCTGGCTCATACACATAGATCCATGAATCATCACCTGTTACATACATGTCTTTTGAGGCACCACCAGTGTACTTTGTGAACATTTTTGTACACCAACATGACTATCTTTTTGAGATTGCGTCAAATTATGTGCAATCCAATGAGCGCAAACTTTTTTCCGGCTAAATAATCATACAATATTTTATACATATTGGTGGAACTAATGCCTACAGTTGCCTCAATCTCACAATATGCCACCTGACTATCTTGCATTATTATGTGTGTTTGGAGGAATTTAGTAACAGTGACGTCAAAATTAATATAAAAATTATTTGTGGTTGGTTTATTGACACTCGTCACTTTCTTTTTCATATATTTATGAGAGACTAGTTTCAAAGGCCCTGGCCTCCATTTTCAATCTCTTCCCAACTGGCAAATGTTGTTATCTGCTCTCTCTGGTGGTGGAACTATGAACTTTTTTGTCAAATTATCTGCTGGCGGGATTTCAAAGTTCATTACGCGATCCTTATTTTTCCAGATGAATATGTTCTCCCATGTTGTCAATCTATTTTGGTTTATCACTGCTTTTAATAATTTTGGATTTGGATCAATGTCATGGTTTTCATTCCAAAAATGAAATGCTACTGCTGACTTGTCTTCTTGTTTCAATCTGATGTTTCTAAAGTGTTCTTTGACTCTGGTTTTTAAATTTCTTTTTGTTTGACCTATGTAGCATTTTTCACAATTCTTGCAATTTATTTGGTATATTCCAGATTTGTTACCTGAAGGAATTTCATCTTTTGTTTTTGAATTTAGTAATTTTAAAATTGAGTATCTATTAGTAGGTGCCAAGATGATATTTTGTTCCTTGAATATCTTTTTAAATTTATTAAATGTTTTTGGATGATATGTGAATGAACTGAATATGCTGTTGCTTTCTTTTTCTTTAATAAATGTGGTTGTTTCCTTAATGGTTTTCTTTAGTTTAGATTTTCTAATTTTCTTCAACACCAAACTTTTGTTGTATCCGTTTTCTTCTGCTATGTGTATTATTGCTTTTTGTTCCTTGAAATATTCTTCTTTTTCCATGGGTATGTTGACTAGTCTGTGTGTAAGGCTGTTTATTATTGCATGTTTATGTGTAGTTGGGTTGTGGCTATTATTTTTTATATAATTTTCTGAATGTGTTGGCTTCCTGTAAATTCCAAATTTTATTTTTGTATCATTCCTGATGATATTTAGATCCAAGAAAGGTAGTTGTCCATTGATTTCCTTTTCTATTGTGAATTTGATAGTCCTTTCTTGGAGATTGAGTAATTTTAATGCATCATCTAAATGTTTACTTGGTACAATTGCAAAGATGTCGTCAACATATCTATACCAAACCTTGAAGATCAATGGGAAGGACTTTTTAATTTGTGTTTCAAATGCACTCATAAATAAGTTAGCCAAAAAAGGTGAAAGTGGATTGCCCATTGATAGTCCTGATTTCTGCTTGTAGTGTTTTCCATTAAAGCTAAAGAAGTTTTGTTCAATGCATATTTTTGTTAGAGAAATATATTCTTCTGCTTCTATTGTTTCCATATCAATTGTAGCTAGCCATTTTTTTAACACAGTCTGCAATTTTTCTGTTGGTATGCTTGGAAATAAAGATGTGACATCAAATGAAACCAGTCTGTCATTTTTGTCCAAATTTATATCTTTGATTTTTTCTACTAAATCTAAAGAGTTTCTTAAATTTGCACTTTCAAATTTTGGAAAACTATTAAATTTACTTAGTAACCATTTGGCCAAATTATATGTGGGGGCATTTATGCTACTAGTAATAGGTCTCATGCCTTTCCCTGTTTTATGAATTTTTGGCAGCCCATATACTCTTGGTAATGTTGGATTATCTACTTTAATTTTGTGCAATTCTTTTTTGTTGATTATTTTGCTCTCTTTTAGCGTTTTATTTGTGGTTTCAATGCAGTACCTTAATGGATTAGTTTCTACTTTTTGGTAATTACTGTCTTCTAACAAATCTTCCATCCTCTTTGTGTATTCTTCTTTTTCCAGAATTACTAGTTTATTTCCCTTGTCTGCTTTAGTATAAATAACCGGTTTCTTTTTAAGAGCTTTTATGATTTGGTTACTAAAATTCTTTTTCTTTTCATTTTTAATCTCTTCTACTATATTGGAGCATTTGTTTTTTACTGTGTTTTTACTTTCTTCATTAAGTGTTTGTGTAGCAATTTGGATGTCAGCAATGTAATCTTCAATTTGGTTGGAATAATCTACACATGTCTTTAAACCTAGATTCAGCATATTCAGTTCTGTTTTTGTAAAATTTTGGTTTGATAGGTTTACCACATTGTTTAGATGATCTTTTAGGTTATGTTTGTCTTTTTGATATATCTTTTTAAAAGTGCCTGCTTTCTGGCATAAATTTTTTAATTTATTCTTTAACTTTGCTGTTTTTGTCTTCATTTTTCTATTAAGATATGCTAATAAATTGTTTTCAAAATTTTCCCAAAATATACTTCCTAATTGTTTGGTAAGTTTTTGATGCAAATTGTACAATTTTATTTCTAGCGTGGAAATAAAAACACGCTAGAAATAAAATTGTACAATTTGCATCAAAAACTTACCAAACAATTAGGAAGTGTATTTTGGGAAAATTTTGAAAACAATTTATTAGCATATCTTAATAGAAAAATGAAGACAAAAACAGCAAAGTTAAAGAATAAATTAAAAAATTTATGCCAGAAAGCAGGCACTTTTAAAAAGATATATCAAAAAGACAAACATAACCTAAAAGATCATCTAAACAATGTGGTAAACCTATCAAACCAAAATTTTACAAAAACAGAACTGAATATGCCGAATCTAGGTTTAAAGACATGTGTAGATTATTCCAACCAAATTGAAGATTACATTGCTGACATCCAAATTGCTACACAAACACTTAATGAAGAAAGTAAAAACACAGTAAAAAACAAATGCTCCAAAATAGTAGAAGAGATTAAAAATGAAAAGAAAAAGAATTTTAGTAACCAAATCATCAAAGCTCTTAAAAAGAAACCGGTTATTTATACTAAAGCAGACAAGGGAAATAAACTAGTAATTCTGGAAAAAGAAGAATACACAAAGAGGATGGAAGATTTGTTAGAAGACAGTAATTACCAAAAAGTAGAAACTAATCCATTAAAGTACTGCATTGAAACCACAAATAAAACGCTAAAAGAGAGCAAAATAATCAACAAAAAAGAATTGCACAAAATTAAAGTAGATAATCCAACATTACCAAGAGTATATGGGCTGCCAAAAATTCATAAAACAGGGAAAGGCATGAGACCTATTACTAGTAGCATAAATGCCCCACATATAATTTGGCCAAATGGTTACTAAGTAAATTTAATAGTTTTCCAAAATTTGAAAGTGCAAATTTAAGAAACTCTTTAGATTTAGTAGAAAAAATCAAAGATATAAATTTGGACAAAAATGACAGACTGGTTTCATTTGATGTCACATCTTTATTTCCAAGCATACCAACAGAAAAATTGCAGACTGTGTTAAAAAAATGGCTAGCTACAATTGATATGGAAACAATAGAAGCAGAAGAATATATTTCTCTAACAAAAATATGCATTGAACAAAACTTCTTTAGCTTTAATGGAAAACACTACAAGCAGAAATCAGGACTATCAATGGGCAATCCACTTTCACCTTTTTTGGCTAACTTATTTATGAGTGCATTTGAAACACAAATTAAAAAGTCCTTCCCATTGATCTTCAAGGTTTGGTATAGATATGTTGACGACATCTTTGCAATTGTACCAAGTAAACATTTAGATGATGCATTAAAATTACTCAATCTGCAAGAAAGGACTATCAAATTCACAATAGAAAAGGAAATCAATGAACAACTACCTTTCTTGGATCTAAATATCATCAGGAATGATACAAAAATAAAATTTGGAATTTACAGGAAGCCAACACATTCAGAAAATTATATAAAAAATAATAGCCACAACCCAACTACACATAAACATGCAATAATAAACAGCCTTACACACAGACTAGTCAACATACCCATGGAAAAAGAAGAATATTTCAAGGAACAAAAAGCAATAATACACATAGCAGAAGAAAACGGATACAACAAAAGTTTGGTGTTGAAGAAAATTAGAAAATCTAAACTAAAGAAAACCATTAAGGAAACAACCACATTTATTAAAGAAAAAGAAAGCAACAGCATATTCAGTTCATTCACATATCATCCAAAAACATTTAATAAATTTAAAAAGATATTCAAGGAACAAAATATCATCTTGGCACCTACTAATAGATACTCAATTTTAAA
This sequence comes from Mantis religiosa, assembly GCA_030765055.1. Lineage (NCBI taxonomy): Eukaryota > Metazoa > Arthropoda > Insecta > Mantodea > Mantidae > Mantis > Mantis religiosa. Next base: position 317,352 of record JAUKNK010000165.1, read on the forward strand.
ATTACTAAATTCAAAAACAAAAGATGAAATTCCTTCAGGTAACAAATCTGGAATATACCAAATAAATTGCAAGAATTGTGAAAAATGCTACATAGGTCAAACAAAAAGAAATTTAAAAACCAGAGTCAAAGAACACTTTAGAAACATCAGATTGAAACAAGAAGACAAGTCAGCAGTAGCATTTCATTTTTGGAATGAAAACCATGACATTGATCCAAATCCAAAATTATTAAAAGCAGTGATAAACCAAAATAGATTGACAACATGGGAGAACATATTCATCTGGAAAAATAAGGATCGCGTAATGAACTTTGAAATCCCGCCAGCAGATAATTTGACAAAAAAGTTCATAGTTCCACCACCAGAGAGAGCAGATAACAACATTTGCCAGTTGGGAAGAGATTGAAAATGGAGGCCAGGGCCTTTGAAACTAGTCTCTCATAAATATATGAAAAAGAAAGTGACGAGTGTCAATAAACCAACCACAAATAATTTTTATATTGCATTATTAGTTTTTGAACAGCATCAATGTTTTCAGGCACAACAACTGATTTTGGAACATGAACTTCATCATTGAGCAAATGGCGGCCACGATTTAATTTGTTATACCAGTGTTTCAAGTGGCAATGGATGGAGCTTAGTTGCCAAATGTGAAAGTTAGTTGATCGATGCACTCTTGTCTTGATAATCCACATTGAAATCTTAATTAATATTGCACAAACATTTTCATGAGCTAGACACAATTTTCAAGTTAATGTAAACAAATGATGGTCTATTGACAGAAAGTCTGAAGAATATGGTGTAACAATGTCAAACTTTTCATTGGAAACGTCAGATGGCACTTACAACATTTAGAGTTGCCAAGGCTCAAAATATAAATAGTGTCCCTCGTACAGACTACAATCATAAAATTGGCTGATATGTAAAAACTATTTGTAGTTTGACACTTGTCACTTACTATTTTTCTATTATCGAGACACTATTATCAAAGGCCATTGCCTCCATTTTCAACCTCTCTCCAACTAGCATCTGTTGTCATCTGCTTTCTGGTGGCGGAACTATGAACTTATTTGTCAAATTATCTACTGGTGGGATTTCGAAGTTCATTACGCAGTCCTTATTTTTCCATATGAATATAGTACCCCACGTTTTTTGCTTTATCATTCCTTTTCATAATTTTGGATTTGGATCGTCATGATTTTCGTTCCAAAAATGAAATGCTACTGCTAAACTATCTTCTTGTTTCAATCTGTTTCTAAAGTGCTCTTTGACTCTGCTATTTAGATTTCTTTTAGTTTGACCTATGTAGCATTTTTGAAACTTATTTTTTATATTCCAGATCTGTTAACTGTTGGTATTTCATCTTCTGTTTTTGAACATAGCAATTTTAAAATTGAATGTCCATTAGCAGGTGCCAAGATTATATTTTGTTCCTCCAAACATACATAACTAATTGGCTGATATGATTTGGATGTACCAGAACTAATGCTTTATACACTTTAATTTTATTATCAGTGCTTTTACAAATGAATTCCATTAAATTCTCTACAGCTATCCAAGTTTATCTTTAAAAGTTACATTTAAAATGCACTTGAAGCATGGGTAATGAAATAGGGGAATATCAGTAAAAGCCTCACATATCACACTGATTTCCTGGCATATGCTCTTTATGCGGCATGCATGAAAGTGGAGTTTCTGTCCTAACCATTTTCTAGGCATAATAAAGACAAAAACTATTGTTCACTTTTCAATATAGCCATTCTTTATCGCAATACACTTCTTGCATCTTTAACATTTCAATTCCTAGTAAAAAATAAGTCTGCATTATCTGTAAAAAGGTATAAAGAGCATCTATCACTTCTTGTCACACTTAATTTTCCTTTCTCAAAGAAGGCGAACACATTCAAACAGTTTTCCTCACCTTTTCTCTTTGATGGAAGCTGACAGTCTGCGCATTAGGCCAGCATAGTACTCCCCATTTACTGTGGCACTCTTCTCCTTGAAATTAATGAGTATTCCTTCGCAGTCCCAAAACATAGTAGCCATGCTCTTCTTGGTTGACTGAGTGACCTAGGCTTTTAGAGTTAGTTCTTCAAAGGTTTAAACCAAATGATTCTCCTTTGGACAAGAAATCATAACAGCGGGCCATAATTTAATTTCTTATAACTAAGTTAGCAGAGCTACAACCAGTTACCAAAGCAGAGCTCCAAAATTCCTGACAACATAAGACTTCTCATTACTTTTGGACTGTAAAAAGAGGTCTAAGCATCCACTAACTTAATCATATTTACATTTTAATAAATAATTTGAAGAACTGCTGTTTTCAAATGCCTAACCTTGCTATTTCTTTATCTTCGTTATCTTTGAGCTTCCACAAGAGCAATATTTTCATAAATTTTCACTTCCTAGGGCCAACCTACACACTCTTTATCTTCAATACCTTCTCGGGCTATCTGGTCCATTATTTTATGATAAAATATGAGGGATACACTTTCCACACATGCTATCTAATCAATAAGTATCATTTGGAATAGTTGTTCTTTGGCAAAGAACTCAATAACTGCTTGATACTCAAATCTGAACCTGTCAGCATTTTCTACACTAGCCTCCTTTATGCAATTATATTTGAAGAACTGAAGACATCAGAGCAAAAGTTACAGCTGCAATTATTTGATTAATCGAGAAGATATAACAAGATTTATGCAAGTGATAATCCTTATCAGCCAGAAAATTATAGACCTACCCCCTTTATACACTTCTGAAACCTTGATAACTCTATTCTTGATGGCAAATTTTTTTAAACTCCTGACTTGTTTTCTTGAGCAGTCCTTCAGTAGAGGAAGTCCAGGACTTACAAAATTATTTGCTCTGAGTGCAGGAAGGTGTACATAAGAAAGACAAAATTATGTATTAGCACAAGCATTTTCCTAACATCAAACAAGAAGAAACAAATAAATCTCTGGTAGCAACATATTGCTGGAATGATGACCAGATTAAGCAAAGACCCAACTACTAAAACCATCCATGTAATTAGATATCTAGGTACAGATTCAAGTAATGTTTGAAACACATGAATTTTAACATTCCCTTAATAAAATCTGTTACTTAACCTCATGAATAATAAAAAGCCAGATGTCTCCTTTCCAAGGAAATAACATTTAAATAACCAGCAGAGCTCCAACCAGTTGACAACTTCTTGAATGTCTTCAATGAAAGCAAAGCAATGAGAATAAAATAAGGTATGTGAGGTATAGTGTGTTTCAGTTAATGTGTAGAACATTTTAATTAGGTTATTTCACAACGTTCATTCCAATTTATTATTTTAGATTGTATAAATCTGGTAACTTTCTCGATGATATGACACATTCTATAACTATTAAAAAATAATATTTTGCATTTACAAAATGATTAAAAATTTTCATCTCAAAGGTTCAAAATTAAGCAATAGAGGAGTCTTTCATATCCTCACTCAGACAACTAACTACTGGACCAATAGGTGCCTATTGTGATGCCTATGCTTTGCTCCATTCTATTCTATACCCTTTATCTTCCAGCACTGCAAAGCACAATAGTAATAGTTCCTCTTTAAACTAATGCTTTATTCTTTTCATAAACATATTGTTTTACATTTTTGTGAAAGTCTCTATTTATGCTATTAACCTACATCAAAATATCCAGAGAAAATAAGATTTTACTATACTTTTTGACTGCAGAAGAAATGAACATTTATAAATCTACAAGACTTGAAGTTTTCACAGTGAACGTTATTAATCAAGGATTTGCGAATGATCAGCCATCTTAAGTTTATGAAGGTCATGGAATACAGAATGACCGAAAGCTCAATTTTCATAAGCTTGACATGACCTATCACCCGCCAAGCCTTGATTAATTTATAAATCTTTAAAATAAATACAAAAAAACAATCAAAGACAAATATGATAAATGCTTATGGCAGCATACAAAATCATTCTAAAGAAGAGTACAGTGCTGCAAAAGCCAGCACCTGTATAGTTGAATAAACTCAGTGCATGGCAGACAATGCAGCTTAGTTTTCAAATAGGAACCAGGCAGGTTGATGTTTCACAAAAAGTACACTTCTTACACTTTTACTACTTACATTACAGACACCCCAAGCTACAGTGCATTCTTCACTTTTAGCAGATGCCTGGTTAGCTTGACACTCAATACAGAGTTCCATGACGTGGTTGCGGCAGATGGCGCAGTTATCAACTACAATATCTGCAACAATATTTAATTTTATGAATATGCACATGAATAATTATAAGTATATTTGAAAACTAGCAAGTGTATTAACAACACTCTTAGCTCTAAATAGCTTGAAAAATTTCTGGAACTTGAACATTTTATATGAAAATCCAAATTATTTTCCTCTACTATGAACGTTCACTACTGGAACACTGGTGTGTGTTAAATAAAGCAAAAATATAATTCAACCATCAGACAGCTCCTACAATCCAAGCACAAAAGATAAGAACACAACAACCAGTCACTCAATTTCATACGGGGTGAAAGCTCTTGAAACATTTTTTGAATTCACTGTTAGTAATGCATCTGCTTTTAATATTTATGACCCTTGAAACATGTTTCCAAAGGTTAAACATGAGGATTACATACGGTTACTCAAAAAATTAAAGGGCCATACTCTTGAAAGAAGAAAGATTTAGTTCTACTTTAGAATAAGTCCCCTTATATTATAATGTATTCCAGAGGATGAGCAAATGTTTATATAAGATGCTAGGCTCTCTACAGCAGTCTAGCATGTAGCTGGAGCTCTAGCCAAGTGGTGAAAACCACAGTAACGGAATGAACTGAGAAAGAATGTTCAAGTTGAAACCTAATTTTTTAGTTTACATTTCAATATTATATTTGGGGGGGGGGGGATTTTGTTATTTTAGTGAGTATAATTCAACAAACGTGTGTTTTATGCATTATGAACTAAATTACATGCAAATAATCCCCTTGTTTTCAATGCTGATATCCTTCCACTGATTAAGAAACAGTAAGTGACTGTTCATTTCATACATATAATTCCATGCAATAATCATTTAATAATATGCATGTCTTCTTTACAACAAACTTGTTCTGTATATTTGTTATACTTCCCTAACAAAAACCGTCAAGAATGGGAAGTTTGGTTCAGTACTACTGAAAGTGATAATCAGTTCTTTTATTCTACTCTAGAGCAAGCTTTACCTGTGTTACAACACAACCATCTCTCTCTGCAACTGTTTGAACTTTTAGGATACTCTTTGCAATTGGCATATTTTATTTCTATTAAATATGGTTCCATTGTTAGAGATACTGTTGTGTTAGTTGGAGGCTTCTGAGAGTCACTGAGATTGCCTGCAGACAAGGTACACCAGAAATGGGAGGCATTGGGATAAGTAATATAGGGAACAGGGTCAGATAGAAAACTAACATAGCACCAGTTGTGAAAGATCTTCTACTCTGAAGCATAATGAACATCTTCGGGTAGAAGAAAAAAGACCCTTTCAAATGCAGTGGTTTGTCAATGTCTGGTTCTTTATACCATAAGGAATCGCTGTATATTACATATTTATTGCTGTACTGCTAGGGTCCAAGCTCTGAATGTTTGCAGGGAGAGCGCGGTGAAGAGGAGAGTAAGCTGGTGAAGTTTGACAAGTTTGACAATGCTTGCATAAACAGAAATTATCACTTCAGATTGTTATTGTTCCTTACATGAGCATCAGTGGTGGTGCTCTCACTTTTAAGCATTTGTTTGTTACAAGTGCCAAACTAGTGTAACTTATTATTGTGGATAAGGGTACATCAGGCTATTCGTAAATGAAATCTTGTGGTCCATAGTGAGACTCATCAGTTGGAATACAACTGAAAAATGTCACAAGGAATCCAGGCTAAATTATTCCTTAAATATCTCACTCAAGCAGGCAACATACACAAGCAAGCGGTATATATATGCATACATATATCACCTGCCCTATTTATTTTTGAAAGTGCTAAGCAACATATGCGACTTATGCCTTTCTTGAATGCCTTCTAATGGATGATTTGCAGAGCAGTTTATAAAGGGTAGATAACTCAGTGTGTAAGTGTTGTATGGGACACAAAGCAATCACTATGTATATTGATTCCAAAAACATCATACCCAGACACAGAGAGCTTCAGTAGCATTTCTAGAAGAGTTTGCAAACTTTTATTCATTAGCATATATTCACACACACCTTTAAGCACACCCCTGAAGGAACAACCTATCACATGCATCATTTGACAATAACACTGGAAAACAAAATGGCAGATCTACACAGTGGGACCCATTGGATTTAAATCTTCGGCTAACATGTGTTTTTGTTGTACAACCATGTCAAAATGTGCTCAGAATTAAATAGATTGGATTTTGCTTCTGTCACAAATTACAGCAAATTTTAGCTAATTGAGTAATTGTAATGGCGGATGCAGTTTTTTTATTTGCATTAAAACTACCAAACTGAACTCAAAATACTGTATGAAGCTGTAAAAAGCATGTAAAATTTGAGGTAGAAGTCTGAGGTTACATATTTGAATATAAACTTTAGCTCGTAAGGTAGCGTTGACTAAAAGATATTATTCAGGTTATCTCGCCATTCTGCCACAACAAGTTGGGTTCAAATCCTTCATGTTTAACTCGGAAATTTTATTACCCTTTGTTTTACCTCTTGTGGTCTATAATTTGATATGATGCAAATAACATTTTTATAACATTATACGTGTTTATAAAATACAATAACAGCCACGTTTTCCATTGGCACATAGATACAAATTTATAGTTCATAGTAGATTATTTTATTATAGTCGGTATTATGCTTGACCCATTCAACCAAGTTTCAAACACTTCATAAATGCAAAGTGGCTTTAGCTACATGCTCCTACGTCAATGTTTGACGTAAATGAACGCTTCATTATCTATGGAGGTATTCAGTATTTGAAATCTCTCAAATACTGTTGGGGGTCGTCATTTTGAATCTTTACTGCATTGATAAAATCCACATTTTCACAATCCCTTTATCTGTTTAACCGAGAAGTTAACAGTTCACAACACTTTGTCAGCAGAAGTTAAACATAAGAATTAAGCATGAAACATTTAGTGTTCCTAAAAAATGAAAGCTAACGAATTATGGTTTACAACACCAGATACGGTACAGATTATAAATGGTCACAAAGTTAAGCATGATCCCTAATTATCAGATTGTCATTATTGTGTCTTTGGCACACAAGAGAACCAATAGCAACAATAAACTTTGGTTTGCTTATTGTTTGTATTTTAGTAAGTAAAATACAGACAATAAAGACTATGAGAAAGGGGGGCGAAACCAAAACAATGTGATGTTTCTAACCAAGCCCTTGCATCACTATTGCACCAGCTAATGATCTAGACTAGGTGCCACGTATTCTATGTCATTCATTGGGAAAGCATTCGTTTATCACCTTGATAGTATTATATGCATGAAGAACTGTCATTTATTTAAGCTTTTCGTAGCTTATTGGTCCTCATTCAGGGCTATAAGCATTAATGTTGGGTCATATATTACCGAATCGAAGGGCAGAGCTGCAATAACGGCTTTTGTGCTAACAAGGTCAATGTTTTCATATTAGACTATAAACTGCAGGCTGCATAGATAAGAATAGAGGCAGCTGACTCACCTGGTATATAAAACTTATAATTCACATCCTCCATCATTAAGTCATTTCGGGTGATGAATGAAATGGCTGAAATGATGTTCAACTGAGTCCGAATCCACAGAACTTTGAGTTACCAATCATCTTTGAGGATAAAGGAAAACCTCCAGGGTTAAGTCATAGCGGATGATAAATGGAATGATGCTCAAATGAGTATAGGGTTCATAAAGCTTAGAGTTACACGAAGTTAAATTTAAATGTACATTATAGTAAAAAGGTCATCCTTCAATGTCATACTTCATGACACTAGTAGTGCAAGTTTCAATGGTTTTGACATTTATTTGCAGTGTTCAGTTTTACGCATTCATTAAAAAAATTGAAATGTCATTGCTCATCTGGTCGTTACCACTCTCCCCCCCCCCCCCCCCCCGCTCTACTGCCTTTTTTATTCAACATAACCTTGAGCACATTCCTTCCACTCACAGAGCTTGCGCCCTTACAGTACATAGCTGCTCATAAACAGGTCTTCAGTGAGGTACATGATGTGCATCATCTTGCATATGCGACTGATACTAGAAACATTAACCAATGGAGGGTAATCCTAGTGGATGAAGTTACAGTGTCATCATATAATGAACCAGTATACATGCAGTGACCACAAAGTCATCAATTTGATAAAATGTGACCACTCATGTTCTCAGTGCTCTGTGTCTCATGTTAGAGCTCAATTTCATTTGAAGGTCTTGGAGACACCTTGAGTGAATACATGGTAAGACCTATCATGACTTTTGTAATTCAGTTTAGCCGCGTGTGGCACAGAAACGTGTCCAACGGAACAATGCTGTTCCTGCAAGACACCCAGCACATTTGCCCCCCTTGGTAGCGTAATGGGAGCATGTCTGCCTCATGTTCAAGAGGTCCCGAGTTCAAATCTCGGTCAGGGTGAGTTACTTGGATAAGGTTTTTTCTGCGGTTTTCCCTTATCCTGTAAGACGAATATCGGGTAACTCTAAGCTCCATGAACCCTGGCTGCATTTGAGCATCATTTCATCCATTCCATTCATCATCCGATATGACTTAACGTTGGAGGACGTAAATTACAAAAAAGCACAGCACATTTAAATCAAGGTTAGTTCACAATTGGTTTGATGGAAAAGAGGATCTCTCATCTATACCTCATCCTTCAAGGTCACATAATACGAACTCAATTTAAAGGACAAAAATGAAGGAGATTCTTCGAAATTCCTATCAACTATCTCCTATTATATTTACTTGAATCATGAGACAGTATTGAAAATGCATGGGATTCGTCAGAAATATCACACTTTCACCAGCTGAAAGACTCCATGTTGTGAATAATTAGTGTTTTCAAGCATGAAGGATATTGGATTGGATACCAAGTACTTTACTTTTTTGTTCCATTGGTTTTATCTATTTTGATTAATAACACATTATCAAAATGTCTCAAATGTAAACAATTCTTTTAGACCAAAGAGGAAAGATCTTTAAGGGAGTCATCTGTGAAAACTAACAAAATAAGTTTTCATCAGAATTGTTTGAAATTGTCATTTAAGTAGGCTAGAGGGAATCTAGTTAAAATTCAAAGTAATTCTTCAAGTTTTTATTTAAAATAATTTAAATTTTAGATTCAAGTTTCTTTAAACATTAATAAAAATGAGCATATTCGTTTGTGTTTTTCAAGCAGTTTTGGAGAAAAAAAATGTGTGAATATATTCTGTTTTCCTTATATTTTTGGCAATTTTGATATTTAAAATTAAATGATAAATTAATATACCAGCTATTTAACATCTATTTGGGAATACATATAGCAAAGTTTCAAATAAATTTATTGAAAATTGCAATGTCTGCTATGCGTTTCAAATGGGAAGAGTTCTGGCTTATAGCGAATCAGATGCATCAGAGCCTTCAGCATGGCCACCTCATTACCCCCACTTTTTTATATTTACCTCTCTCTCGCACACTTGCAACTCTTCTTGGCACTAGATGTAAGGGAACACAAACTGAATTTTCCAAATTATAATAATGTATTTAGTTGTTCTAATCACAATTGTAACGTGGATATTTGTATATTACGCACATATTTTAAATATATAGTTTCAAAAATAATTATAGTTTATGAATTACCTATTTTTTCTAATCCAACAAAACTGCCAATGGCACATCTATATAGCTATGAATGTCACTTCCGTTAAGAGACAATTCGTCACATTGTCACTGTGTTCATCGTCTGAGTGTTGCAAGTTTATGATAAGCTCCAAAATCTCATCACATGCTATTTCTTTTTAAAAGCAGTACTCTTTTAGTTTATCTGCATGTCATGCAGTTTTCCCAGCCTTATAAAACATTGTCAATATTTTGGTGAATAAGTCGTTCAGCATCAGTCAGTTTATAGTATTTCTGTTTGAAATATAATTTGAGCCCACATTAATTCAATTGGATTGTTCTGGCAGTGGTAAGGGGGAAGGTGGTTTATAATACCTCGTGTCTCATTTAAATTGCAAGCCGATCCAGCTGATACACTTTCCCTGGTTTTGGAACGGAACTGAATAATACTGCTTTGTTACTACCTAGAGTAAATAGAGATTACATACGATTCATAAACAAACATATAGTGTGACAAGTCATGTTCAGCCGATGCACCATTTACAAGCCAGCAGGAACTGTATTGTTTGTTTTCGCTGTAATTTAACAAACACCATGGTAATTCTTTATCATGTCATGTCAAATGTTTACGTTTCAGTTCTGAGTAATTACAAATATATGTACATGCATTTATGCCAACTAATGGCATCTATTACAATGCTTACATCATGATGCACTGTTATAATAGTGCTTTATTTATTTGAATTAGGAAAACTATTTGAGCTAAAGATATGGCGTTCTTTACAGTTTTGTTAGATACATTTCTCATTACTCTCTACCTTCCACATACATCAGTTTTTGCAAAATCAAATTTTTCTCTTAGCAGGAATAGTATTTATTAAAGATTGATTAGGTTTGCGCTCATCACACACCACTTACGAGGAATGCTACATGACAACATCGCAGGACTCTGACTGGTTGCTTGTCTAGTAGCGCTCAAGGACAAACATCAACCCATTTGAAACACATAATAGAGCATTTTCACCATATAAAAAGTGTATGTCTCTAATGCTAATAAAAACTGGGTGATAAAATCATTTTTCTTGCTTCCCAAAATTTACAGACTAGATCTTCATTTTTGAGAATTTCAAATACAGTTCGGTGATCACTGTTCATTAAGTCATCTTTACCACATAAAAAGTAGTATGGGGAAGTCATTAATCCAATTTTGAACAAACATCCACTCAGGCAATCATGCATGATCTGTAACTAATCTGCACGTTGGAACAGATAATTTTCTAGGTAGAAAAATTGAAAGCAAAAAAAAAATGAAGTTAAAGGTTTAGGTAAGAAATTACTTTACTTTCCTTGCTTGATAATACCCTACACCATATGAAGGTCCATCAACTACCTTATTAGCCTCTTGAGTATGTTAGCTGAGCAGTGGAAGAGGATGGTTGTGTCCTTCACTAAGCTCCAGTGGAGAGAAGAAAAATGGCATGAAATGAACTTGTAGGGTACAGGGCAAGCATAGGAATATTTAGACCAGGCTCTGATAAATGATATGCACAGTGTGCCTATACAGATCGCACAGTGCTGGTGCGCCTGTTAGCTGCTGGCGAGTGCTAGGGAGATATGCCAATCACTACTTCGCACAGTGGCGTTCCACCATTTGCACTTGCGCTACCACCAAATAATTAAGGTCATGTTAGTAGTGAAGGAAAAATCCAGGAACTGTATAATACATGGTTTAATATCTCTCTGGTACTTATTAAATGGTATATAAAACCCAATACCAGTAACATTATTATAGCCTTCAATCCTATACAACCAAATAATGGCATTAAAAGCAGTACTTTTAATTATAAGAACAAAACAGTACTTTGTGGAAATTAGCACAATTTTGATCCTTTGACAACTGAAAAATACCGAATAACAAAATATTTATCATACAGTGATAATATTATACAGAATACTTCATATTAAACGAATATACAGTTTCAATTAAGAATTTGATACATTCAATTTTCAGTAGACACTCTTGCCTTTTGAAATACTTTAGTTTTCACAATATTTGCCACATTTGGAGACAGTGAAACAACTCTAGACCCTTAAGGCACACTTCAAGTTATGAATTTTTATGGTGGCTCTCTGAGGGGTTTTAATGCATTTCATAGCTGAAAATAAGGATTCACATACATATGTCGAACCAAACATTTGCAATCATAGATGTGGCATGCCTGTGTAATCGATGGAATCTTGATTTGGGAAATCTCTTGTAGATATCTAGCAAAATTCGTCTGTTTCTGAAACTGTCAGCTAACTCAGTGTCACATTTCAATGCGCTTCCTCTTGTTGTGCCTTTCATTGGCACCAAATCTAGCATTTCTTCCACAACTTCCAAATGTTCATTTACATAAGTGAGCCATACTTGATGTCAGTACTCTCATCAATGGCAATAGAGAATGCAACGAATTCTCTTGCTCTTTCAATAATTGTGTGTAAATATTGTCCGCCAGACCTTGAATTCTGCGTGAAATAGTATGAGGTGACAGACTGACACTCTCGAATTGGTGAACACTGACCGGGGTGAATTTATTTGCAACTATAAGCATACTTTGTTTAATAAGTAGAACATCAGAAAAACTAATAGAAGATCTGGCAATTTCTAGTGCTATTTCGTAACTCACATAAACTGAGGTTTCTGCCATTCTGCCATCCCCTTCTTCCTGTTCCTCTTCTGGCAATGTTTCTCTGAGCCTTTGTATCTCTGCAGTACGTTCTTCCTTTTATAGGGCCGAGTAATCACTAGCATGCAATGTATTAAACTGTTACTGAAGATTAAATCGTTTCAGCACTTGCAATTTTTTCTGGCAAATAAAACAAATAGCACCACTGCTACATTCCATGAAGAAGTACTCACTTTCCCATTCGGGATTTAAATAATGTGTCGACGTGGGTACCCTTTGCTTTAACGAGTGACCTTCCATATCAAACTGACACTGAAGTACGGACAACCGCTGCTACGGAAGAAAAACCGTGAGAAGCATGCACTGAGGCAACATGGTGCTTGTAGCCAAGCCCACGCACCGTGGCAAGCGAGTTGGCTGTGGCTAATTTAAACAAATGAAAATTAAAAATAGCAAGAGAGATGACTAAGATGGACTTAACATTGCAATGTATAATGTTAATGTTACTAATAAGAGCAATTGAACAAAATCCAGGACCACATTGGAAAATCTTGTGGAAAAAATTAATAAAAAGGATGGTATGGAGCAAAGAGTTAGTAATCATTTGGATAAAATTGCTAAAGAAATAAAGTAAATTGGAAATGAAATCTTGAGAACTAGAAGAGAAGTAGCTGAACTGAATTCAAAACTGGAAAAAGCAGACGAGAGGACAACATTCAACAGTACTTGTAGGAATGAAAGAGAGAAAGGGGCTCTGACCAATGCAGGCAGTCTCCCAAATACTGAAAGATAATTTACAAAGGGAACTACAAGGATGGGAGATTGTTGAAGCTTACTGTGTAGGAAGACAATTGGGAAATAGACCAAACATTGTTCCATTTTCAATAGCTCAATATACAAAATACTCAAGAAGGCAAAGTTGCTGAAAGGTACTAATATGCTTATTAACAAGAATTTAACACCAACACAGAGGCAGGTGAAACGGAATTTAATTCAATGGATGATGGGAGTGAGAGCAGTGGAGAAAAAAGCATACATCAGAAATTTGCAGCTTTGGATAAAAGTAGATGCAACTTTTGCAAGCAAGAGAGATGTATGGAGCACAAAGCTAGTATGGGAGGAAATAAATCAGCAAAAATCCAGCAATATACAGCACATACGTGGAGACACACTGAATGGGAAGGAGCCAAAATTCACTAGGCAAGGGCAAGAGAGAAGACAGTGCGAGTTATGACAAATGTTACATCAGAAGACTGACCAAAAGTCGGAACTCAAGAAGTGCAGTCAGATATGAGATGATTGCTACTATGCATTGTGATGATGTATCCAAGGGCAAGCAATAAGACATCTGGGAAAGCAATGTGATGTGCAGTGACATAGTAAGGGCTGAAAAGCAAGTGATGTGTCAAGGTTCACACTAGAGTCAGCAAAATGTACGGATAAGTGAAGTGATATTTCCCAAGGACATGGCCGAGTCACAAAGGATGACAAAAGAAAGATTAGACTGTTACAGGTTAGAGCATCTAGAGAAGGCAGCATTATAAAAATAGTGGAAACCCCTAGCAGTCAAGTGATGGTGGGGGTGGGAGGTTAACAAGGGGAAGAAAGGTAGAAATGAAGCAGAAAGACAGGGAAAACAGGTGTCGTAAATAATATGTGCAAAGTATCTGTTAATGGTAAGGTATCAGAAGATGTACTTTAGGAGTAGATGTAAAGCCAACTATATGTTCGCAAATGCAAATGGTCAGAGTGTTATAGATCTAACAATTTGTAGTAAAGAGCTAGAGGGAAAGACTAAAAATTTTAGAGTAGGAAATGAATCTGTAAGCAGCTATCATTTAAGTCTTATTTATTTCTGTGCTGATCAATTGAAACTAATCAAGGCTGGCTGTTTGGTCTGCGTATTTGTAAAAGTAAAAGTAAGTGTAATTTAGCACTGTGTAAGCAGTTTTGGTGACAAAGTGAACTTAGCACGAACTGATGATTTCACCATTTTGTCATTTCTGTATCAGGAATGTGAGAAGACGTGCGATGGAAGAAATGTTTGAAAAAAATTAACGGCTAGCATGGATAAGTTAGATTCAAAAATGGAAATGTATGAAGATACTGACTAGAATGGAGTCCTGAGCACAGAAGATGAAGATGACAGAAATGAAAACTGGAATGGAAAAGGTAATAGATTAAAAATTATGAACAGCCAGCTGACATGAAAAAGGATTTGAAAGTACTGGGTAGAAAGGAGAAAAGATCCCGGCAAAAGAGTCAATTGCCCTGGAGTATGGGAGGATAGCTTAGCATCCTGGAAGATGGAATTGAGTAGGCAACGAGTGGCCAACCAGGACATATGGTGAAGGACTGTCAATTGCCAAGATCAGGACTGAAGTGTTGTGTGGCACATTGGAGTCGTCCATGAATGGCACTGTACATCATGGACAGAAGAGTGGAGGACAACCTTATCACAGAGGTATAATACAGAAAACAGTATCGAGTACCGGTACACACAGATGCAACAGTAACTCTAATCAGAGTAGACATGGCATAGGACTTGCCATCAAGAAAACTGGACTTGAAGGCCTATAGTAATGGAAGCCTTGCAGGAGTTGACTTTAGGGTGGAGCTGTATAAGTCTGTGGTTGTTTGCGGCAAGTATGGCTTAGGAGCTATACTTGGTCTGAATGCCCTCATGAGACAAGAGGCAACGGCTTATGATGGCAGGAGGGTCCTGCGAGACAGACAAGACAAGATAGCACTCCAAAGCCCCACTAAATTTCTTAGGGCTTGCAACGTAATCCTGAAACAGATAATGGCTGGGACCACAAGAAGCGAAATGGGTGTGAAAATGCACCAAGAATGTCAGTGGTCATTGAACCAGTCACCTCCAGATAACAAGCAATTGGGGGAAGACCCAGCATAAGCAGCGAGTCTATAACAGAGGTTTCGTGTAGAATGGCCTTACACGAGCTGGAGGGCACCACCCTAAAGCTCCAATCAGTGAAACAAAAAACGTGGAGAGGAGGTTCAACGTTAAAATTTACCACGACCAGGGGTTGCCCCATTCAAAGCTGCAGAGAGATGACCAGCTCTGAGGAGGGGCAGTGTTAGAGCAGTTGTGAATACCTGCCACAAAGAAATTAAGTATCCTTCCCACTGTGCCTTTGTTATTTACCCCAATAATGGGTAGTTCAAGGACAAATGCAACACCACTTTGCGCCACCAGCCCGAGAAACACCTTGCCTTTTAGTTCTGGTGCTATAGGCCGAAAATGTTCCCTTTAGGCATATCTAGAGACTTCGATTTCCAGAAATACTTTTTCCATGATCTGGAATATAAAGTGAAGCACAAAAGCCAACCTGAGTCACACAGTCATTTGTCAGAGTTGGCAAGCAGAGTGGCTAAGTATCAGTGTCACTGTGAGCAATAAGCACAAACTGGTGGTTTCGTCATTTTTTCATGGTATGTAAGAACTTCTGTTGTATGTGCTTCATATACATGTAAAAATAAGCAAAGAATATTACAAAAATTATTACTCTACAGAAAAGAGATATGACACAAGTTTGTGTTTTAACAAGATCTACGTTTTTGTGCAGTAAGATTTTATTTACCTCTTACAATTAGGGAGAACTTCTGAGGACATACCAAAAAAAATTAAGGTACACATTTCATTGGCATGAAAATATCTCAAAATGCAATGTATTTTAATCAAAATCATTAGAGGCCAGTGTTTCTGGAGAAATATTGTATCAAAAGTTAAGGTGGCATACTTCTACATACATAGTAGAGAAAATAAAAATAGTAATTCCATATTGGAGATCCTCAGAAATTACCCTGTTAGCAGCATTCAGAGTTAACACAAATTTTTCAGAAGATACACCAGTTAGTAGGTGATTACACTGAAGGGATGTAAATGTACTTTCAATGTATATTCAATATGTGTCTATGATGTATAGGTAACACATACCGCCTGTGGTGCCGTATGCAGTAAAAGCGGGCGTTAAACACTACACATTTATAGGTAACACGTCATTACTTTATTTAGAACCCATTTACATAGCAGTTTGAATGATAAAGCAGATATGAATAATCTCATGTCAAGCAGTAAAAAGTGAACAAGGAAAGATAGGCTCACCTCTGAGTTGAGTGAACAGTGTGTTTGCCTTACACTGACTTACAGTTAGGTTGAATAAGGTTTGTTCCAGGGACTTTCCTTAACATGAGAAGACAAATGTCAAGCAACTCTAAGCTCTACAGAACCTTGCCTTATTTGAGCATCATTTCATCTATTTTATTCAGGGACCTGTATGACTTACCAGGTTAAAGGATGTTAAACTTAAAACTGATTCAATATTCTCTATTGATGCCATAGAAGAGAAGTTACGTTTACAGCTGAAACAATTTTTTTTAACAGTCACTTTGTAGATTTCCACACCTTTCTTAGAACTTGGAATATTGCAGAAATAATCCCGAAGAATTTTCAGTTACTCTCCTAGCACAAAACAAATGATAATTAAAAATTCTTTTAGACACACTTTGGTTTCTGCAACATATAGCTTCATTAGGTAAGTCTTCAGAGAGAATGCATCATCAAAAACAATGACATAAGGCAATGATAGATGTCTTCCTTGCAAATGCTTATCAGCTGGAACATCCCAGGTGTTGTTTTCAAGGACATTTGTTATTGCTCAGTTCGCATATACATAATCTGATTCACGACCAGTGCACTCACATTTATGTCTGTAAACTCATAACTGGCATCAGCTAGTGCCATGAGAATGATGTCATGATTCCATTTTTAATTAAAATACAAATTTTCACTAATTGGCAGGCATTTTAATTTCCTTAGGTTTGCCATCTAGTCTCGAAATACAGTTTGGGAAGTTCCACTGAACTTCAAAAGCTTTTGCAATTGCTAGCCTATCAGCTTTTGTATATGATACCTAAAATTACAGAATGACTTCCACAGTATCACCCATAGCAATTATTGATGACAGTGATAATTGGTCAGCTTAACAGATCTCTTACAAAACTAATTTCTTGGATTGGATCAGATTCTGTGTCTCCAACAATAATTTGAGATCAGTATAGTCTGCATATTCTGCATTAAGTCATTTCATGTATGAATATCTTCCGATTATTTTTTAGTTTGATTTATGAGTCACTATGTTTACACTCAAACTTCACTTACTTGTAAAATTGAAACTTTTCAAGATAATTCGTACTCATCCTCAGCTGTTTGGTGACTATAGTTTGTGTAGGTTCCCTATGAGAATCCTTTTACTAATGGGGTCAAAGTCTTTCAAGAATTTGAAAAACTTGTTTATGTATGCTTAGGAGCAAACATATCAGGAATCATATACTGTCATGGTGTCCACATCAAAACTTGCCTTTGCTCAACACTAATATCTCCCCTGACTAGCAAGTATGTAATGACATAGCAACTATGTTATATACGCATCTTCTATCATGTTCCTCTGCTTGCTATCCACGTGCTTGAGGAAGTGAAGAGAATTATTAGCATGTGAAAAAAATTACATGTTTATTTACACACAGTACTTCATTTAAAACCTAATGAAGCACACAGTATTTTGCCTCTACTGCCATCTTGCTGGATTCTCCCACTACCAGCTGCCATTATCGTGAGTAGAGCTAGCAATGTACATTCCAGTCATTCGGCCACCAACATTAACAGGTGTTTGACTCTAGAGCTAGAGGAAATGGATAAGCATAAGTCTGCTCTTAAAAACTATCTATGCAGCAAGGCCTATAGATTTTATTCATGAACTTTATGGATGACTGTTGGAAGTGTCCTTTGGTATACAGGGAATGTAATGTATATCTTGTATTGGTTTAATTTACTGTTATCTCCATAAACAAATGCTTGTCACATTTTCTTGGATGAGCAATTGTATAATATTATGTGTAGTAATAATAGTGCTTGAAATGTTTTCCTCTTTCAGTCAAATGTTACAGATATATATTTGGTGGTGATGTATTTAACAGCACCTTTTAATGTACGGTGATGCTATTATGTGTTTCAAATGGGATGATGTTTGTCCTTGAGCACTACTAGGTGAGCAACCAATCGGTGTCCTGCGGTGTTGTACTGCATTCCCGCTAAGTGGTGTGTGACGAGCGCCAAACTAATCAATCTCTAATAAATACTATTCGTGCTAAGACCAAAATTCAGATTTTACAAAAACTGATCCATGAAGGAGAGGGTAATGTTAGTCGTGAAGCTGTTATCTATGATAGCGGACAAATTGGACTTATATTTCTACAAACCCAATAAGTCACAGTATTTAACATTAACCGTAAAAAACCCATATTTTTAGCTCATACAGTTTTCCTAATACAAATAAAGTACTATTGCATTATAGCAATGCATTGCGCACTGTAATGAATATCACTATTGGCATGTATGCATACTTGCTCCGAAATGAAATGTAAACATTTGACATGAAGTGATAAAAGAAATACTTTGAATAAGCCAAGGTGTTTGTTAAATTGGATGAGAGGAAACAACACGCTTCCTGATGGTCTGGCAGAACATGTCTGGTCTCATTATTATCTTTATTTATGAATGGTTCGTAATCTCTATTTACTCTAGAGAGTTTAATGCAACATATTCACTTACTCTTCCATTTAAAATCCATGAAAAAGTGTATCAACTGGATCAATAAGACATAATCCACCTTCTGCCTTGCTACTGACAGAACAAACCATCTGAGTTAATGTGGGCTCAAATTATTTTGCAAACGGAGAAAATCCTTTTAAACTGACTGGCATTGAACGACTTATTCACAAGAAATTGACAAGAAACACATCAAGACTGGGAAAACTGCTTGAGACATCAGATAAACTGCAAGAAGACGACTTTTTGAAAGCAATAGCACGTAACGAGATTTTGGAACCTATCATAAATTTGCAATACTCAGACGATGAAAACAATGACAATGACGAATTCGCTTAATGTCAGTAACATTCACAGCTAGTGGATGCACCGCTGACATTTTCAGTGGATTAGAAAAATAAGTAATTCATAAACTATAATTTTAAACTACATATTTAAACCATTTGTGTCATATGCGAATATCCATGTTACAATTGTGATTTCAACAACTGCATTATTGTAAAACTTATGAAAATTCAGTTATGTTCCCTTATGTCTAGCACCAAGAAGACTCGCAAGTGTGCAAGAGAGAGGGAAATATAAAAAGAGTGGGGATAACAAAGTGGCAATACTGAAGGCTCTAACGCATCTGATTCTCTGCAGGTGAGAACTCTTCCAATTTGAAACACATAATAGCCAACAGATTTATGTTGATTTGATGAGGTTGTTTTTTTAAAACGTGTTCAATGCCTACTCAGTGACTGGACTGAATGAACAAAACAAACAATAAAACTAATATTTTATTGTTTATGTAAAAATTATTATAATTGGGAATCGCCAAGACATGTTCATACAGAATATATTCAAATGTTCCCTGATGAAGTGCCTCCTTCCAGATATACATTCATGAAATAGTGAAGAAATTTGAGCCCTGGTTCTGTGGCAAACAAAAACGTAAACATGTTAACAGAGATACATGACATAGATGTATGTCTTTTGAATGTACACCAACAAAATCCATCCCAAAATTAGCACAACAGGTGGGAATTTCAAGTCTTCTGCACATAGAGCAACCAAATTCTTAAAAACTAAAACTATGTTAAGGATACCAATTGTGAAAATTGGTCAAAAAGTGCAGAAAATGACAAAAAAAACTTTTTGCCTAATTAGAATAATCCACGTCCTACTATATTTAATGTCATGCAGCCCTTTAAAAATTGTGGCATATGACTATTTAAAATGGCCACTCTAAGTAGTCTTTTATATCACCTATGTTGGTAGTTTTCTCGTGTTTTTAATTTTCATCACTTTCCGGAATATAAATTGTTCCACACGATACAGGTTTTAAACTAGCAGCATGAAAATTTTTGTGTTTGAATAAAAACAGTTCCAAAGGAAATTAAAGAGCTGATTATTTTATGTCACGAGTGTTTGTGCAATTAAATAACAAAGCACATATTTCACATGTAAATATTAAAAATTAATAAAAGGAGAATTGAATAACTTTTTTATCCTAAACCAAGGGTCAGATTGACATTTCATCTCCTAAATTTACTAATAATGTATTTATGAGTATAACTACGAAGTATTATTTTCCTGAAACTAAAATTGTAAAATTTGGAACAATTTAATGACAATAAAACTCTATAAATATAGTATTAAGATCACAAGAACTACAAGGGCAGTTCAATAAAGAATGATCCTAATTTTTCACACTAAAATTAAATCTTATTATATTCTGTTAGCTTAATGTAAAACAAGACGCCGTAGTAGTTTCATTGTTGGTACTCCTGGTTCCCGCCTGTGAGAACCAGGTAAGTTCAGACATGTTCAGTATCGCCTACCACTGCAATGGAGGTAACATGCCGTTAAAGTTGATGTTAGAGGAAGATCCGGAATTTATTTCAAGCGCAATCACTGCTGATGAAACTTGGCTACATCATTTTGATCCTGAGAGCAAATACCAAAACTCAGTGTGGAAATCTCTTTCATCGCCAAACCCCAAAAGAGCAAAAGTGGTGGCTTCTGCTGGGAAAGTTATGGTCATCTCATTCTTTGATATTCGTGGAATGGTTTATCAGAATGTTATCCCGGCACACACCCATCAGTAACAGGACAATACAGCAGGGATATCCTGAAAACATTTCAAGTCCATATCAGGCGCAAAACACCACATTTCCATGAAGCAGGCTGGATGCTGCACCATGATAATGTGCGGCCGCATATTGCCAATGTTGTTGCTGAATATCTTGGAAAAATCAACGTGAAGTGTATCCCTCACCCTCCCTATAGTCTGGATATAGCCCCATGTGACCCTTTTCCATTCCCTAACTTGAAGAAACGCTTTCGTCGGAGGCATTATCCATCATCAGAAGCAGTGGTGAAGGTTGCGGAGGCGACTTTGAAAGATCTCTCAAAAAATGGTTTCCAGCATGTCTTTGAAGTCTGGCAGAAATGCTGGGACAAGTGCATCACATTCAGGGGAGACTATTTTCAGAAGGAATTTCAAAATTATGAGGATGAGTAAAGGTACGTTGTCAAAAAAAAATTGTTATCATTCTTTATTGAACAGCCCTCGTATTTTGGAAAAAGGTCTGAAAATTGGTCTGTAAACTAGTGTTAATACTACAATGTCTGTGTTAAAGTTTCAAGTCAATCCAAGCAAAATTGTATATTTTAGGAGTTTCAGAGATGGGTATACTTGAGTGTTCAAGTGTCCATGTTTTAAAACAAGGTGACCCAGTATTACAAATGTATTATTGTGAATGGTTTCTTTCATTAGTGAATGATGGTTTAACTGATTTACAGCTTCTGTTCTTTTGCGATCAGGCTAGGTTCCACCTCAAAGGCCATATCAACACTCATAAGAGCCAGTATTGGGACTATGAAAATCTATATCACATTCAGGAAGTCCCTTATTATGATCGTAAAATTGGAGTTTCGTGTGCTAGAGTTAGACATATAATCCCTCCACTATTCTACAAGCAGACTGTAAATTCAGAGAAGTACCAAAATGACATTTTGACCCAATTTTACCATAAACTGACAAAAGAGAAACCATATAGGTGGTTTTAACAAGATTCTGCTACCGCCCAAACAGCAGAGGAGTCCATGAATAAAATTAGGGAAGTGTTTGAAGATAGAGTAATTAATGCTGGTGTATAGCTCTCTCACTCCCCCGATCTGAGAACGTGTGATTTATTGGGGTAACCTGTAAGACAAATTTTATATATTGGAAGGACTAAAACAAATTACTGGAAATAAAATTGGAAACATTACAGCAGCCTAACTTAATTGTAGGAATCAGTACGCTTTCTCCTATATAATGCTTGTTTGTTCAAGGATAGATGACATTTTCAGCATCTTCTATAAGGTAAGAGTGTTACACATGTTTTACGCAAGTTTATATAAGAACAAAGGTAGCTGCGGCATAAGGAATCGTGCGCATGCCATGCTCCTGTTAGGTTTTAAATGAAGAAGCCCGTATTTTAAGGAACAAATTCACAAAAATGCACATTATTTATTGTAAGAAATTTGGGCAGAGAAAGAATAATTTGCAAGTGAAATTAACTGCAAATTATGTATGAGTTATTTGAAATTTGTCATCACTTGACTGCTCTCTTGGTTCACATGCCAACCCTAGATTTATTATCCATTATTTTTAAGATACTGAGACAGAGAAAAGATAATTTGCATACCAAAGGAGTGTGTTAATTTAATTATCTTCTAAAGTGAACAGATGTATAACAATGTGGATATAATGCCTTAAAAATATCTCATTGTTTATTTCACAATTGCCTAAATTCCAACACTATTGTAAGCAGAACAATGAAATGCAAAAACCAAAGTGCATTAATCCAGTAAGCATTTATTGGGTTACAAAGATTGTTAAATAAATAAACAACACTATTCTCTAAGTTTATCAATATTTCTATATGATTTCTAACCACTATAAGCTGAGTAACTTTGCAAACGTAACTTCACACCTTTATTGAAAACTTGGGATTAACGTGGAAAACTTAAAAATTTAGGTTTTAACTTAAGGTTTGAATATTTACTGTCTATTGACAATCACCAAGAAAACCTTAAAAGCAGTTATCACCATTATGATTTCAGAAACATTACACCGGTACTGTTTGGGCATTTTAGTTTTTCACCAATGCATACTTGATCACGTTCTTTATGCTTTAGATGAATCGATCCTAACCTATTTTAATGCTTGTAAGTTAAGATAAGATACTTTATTCATCCCATACATTTACATATTTGGGCAAAGGCCCAGTAAACTGGAGACTCGTTAAATATTACAGATTTACAGGTATTTACAAATATTTTATATACAATTACTTTTACATATTTCCCTATGTTTAAATATTTGTACTACACATCGGTTATACAGCTTAGCATTATATATGTGGTCCTAGAGACTGTCTTCCATATATTCCTTTACTGAATAATAAGCTGTTAGCGAGGACCCTTTTAAGTGTACTATGAAACACATTTTTATTTTTTATTTCTCGATACTTTTGTGGCAGTTTATTATTAATCTTTATACCAGCGTAGAATGGGCTTTTTATAAATAGGGCAAGTCCATGAGCTGGTACTTTAAGACAATTTTGTGTTCTAGTCCCATGATTATGTACACTCTGATTTAGGTTATATTTGTCAAATTTTTTATATATGTGCTTAACTAATTCATAGATATATTGAGAGGGCAGGGTGAGTATGTTTAGTTTTTTAAATAAACTTCTGCAGGAAAATTTGGGACTGACACGAGTCATAATACGGATAATTTTAGGACAACAGTGAATCAGTCCTCAAAAGTACACTTGGAATACTAGTAGTATTGTAATAATCAATTCATTATAAAACTTACCCCATGCCCACAGTGCAACGGCATTCCACTGGAAACAATGAAATATGATTAGTAAGCAAAGGTGTACTCCAACAAAACGTATAGAAAATGAATGTGTATACACATTACTTAATAAAGCATTTACCTTTTTCACTTCAAATCGTTTATTCTCTCCTTTACCACTGCTGGAGGTGGGTAGCTCAATTTCCTCCTCATCAACATCCATCGCAGAAGCCATTTTTTCTACTCACGTACAACTTTTCAGATTATCACCAGGTTGCCCATATTCAACGCAAGTTCACAGAAGACCAACCTCGAAACATACAATCCAGCGTCTTGCAATTTTGAGCCTTCTGGTCCCGTTATTAAAATCAGTAGTGTATGGGGAATTCCAGGTGGCCTTGACTTTGTGTAATTTGCGTGTTACCGAGTCTCTTGACATTTTTATAATTTATCAGTGATTGTGAACTTATTTAGAAAGCTGAAACGCCATTGTTTAACATAAACTAATAGTGCTACCAGTGGCTAAGTATAATCCAGAATTGTGGTGGTGTCAGTGCGTCAAAGAACGAAGTTCATTTATAACCTCAACTAATCTTTGCTTCGTTCTCAATGCGTTCCGTTTACAGTCAAATAGTGCTGTTTTGCGAGTGACTATCCTACATTCTACTATTTTTTATTAGTAATTTCACCTGCTGTCATGGCCTACGCGGCACATGATACTGGCCAGTTAGTTCCCACATCTCTAAATGTGGTTAACAATATGGATATTACCTCCGAATCATCAACATTACAGTCTTCATCGTCAGAACAGATGGAGAGCAGGTCCACACTAGAAATTATGTCATCTTATCCTCCACAAAATCCACAGACTTCGTTTCATCAAGCTTCATCACCTTCTACGAGCTCTGGTATAACTACTGTTCACACTGTAAGTAAATCAGTTCTTCGGCCACCTCAGCGTCAGCTGACACAGCCAACTCACTCACTCGATTCTAGTGTACCGCATGATGCTAACATGGACATTGACATAGTCAAATTGGGCAATCGCAACAGTCGAGAGCAGCGCTCGCCGCCTTCTCACTGCGAAACTCAAAGTAAACACCTTTGCATGGCATCATCTTCTGAAC
The DNA here is from genome assembly GCA_030765055.1 of Mantis religiosa. Lineage (NCBI taxonomy): Eukaryota > Metazoa > Arthropoda > Insecta > Mantodea > Mantidae > Mantis > Mantis religiosa. The sequence continues at coordinate 342,393 of JAUKNK010000165.1, forward strand.
AGTCTAATACCTCCCGTTATGCTTACGCTATCCCAACATCCAACCGATTCCATGCTTTATCTGAAAGCTCTGACCAGACAGACTCAGCTCCTAACACCACATCCAAGGAGAAAGTTCCACCAATTTGTGTGCGCAATGTTCAGAATTACCAGCTGTTCCTTCAGGATATTAAAAAGTATGTACTCTCAGATTTTCATACTGAGCTCCGAGGTGCTCTTATCAAAGGGTTGGCCTCTACTTCAACCGATTTCCGCCGTCTGACATCCTACTTTACTTCAATAAATCAAGAGTTTTACACTTTCAGGAACCCAGCTGACAAACTTTTCTAAGTGATTATCCGCAATCTGCCTTGTTCCCTCAGCGATAAGGAAATTTATGATGAACTCATTGCCCTTAACTTTCCTGTCAAAAAGGTTACACGTCTGCTAGGAAGAAACAAACAACCTATTCCGATATGTGCCATTGAGCTAGAAAATACCGATGGAGGTAGGGAAATACTTAAACTCACACGTCTGATGTACAGTGTTGTGTCAGTTGAACACAGACGTCGTAACACCGACCTGCCGCAGTACACTCGATGTCAGCAATATGGCCACACCAAAAATTACTGTCAGCTGACTCCTCGCTGTGTACGATGTACTGGTGATCATTTCTCTAAGTGCAGTAAGTATCCTACTACGCCTGCTCAATGTGTCAACTGTGGTCAAGACCACCCGGCCAATTATCGGGGTTGCCCCCATTATCTGGAACTGAAACAACGCATCTCCCAGCGACCTCAAACACAAGGTGCTCTCCGTCTAGCAGCAGCTTCACAGATGCGACCAGGTCAGCAACCCCAACCAATACACCCGCAGCAGTCATCACAACACTCCCAATCCAGGCAACCTCGCCCGCATCAGTCTCCGCAACAAGAATCATCTCCTACCTCGGAACAGCGTTCCTATTCTCAGGCAGTAAAGTCCTCTGCTGCTGCTGCTTCTTCTACTACTTCCTCTCCTCGTCATCAACCTTGTTCTTCGTCTTCTCCCCCTTCACTAAATCAGGAATCTAGCGCATCGTCTTCCTTCTGGTCGTTTCTCACTGACCTCATTAGCAAATTTTGTTCGCTATTCCGCGTCTTTGTTACCCCGTTTCTGCCACAATTAACCGAATATGCTCGCTCACTCTTCTTCTCTCAAGTACCTCATGATGGCAACCCGTAATCTGCTAACTCTTAGACGGCTCACTCTTCTAAATTGGAATTCTAATGGACTACGCGCTAAACGCGCTTCTTTCATCCATTTTCTTACGATGCATAATATTGACATCGCCTGTATCAGTGAGACTCACTTACTCCCTAACGAAACCTTTACTGTCCCTGGATACACAGTCCATCGACAGGATCGGATTGCTCCAAGAGCATCTGGAGGTGTAGCTATTGTGATCCGACGTAACGTTACTCACCACTCTATATTTTTACCTGACGTTCCCGAACTTGAAGTGGTAGGAACTAAACTCCCTACAACCGATGGCAATGATCTCACTGTTATCAGCGCCTATAAGTCTCCTAACCGAAAACTAAATACTACTTATTTCTCCTTGCTTTTTCCTGCCAACAGCAGCACCCTTGTTCTCGGAGATCTAAACTGCAAACACTCGTCATGGGGCTGCCACTCCACTAATCCCAATGGCCGACGCCTTTATCACATATTGAACACCTGCGGCTTATCCGTCTTGGCGCCTACAGATCCCACGTATTATCCTACCAATCCTCTTAATACTCCTGACATTCTCGACAATGGCATTCACAAGAATCTCCCTCTTCCAGCGTATATGTCTACACTAGCGGAACTTGACTCTGACCACTGCCCGGTCTTAATTACCTTTCAGCTCACTCCGAACATATTTCCCTCAGCACCACGACTTATTAATGGCTATGTACAAGGGGATAATTTCCATGCTCAGTTGGATTCAGCGCTCCACACTTACTCACTTAGCTCTGAAGCTGACATAGAGACTGCCATTAAACACTTTACAGACATTATATGCCACTGTGGGCGAAATTCAACTACCTGCTTCAAGCGGACTCCTATTGCTTCTTCCTTACCTGCGCCCATTCTTCAGCTTATACATGAAAAACACAGGATCCGACGTCAGTGGCAAAGGGAACGCCGACCTTGGCTGCGTAGGAAGCTTACTGGATTGAACCGGCTAGTAAAAGTCGAATTGGACCGTCATCGCCTTGAGACCTACAAACGACAACTGGCGAGCATCTCTCCGCATGACCACACGCTCTGGGATGCCACTCGACGACTTTTGCGAGAGCCAACTATTATACCAGCTCTGCGTACCACTGACACTCTTGTTACGGAGGTCAAAGCTAGATGTGAAGTTCTTGCAGATCACTTTGAAGGCACGTTCACACCAAACGCACCTCATGCCACCACCCCGAGTATAGAACAGCTGCTTGACGCTTTTCGACACCAACCAACTGTTCCTGCAGAATCTCCTTCACTAGTCCTGCTGAACTTAGGCATTTAATTCGCTCTCTTCCTCTTAATAAATCACAGGGACACGACTTGATTCCCAATATTGTGTTAAAAAACCTGACAAAGAAGGCCCTGGCACATTTGTCTTCAATCCTGAACGCTTGTCTTCCACTTGGCTTTTTTCCTCACACCTGGAAATTGGCTCAAATCATTGTGTTTCACAAACCTAATAAACCTAAAAGTCTCCCCGAAAGCTATCGTCCGATAAGTTTGCTGCCTACCTTGTCCAAACTCTTTGAAAAGGTTCTCCTTCGCCGTCTCCTTAAATATACCTCTGAAAACCATATAATTCCACCCTTCCAATTTGGATTTCGTTCTAGACATTCTACCTCTCACCAACTACTACGTTTAACACAAACAGTAATTCATGGTTTTGAGCAACGAAAGTACACAACCGCCCTGTTCCTCGACGTAGCACATGCCTTTGATAAAGTTTGGCATGAGGGGTTAATCTTCAAACTGTATAGCATTGGACTTCCACAGTATCTGCTCACTACCATTTGTAGTTTTCTATCAGATCGCATATTTACTGTTCGCATTGGTGGCATGGAGTCATCTCAGCGCCATATTGCAGCAGGAGTTCCTCAGGGATCCATATTGGCGCCAATCTTATTTAGTATCTATACCTATGATCTTCCTGACTTGGCCCCTACCTCCATAGCCTTATACGCTGATGATACTGTTTTATATCATTCCGGCACAGATCTCCCTACAACTATTCACACGCTACAAACCTCTCTTGACTGCCTCGTTGAATGGTTCGATACTTGGCGCATACGTCTAAACACTCAAAAGACCGCAGCTAAGATTTTTGGCTCACGTCGCATCTCCAACTCTCCCGAATTGCATATTAAGCATGAATCAATTCCCTGGCTACCTTCTACCACCTCCGTCAAATACCTTGGAGTAATGCTGGACACTAGACTTACTTGGCGAGCCCATATTGATCGACTCATCTCGTTGGCATCAGGACGACTTTCAAAACTTGGCCCGCTACTTCACAGACACACTCCTCTTGGGATTGAATGCTCTCTGCTTCACTACAAATCTCTTGTCCGGCCACTTATCACATATGCTTCCCAGGTATGGGGTTCGGCTAGCAACACTCATCTCCGAAGGCTACAGGTCCTGCAAAATCGATTTATGCGCATCTCCACGGATGCCCCTTGGTATGTAAGAAATCAACAACTGCATAAAGAACTTGGTCTCCTTCCTCTTCACCAGTACATACGTCAGATCGCCTCCCGCTTCTTTTCAAACCTGTCAGATGTTTCAGGAGCTGTGATGTACGACATCGGCGTACGAACCCGCCAGCCCACGCGCCTGAAGAGACGACTCCCACAGGATCTCCTCCTTAGTGACTCTGATTGAAAAAACATTATGAATATTGTTTCACAATAACTGTTGTTCTTATCTCTTTGATCACTTGTTTGTTTTAATTAACTTATTTTTCTCTTGTTTCACAGTGTTAAATAGATAATAGGAGCCAACTTGGTTTTCCTTACATGTTATTATATAGTTCATAGAGATTCAATTAGCCAACAAGGATCTGTAAAGCATGTACTGGTGATCGATCATTGAATAAAATAAAAAAAAATAAAAAAAAAAGTAGTTGATGGGTATCATGAAGGCTGTGGCCACAGGCAGTAGCAAACAACCAGTTTGGCCAATATAAGCAATCTAAATTTTCTCTTGTATACGTACCGTGCACCGAATAATACATTGGTTACATTGGTAAAGTTTGATTGCAACTACCGCAGCTCCATGCAATGTAAATGCCACATAATAATTGGAAGTTAATGAATATACGTCGGGATAAAAGCTTGCCAGTCGCAAGTCTCTTTCAAAAATGAGATAAGTGAAGTTACAAATAGTTATGAAGTTTGCACAGACACAAAGCAGTAGTACGTATCATCGCATTATTGCTGAATATGCTTAAATATTTTGTAAACATTAAAAACATATTTCAGCAGCTAATTCGTATTTATATATAATGACATATTCTTTTATTAATAAGTATTTACACGTATTTAAAATCGCTTTCCTAAAACAACAAATTGAGAGTTTATAAATATTACTTAATTTACCTACTTGCGCTGTCATCTCTTGAGAGGTAATTGATATAGTTTTTCCTCTATAATGTAACTTAAGACATATTACGTAGAGTATAACATTATTACTGTCATATGTACGAAAGGTTTTGTTTGGTTTATTGTAGTAAGCTGTACAGTGGTCCAATCACGGTCCAATTATCTTTTCTTTATTGAGATCCGGCGCGGAACGCCCTAAGGAAAGTCGTCCGTGTGAAGAGTGGTTTGTGGCGGGAGGGAATGAAATTCCTACTGCCGCAACTTTGGAAGATGCTGAATTTAAGTACCAAATTTGGTATCTAACCGAGTCACACACATGTTTCTATAAAAACATCCAAAACGTGCCTTTCCAGTAAAATAGCATGTAGAATTTTTGGGCCGAATGCAATAACCTCTCTATGTCTCTCAGAAGTCAGTTAGGGGATTACACTGGTATACTTTCAGCTAGAAATAAACCAAAGATAAAAATGTATAATGTTACCTGTAATGGATCTCTGAGAATGAGGTCGAACATAAAGATAGTTCACGTTTTAAATATGTTGTTTATAAAAATTCACCTTGCAAGTCTTTGTAAAAATACAATATAATCTTAATAAATCTGTAATGTTTCAGTTCTTTTTATTCACGTAACCGTCTTCTCCTTTTTAATTTACGTGCTCCAACGTTAATAAAATAAATGAAATGGGTAAAACGATGCCTCAAGTGAGCCCACAGTCCATAGAGGTAAGAGTTACCTGACATTCATCTTTTAGTAATAATAATAATAATGGTAATGATAATGATAATGGTAATGATAATGACAATGATAATGGTAATGATAATGATAATGGTAATGATAATGGTAATGATAATGTTAATGATAATGTTAATGATAATGGTAATGGTAATGATAATGGTACTGGTAATGGTAATGATAATGATAATGATAAAGATAATGATAATGATAATGATAATAATGATAATAATAAAGATAATAATAATGACAATAATAATAATAATAATAATAAAGATAATAATAATAATAATAATAATAATAATAATAATAATAATAATAATAATAATAATAATAATAATAATAATAATAATAATAATAATAATAATAATAATAATAATAATAATAATAATAATAATAATAATAATAATAATAATAATAATAATAATAATAATAATAATAATAATAATAATAATAATAATAATAATAATAATAATAATAATAATAATAATAATAATAATAATAATAATAATAATAATAATAATAATAATAATAATAATAATAATAATAATAATAATAATAATAATAATAATAATAATAATAATAATAATAATAATAATAATAATAATAATAATAATAATAATAATAATAATAATAATAATAATAATAATAATAATAATAATAATAATAATAATAATCATAATCATAATCATAATCATAATCATAATCATAATCATAATCATAATCATAATCATAATAATAATAATCATAATAATAATAATAATAATAATAATAATAATAATAATAATAATAATAATAATAATAATAATAATAATAATAATAATAATAATAATAATAATAATAATAATAATAATAATAATAATAATAATAATAATAATAATAATAATAATAATAATAATAATAATAATAATAATAATAATAATAATAATAATAATAACAATAATAATAACAATAATAATAACAATAATAATAACAATAATAATAACAATAACAATAACAATAATAATAACAATAACAATAACAATAACAATAACAATAACAATAACAATAACAATAACAATAACAATAACAATAATAATAACAATAATAATAATAATAATAATAATAATAATAATAATAATAATAATAATAATAATAATAATAATAATAATAATAATAATAATAATAATAATAATAATAATAATAATAATAATAATAATAATAATAATAATAATAATAATAATAATAATAATAATAATAATAATAATAATAATAATAATAATAATAATAATAATAATAATAATAATAATAATAATAATAATAATAATAATAATAATAATAATAATAATAATAATAATAATAATAATAATAATAATAATAATAATAATAATAATAATAATAATAATAATAATAATAATAATAATAATAATAATAATAATAATAATAATAATAATAATAATAATAATAATAATAATAATAATAATAATAATAATAATAATAATAATAATAATAATAATAATAATAATAATAATAATAATAATAATAATAATAATAATAATAATAATAATAATAATAATAATAATAATAATAATAATAATAATAATAATAATAATAATAATAATAATAATAATAATAATAATAATAATAATAATAATAATAATAATAATAATAATAATAATAATAATAATAATAATAATAATAATAATAATAATAATAATAATAATAATAATAATAATAATAATAATAATAATAATAATAAATTAGAATTTTCTCAAATCCTTATATCCAATTTAACAGATACGAGTCCAGAAGTGTGGGCTGATATAGAGATATTATGAACATAGAACGGTTTGTGGAAAGGAACAAAATGAAGGGATGTTTGTGAATTAGAGAGGGAGAGAGGGGAATGTCCATTACATGGAAGAGAACACTTTTCGTGTATAATGGAATTAACGTACATAAATCCATGCGTTCTGCTAGTTTCCATATACATTTACAATTTCAGTTTCATAGGCAAAACATCTGTACCAATCACATGATCAGAGGTATCAAAAACAATGTCACGGATAATCTATGGGGTTTCGTATTTAAGACAATCGAATATAAATATACGAGGGTGGTCTGAAAAGTTTCCAACCTCAATATGAAGATGGTAGCATTCGCAAATAAAAGCTAGTGAATTTTGTCGCTCAACTGTTGACAGTTGCTCACCAAAGTTTCAGTCATTTTAAATGCTCAACTTTTATGTAACATTCGTTTGAGTGAGTTGGTGCGAATGCTTTTATGAAAATGCACAAAATCGAGAATAGGGATGCCATTAAATATTTGTCTTTGAAAGGCAATGCGCCTACGCAAATTAAAGATGAGTTGGATTCTGTGTAAGGAGACCCTGCACCATCATTTACCACAGTGAAATTTTGGACAGCTCAATTTATACGAGACCTTAAGAGCTTGGGAAACGATCAACGTTCGGGATGTCCCAAAACTGAAACTACCGACGAAAACATCGCCAAAGTTTATCAAATGATGCTAGACGACAGCCGAATTGAAGTGAGAGTGCTATGGACATGTCAAAAGAACGTGTTTGTCACATATTAAATCAAGATTCAGAAAGCCGTCCCCGCCTTGGATGCCGCGTTTGCTCACGTTAGACCCAAAACGCATTACAATGAACGCTTGCAAGCTCTGTAGGTGCAGCTTAGGCGCAATTAATCCGATTTTTGATTAAAATTAATTACTGCAGATGAAACTTACACACCATTATACGCCCGTAGCAGAAATACAGTCCAAAGAGTGGACTGCAAAGGGCGAACCGGATCTAGAAAAAATATTAACTGCTTTTTGTTCGGCTTCTGAACTGATAGCGACTTCTTTTGGGATAGACATGGAGTTATTTTAATCTATTATCTTCCAAAAGGAAAAACCATTACAAGAGCATACAACACATCATTTCTTGACGGCCGCGCCGTGGCTCAGTGATTACACCGCTTGGCTCTCACCAAGGCGGCCCGGGTTCGATCGCAGGCGACCGCAAATTGAGATTTGTGGTGGACAACATGGTGCTGGGGCGGGTTTTCTCCGGGATCTCCGGTTTCCCCCGCCATCTCATTCCACCGGTGCTCCATCTTCATCTCATGTATCATCAGTGTCATCGCCTGCGGTGCCGTATGTAGTAAAAGGGGGCGCTAAACACTACACATTCATTTATTCATTTCTTGACAAGCTGAAGGCAGAACTTGCGGAAGAACGACCACGCCGAGTACTATTTGGACGGGTTACAGAGATGGGAGCATCGCTGAGAGAAGTGCGTACAGTTACAAAGAGACTATGTAGAAAAACGCCGAGTACTATTTGGACGGGTTACAGAGATGGGAGCATCTCTGGGAGAAGTGTGTAGAGTTACCAGAAGACTATGTTGAAAAACGCCGAGTACTATTTGGACGGGTTACAGAGATGTGAGCATCGCTGGGAGAAGTGTGTAGAGTTACAAGGAGACTATGTTGAAAAGCACCGAGTACTATTTGGACGGGTTACAGAGATGGGAGCATCCTTGAGAGAAGTGTGTAGAGTTACAAAGAGACTATGTAGAAAAACGCCGAGTACTATTTGGACGGGTTACAGAGATGGGAGCATCGCTGGGAGAAGTGTGTAGAGTTACAAGGAGACTATGTTGAAAAACGCCGAGTACTATTTGGACGGGTTACAGAGATGGGAGCATCGCTGGGACAAGTGTGAAGGGTAACAAGGAGACTATGTTGAAAATAAAAAATCAGACAAAATATCTGGTGTCTTAATTAGGTCGGAAACTTTTCAGACCACCTATGTATAGTTAACAGAAACAAATGAGAGTTTACTAGCAGAAGGAATAAGAGAACCATGTGAAGCGCTGTTGATAATGCCACCAGTATGTCAACTCCACATCATCGCCACATATAGCCTTGTGTATAACTGCATCTTAACACAGACATATTCAAAAACAGTTCCAAAGTCCACCTAACAATTTCAATCCACCATGAAAATGAGAAAAAGATGACAAAACATTTTAATTAAAAACCTTAACAAGAGAAATTGTTATTATCATTGCTTCATCGCAATTTCCGGTTTAAAGAACGGGTTCACAATTGGAACAACAGAAAGTACTGGACAGAGAAAAATATGCAAGTTCTTTTTGCATCTCTGCAAACGTCTACTAATCCTGTTTAAATAAAGGGATTTCATTAACTTAAGAGGCTTTCACATTTAATGACGTGTATTCCTTTAAGTACTTGTCATTTTAATCTTAATGTAATCCGGCGATTATATAAAATATAACGGAATATCTGTTTCTCTTAAATAAAGTAGTCCATTCTAAAATATTTATGTCGTAAAATGGTGCTTTTAAACAATGCGGAACGCTTTTATAAACTGACAACTTGTTGAACAGACGCCATATTAAGATGTCGTTAGTTGATATTCTGATAGAACATTATTTAAGTATTAATTTAAGTTCTCTGAGTGATCGTACCAATTTTTATGCTTAAGTTTAGATCTCAACAAAGTATTACATTAAAGCTTTCATTATGTGTTTCAAATGGGAAGAGCTCTCGCCTGTAGCCAATCAGATGCGTTAGAGCCTTCACCGTTGCAACCTCTTTAGACCAAATCTTCTTATATGTCCCTCTCTCTGTCGCATACTTGCGAGTGTTCTTGGCGCTAACGCAAATTGAATTTTCCAATGTTTTACAACAATGCATTTGTTGAAATCACAATTTCAACGTGGATATTCGTAAATTAAGCAAATGTTTTAAATGTTTAGTTAAATGTTTCGTTAATTATAGCTTATGAATTACTTATTTTTCTAATAAAACGAAAATACCAGCGGTACATTCGTATAGCTGTGAATGTTACTTACGATAACAGAAAATTCGTCATTGCCATTGTCTTCAACGTTTGAGTACCGCAAATTTATAATGATAAGTTCCAAAATCTTTTACGTACTATTTCTTTCTAAAAGTTATCTTTTTGTAGTTTATCTGATGTATCACACAGTTTTCCCAGTATTGCTGTGTTCCTTGTTAATTTCTTCGTGAATAAGTCGTTCAACGTCAGTCGGTTTAAAAATATTTCTGTTTCCAATATAATTTGAGTCCACATTAACTCTATTGGATTGTTCTAGCAGTAGTAAGGGGGGAAGGTTGATCGTATCTCATTGATCCAGCTGATACACCTTTTCATGGAAGAGTAACTGAACTTTGAACCCTAGAGTAAATAGAGATTATATACGAACCACTCATTAACAAAGATATAATGTGACCAGACACGTTCTGCTAGACCACCAGGAAGTGTATCGTTTCCTCTCATCGGATTAAACAAACACCTTGGCTTATTCAAAGTACATATTTCTTTTATCACGCCATGTCAAATGTTTACGTTTCCGTTCTGAGTAATTTCAAATATACGTTCACGCATACGTGCCAACCAATAATGATACTCATTACAGTGCTTACGTCGCAATGCTTCGTTATCATATACTGGTACTTAATTTATATATTTGTGTTAGGAAAACTATTTGAGCTAAAAAGATAAGATTTTTACGGTGAAGCTGATATTGGATACATGGACATATTAGGTAAACATGCCCATCTACAATTCAACTTAATAGGCAAGCAGGCCATATAGATGATGTAACAAATGCCTAAGTGTATTGAAATCCCAAAGTGAGACGTAGAACCAATCAGAATTAAGTATTGCGGTGGCTAAACAAAAAAAAAAAAAAGAATCAATGATTTCATTGTTAAATTTTTTCTTCTGGCTTGAACTCTCGAAGAGGGTAGACGCGTTTTCGGTAAAAAACTTCTTGTAACTATGAGAAGTTATTGGAGATCATCATTTATGAACGTTTAGTAAACGTTTAAAATGTACATCAAAGACGCGAGGCTACGATAAATAATTTAAGTAAAAAACCGTTGCATCATTTATAAATAAAAGGATAAAATTAATATATAGTAAAGGGCTATGTACAAAAGTGGAAAATGTCGCATGTAAAGAAGAAAATGATGTCGAGAAATATAATTCCAATTAAATTGAAACGGTGTAAATTATTTTATTCCATAGTTGCCTAAAAGTGAAATCCCTGTTGTATCTATACCACGCCTGAGAAGTTACACATCTCATCGCTTGCCGCAGCTGCCGGGAGAGAATTTATAGAAATCTTCGAAAACCTCATCTTCACGGCTTTTAGACGAAAGGTTCAGCGCTTCTACATCAAGGTATGAGATATACCTTGTCAATAGTTTATATTTTAAAGTGGGATGTCGTTATCTTGTTTTCCACCTATTGAGGTAAAGAGAATGGAATTTCAAATCCATCACATACCGAACAACTCTTAGTAGATATCGTTATGACTAAAATGTACGGTATTGCGCTATACTTTGTGGGTTCGTAGAATTAAAAGGCCGAGTTGAAGAAATTAAAAATCTCCTTTATTTTCGTAGAAATAGTGTTATAGATTACGTTACATTCACCATCAGCCTACCAAGGTCGATCACAAAATAATAAACAGTGACAGCAGATTATATTCTTAGCTCTCGTTACAACAACAGAGCTGGCTGCCTCTCATTTCACAACACTGTTTCAGCACTACCGCTCTTGGCCAATCGTCGCCTCTTTAAACAATTCACAGATAATTTCTAGATGATTCGCAAATAAACCAGAACGCGAGCAATCTCTATAAGTCCAGAAGTAACTAGAAATTTCCATTTATATCAGTTTGTTTGTTTCGGCAGACCCTTATCTGCATGTTATTTTTGTCCTCGAGCTCTTGGTTTTCACACTGCTCTATCAGTTTCTTTTGTGTATACAAGCCACGCGATCGTAGATACGGGTTCGCGACAGTATTTAGAACAAAACACGTAATTAAAGACCTTCTACAAATGCTTATAGATGGCTCTTAAATTTCCATTTGACAAGGAAGAAAAACGTAGAAGAAAAAATAAAATAAGCACTTCCTGTTTGAGAAAAGCGTGAAGTTTAAAGCTCAAACAACTGACAAACTAACAAGGAACATCTCGCAAATTGATTTTCACTTAAAATATTATTACATGTTCCTTTCGCTTTTCATTTTTCTTTTCTTCTCCCCCTTTCTTTTTTTTAAGTAATTCTGCGTCGTCTATCTAACGGATATAAAATTTTCATGTGTTTTTAAAATATAAAGTATGGCATTTGAATGAAAATAATTATTGTGACCTTGTGGGTTCATAGAATTAAAAGTCCAATTTACAGAAATTCAAAATGTTCTTTATTTCCGTAGAAGTACACTTTGGTCAACACTTACAATAGCAGAATTACGTAACATACACAAATACAACACTCAAGTTTGTTAACCACAAACAAAGGAGTTCACTCAACTTCCAGGTAAATTACCACTCTATCGTTACGACCTTGTTTACAACTACTCCGCTGGCGTGTCGCGATCTCTTAGGCAAATACACCTTTACATGGTTCCATAAGATAATAGGATATTTTGTAAGACGTCACCGGATGAAACACGAACGTTCAAGACGTCTAACTTCATCTGTGTCGGCAAGCCTTTTATCTCTGCGCTATCTTTATCTGCCCTTTGTGTGCACAAGCCGCGCTCTCGCGATAACGGGTTCGCGACATTATGAGAATTTTTGAGAAATGGAAAATGTTGCAATCATTTTTCATATTAAAGGCAGTTTCTTGGATATCTTGGTGACGTATCCCTAGCAGAGCTGCGAGGTGTACCTTCTATTTTAATACTGTTGAATTTGAATTTTAATAGTAATTTTAGTTGTTAAACCCTTCAACACAGAAGGATAAATTCGTTTGTTACTTAAATGTACATAGGCATACGGTTAGAGTTCGTCTACACATCTTGATTCTTACTAAACCGTAAATTTTTGCATTAACTTTGCTAGATTTTATTATTTTATTCCTGAACGTTATGATATATTTCTGGATAAGAAGTTTAGTAAAATTCATTTAGTAATTTAACCACCAAGTTTGCAATTTAACCGAATTTTCTGTAATGCGGTTCACAGACTGACATTTCCTTAAAAATGATTATTTTTTTTTAATTTCAGGAGCCTCAACAAAATTCATTCACAGAGAAATCTTAATTTTTGGATAGAATACAGTTGTTCCTCTTCCTACGCTAAGAAGATACCAGAAAAAGTAAAATGTCTACCTCAAAATGACAATCGATTCTACAAATTCTGCATTTAAACATATGAAACTGTGGGATGAAATGGAAATAGTTCCACAAATAAGCTGAAAAGTGCATTTTTTATTATCCTTAGTAATAATTGAAGCGTGCGCTATCCGATATGCATTTTAAATCATTAACCAATGGCAGTAAGTGCTTTAGACATGACCAGTTAATGGTTTAATCAAAGAAATGGATTAACGAAAGCATGCATAAAAAGTTTTGAAACGGAAGTAACCTCAATAAAGTAGCTAGCTGCAAAATGAGCATTATAATTGCTTTGATCAAAGCGAATTTCATGCACAATTGATGATGATTGACTATCACATCGACCAATCCAGTTCGTTGTTTGGCCTGCTGCAAGTCACAGCCTCAGCTTGAAATTAACGTCTGCGTGTACGTACATCTTCTCTAACTTATTTTCGTACATGTGCTTCAGATTATTTAATTTCTTCACTTTTTATTTACTCTTCTGAGTACTTAGGGGTAGACGGCAAGAACTGGATACTGCAAATACACCACATAAAATTATCTGAGTCTATTTCTTTTTTTTTTTTTTTTTTTAGAAAGAGGTCTATATATGTATGTGATTATTTGTGAACAGTATCATTATTTAATATGGAACAATTGGTTTAATACCACCCAAGGTATTCAGTTCTTTATCTGTAGAGGATGCGACATAATGTTTTACATGAAAATTCTCCCAGCTCAAAATACCTTTTATATGTATAAATTTCCGGCACCAGTTTGACATTCCAAAATATACTTCTAATCGTTATGAGTAAAATATCATATTTAAGATACTTCGGTAACAAGTGAAATGTACATCTTGAATTTTCTGTGAATGTCCTCAGAAGTCCTCTACCTTGGGTAAACCGTAAGAGGTAGACAAAATCTTACTGCACAAAACTATAGATCTGTTAGAATGCAGAATTTATGACAGATACAAATTCTGTATAGAAAGTAATTTTTAAACATTCCTTGCTATTTTCTGTTCAGTTTTCAAATAATTGTATATCCCTCAAATGGGAAATCCTTATACCCCACCCCCTTTTGGCTTAGCAAGCAAATATATCCAAATTTTAAATTTTTCACACAGCAAGCAGTCCTTAACAGATTTGGCCTTTGCTTGCAGCATATTCCTTGACCATCTCAAGAAAATTAACAATCAGGTGATTTTTTTATGTTTAATTTTACGTCCTCCAACGTTAACTTATATCGAACGGTGAATGAAACGGCTGAAATGATGCTCAAAGATTGTCCAGGGTCCATGGAGCTTGTAGCTACCCGACATTCGTCTTTAAGGATAAGGGAAACCCTGGAAAAAGCTTATCAAGATAGCTCACCCTGACCGAGATTCGAACTCAGGACCTCTTGAACGTGTGGAAGACCCGCTAGCATCTACGCTACCGAGGCGCGCAATTAGGTGATACTTTTATGACCATATATAGATGAAGAAGCGTTTGTAAAACAATTGTTTGTATATGACTATAAAAGTATTATGCAAGTGCAACACGTCGAATGTTTGGTCTATCACTTACGGTTTATCCGTTATGGAATGTCATTTAGAATGATGACTTCAGAAGCTATTGTCAGAAAATTTAAGGTGTACGTTTCATTTGAACATAAAAACACTTTAACTGTATGGTATTTTAAGCAACGTTTGTGGACGAGTGGTTTTCTGAAAAATCTTCTGTTGCTCCTGTGTTTGAACATAAACCGTAAGGCTGATCTTTAAACTATATTACGTACAATTAAACTCTTTATAGATATACTTTTTAGATGCAGTGGCCTCAAAACCTCCATTTCTTGTGAAAATGCTGTGAAACATTTGTTGGTTAAAAGGCAATATTTGTTTCTTTACTATAGGCAAAAGGAAGAGAATATATATATATATATATATATATATATATATATATATATATATATATATATATATATATATATATATATATATATATATATATATATATATTTAAATCCAGGAGTCACAAACTATTTTGGCGAAGTCGATCTCGATAGCGTGGCTTGTATACACAAAGAGCCTGGAGATAAGGAGTGTGCCGGAACAAATAAAGTTAGCGCGAGATAAAAGACCTGCCGGCACAGATAGGATTACGCTTCTGGAAGTTGGTAGAACATTCGATTCCTGTTTGGTCCAGATACCTATCGAATTATGAATGAGTTATTCAAAAAAGTGACGACTCGCCAAAGGACAGTGGTAAAACAGTCGCGGGAGAGGTAAGCAGTGACAGCTGAGTGTGTTGTAACGAGAGCTGATCAGAACGTTGTTTGTTACTGTCATCGAACTTGGTAGATTGTGGTGTGTATGTGACGTAATGTCGTTACGTGGGAATTGATCACTGTATTTCTACGGAAATAAAGAACATTTAAAAATTCTGCAAATTGGATTTTTAATTCTACGAAACCGCAAAGCCACAATATTAACAGCGAATGAATTCTTTGTATCGAATTTTTTGATAATGAAACTGTTACTGACAAGATAACATAACAGCTTGTAGCTGAAACTCTTCAAAGGTTAGAACATCTTGAAATAATTCAAATTAATTTGTTACCGATTCTTTCTATATGTATATTACTTCATTGAAACTGTTTCGATTCTCTCTGCTACCACCTACAGCATGTGGAGGAAATACTGGTTTACAACCCGAAATTCATTACCAAAATTTAAACTTACTGGATTATTTTCAAAGCTGTAACTGTTGAAATTTTAGTATATTGTGTGTATTTACAGTCTTCGCTGTTGATCAACAGTAATAAATGTAATCTGTAACTGTAAACCAGGAGTCGCAATTAGACCTATAAGGCCAAAGCGACTATAAACTACTTAATAATAAAAAGGATTTAATTAGAAACACACACTTTAAGAATCCCTGCATCAAAACAAGCCCTTGATAGGAGGATAGAAGCAAAACTCAAAAACGGTTTGGTTGAATATCAAACTTCGGTTTTAGCTGCGCATCCTCCTAGCCTGCATAGATAGTAGAAACTGTGCTAGGTCACCAGGCGGCCCTACCGAGGTCTAATCGGTAGACCTTTGGTGTTGGGGCGCGTAAGTGGCGTATCCACTTCCATCCACTCTTGAGTCCATAGGACCATATGGGGGTGGGGGCTTGTTAGTCAATAGGTCTTGCCCTATGGAAAGCCCCACGGAGGTGCTGGGCGCCCTTCTGGGACAGCTCAGTAACTCCCTGGTCATCAGAGGGGAGGTCAGTCTTCACTTTGTGTGGATTGCCCTGGTAAATACCCTTGAGCATATATATATATTGTCCCAGGTATAGGACCGGTGCCCAATCAGCATTTTGAGAAAATTGAGGAGCTACGCTAGGTAGCGAACCCCGATCTAGAAAGCCCACTTTCTGGCTAGGGGTGCAGTGATGCTGACCACATCTCCTCTCCGTATCGTTTAGATGCTCGCCCAGCTCTGCCTTGCTCATGTGGGCGTGAGGCCGGTAGGCGGGTTGGCCAGTTCTGGCCGCTTCAGTGGTTGTTACGGCACGGATTAACTTTTTTCCTCCAAAGATGTAACACGAAACAATCCATCCATCCTGAACTACAATTTTTGTAGACATTTTTTTAAAACCTGTGACTTTTCAAAAATAGCCCGAGGGTTCTCATTCAATAACCATACGTTTAGAGCATCTTCATGGCGTCTGGAATGTATATATTGAATTTTATGGTAATATACAGAAGAGTAAAGGTTTGTAAAAATAGTTCCTGCAAAAGTGAGTGGGGAAATGCTACTTTGTATATAAAAATTGTTTAAAACCTATAATTTTGTCAAAAATAGCCCAAGGGTTTTATTCAATAGGGAAAGTAGCCTAATATGGAGTGGTGCGCAATTTGGGGTGCCGTGGTATCTGAGTTGCATAGTGCTGAACCTTGCTAGAAAATGTGATGGACTAAGAGAGTTCTGGCGACTAAGCATCCTGCGGTTACGTCATGGCATTCCTGCTTGAGATCGTGTCACGGTGAGCTGACGAAGGAAGTTTGCTTCTTGAAGTTATTTGCTGCTGTTGATATCTGTGTATACAAATATAATAAGGTATTTATTGTTTTAAACACATATTTTGCTGAAGTTATAGTAGGTATTAAGATAAAACTATCGTTCTATGCCCAGTCCAAAAAGAGCCGGAAGAACTAATAAATTACAAATGGTGAGTTCCCTATTATGGGGTACCACGGAGAGCTTAATTAAGAGTACCCCATATTAGGACCTACTATTGCACTTTTAATATTCATGATAGAAACTAAACTTCTACTGCCAGGAAATCGAAACATGGCTGAAAAATCATATTGGTTAAACGGTTACTGTTTACCAGATAGGAAATCTCTTTGGAAAAGCCTATCTACGCGCATCCACTACAGTAGTGGGTTCTGCAAAACAGGAATATATGCATTCAACCCCAACATTTTCAGGCCACAAGATTTTACAATCCATGAAAATGAAACGTACAATGGACACGAAGTTTCTGAACCTAATTGTGTGCCACAAGTGACAGATCCTCCTGCTTCCCAGAGGAGATTGATCCTGGCGGCAGACATCAGCCTAATCCCAACACTGAAGCAGAAGGCAAGTTCAACAAAACAAGCCAATCCATCTCGAGCTGGGATATCTTGTGTAATTACAAGCTCGCCATACAATGCTCAGCTCACTGAAAATAAGTCAAAGAAGGCGGACAAGACTCCGCCAAAAGCCAGATGGACCTTAGCATTGAAAACCAAAGCGACAAAGAAAACCAGCATAGGAAGTTCACTCCACATAGGAAGTTCCAAAGACGAAGAGACTTTGTGCCTCTGGAATCGTAAGAGGAGTGGGGAAACGACAGTGACGATGATGAAGATTACGATGATGATCTTGATCATGATGATTATGATGATTATGATGCGGAATGCCTGTTTTGTGCAGGTCTGTATTGGAGGACCGAGGGGGGGATATGGATAAGTTGCTGCAAATTTTCAATTGGGCACACACGGTTTGTGTAGGTGATAGTTCCGATAGATTCTGTTGTGAAAAGTTTGTGAGAAAAGAAAGTAAATAAAAAATACCTGTCTAGTAATTAGGCGACAAAATAGGATAACTAGTTGGGAGAAGAACCTTGAACTTTCACTTCGGATATCAAAAAGTAATCTTTAATACATACATTAAGTAGTGTGAACTTTTGTTCTTACACTGCTCTAAATTAACGGCAGAAAATGTATCCCAAGCTAGGAAACTTTACCATCCCATATTAAGTACCATATTAAGAATCACTTTTTCGTATTTCAGAGAATTGTATTTTATTTTCATAACAGTGTATTTAAGTTCGAGTATTAGATTCTACAAGAGAGGTAAAGAGTTGGAGTATACAAATATATTATATATAGACACTAACCTGTATTATTATTGGTCATACAACTAAAAGAAAAAACGTACCCCGTATTAGGCAATTTTCCACCATGCGTTTAGAGCATTTTCATGACTAGTGGTATGTATTGAATTTTCTTGGAATATAGATAAGAGTAAAGGTTTGTAAAAATAGTTCGTACAAAAGTATGTAGCGGAAATGCCACGCGATTGCAATATACATTAATGTTTCTCTACCGTCTACTTTGTCTGTAGTAGCCGTATTGGATTCCATTCTAAACTTCAATGTCTGCTTTTACTTGGTATAAACGTTTTCAGATACCGGAAACGGAAAAATATGTCACCGTTTTGTATCCGCGAGTTTGTTTATTTTCTTTTCCAGGTAAATTCATTCCTTTCTCCTCAGAAATGTTTCGATAACAGTTGTAGAATTTGGATCAAAGCCTTGTACACTTGTGTGGCTTCTAGAGGGAAAGAACAGTCGCGAGAGCAAGTTTCATCTGCTTTAATCTTTGTCCAATGGAACATTTATCTCTGGGAACCAAAATGAAAGAAAACACTTGCGGGAGAGACCCTCTAACCAATTTAATATTTCCTTTCCGATGACCTTTGGCTCGGCGTCGAGTATCGTCAGATCAGCACAAAATAGAATCGAGCATCATTTGGCTGAGGGACGCGCATTAACTAACTAATCGATATTGGCAATGCAAAGTAAGATACTTGCTGGACCACTTCTCGAGGACGCAATCACTAGAACTTTAAGTACATATTATGGCAGAGCAGGACACTTTCTTCTCGTGCAGCAAGCGAGGAGAAAAGACGATTAGATATCCACGTTTCGAGAGTGTGCATCTTTATCATCAGGATATTTATCAAATGTTGTAACCACAAATGGAACACTGGATATAATACCAATATAAACAAAGACAAAACACTATCAAAATTCACATTACTGAAGAAAAGACTGTTTTCAGTAAATTAAATGCCAGGTCAGGAGATGGCGTGAATATAGGAAATTGTGTCAAAGAAACGTAACCACTTAACTTAATTATCAAGCTGTATTTATCTTTGCTTCTTAATTCGATGGATTTCCATTTTAAGGCCGGTTTCCAAGAGGAGCTGAACTGAAATCCACCATCACAGATAAGCATACTACTTTCAGAGGAAATCGCCAAAGCCTCCTTAATTCTCCGCTCCCGGTAACTGTTGCATATAGCTAAGATGGTCGTTTCCGGAAAATTGTCTCTATGGTCGTTATCAAAACAATGCTCTGCAAGCCCAGACTTCTCAGGTTGCATTAAACGAATGCTCCCTTCATGTTCGTTTATTCTGGTAGCGATCGCCCTTACAGTTTGTCCTATTTACGGTGTCCCACTTTCAACGGAAATGCGGTACACTCCCTGAACTTGGAAGTCCATTTTGTCTTTCACTGGTCTCAACAGATGTTGAATCTTCGGAGGTGGCTTGTGGATGGTCCTGGTGTTGTATTTGGCGAGAATTGTGCTGATTCTGCCGGATATATTGCCGGTAAACGGGATGCAGGCTGTAGCGGTAAGCTCATTTCGGTAAACGGCTTTCAAAATGGAAATCCGTCGTTTCAAGAAGCACATATCAATACAGCTTGATAATCAAGTTAAGTAGTTACGTTTATTTGACACAATTTTCTATACACACGCCATCTCCTGATCTGGCATTTAATTCACTGAAAACAGCCTTTTATTCAGTAATGCGATTCGTGATAGTGATTTGCTTTTGTTTATATTGGTGTTCTATCCAGTGTTTCATTTGTGGTTATAACAGTTTATAAATATCGTGATGATGGGAGCAATGCACACTAACGAAACGTCGATATGTGATCATTTTTTCACCGGACTTGCTGCCCGAGAAAAAAGTGAGCATTTTCGTCGCCATGAAGGTTTCAGATTTTATTTAACGGTTATCAAAAGATACACCGCAATACCTGGATGTATCGAGAGATATGCTGCTTGTACAGAAGGTTAACACACATCACTGACACCATAGGAGTTACTACGGAATACGAGGGTCGTCCGAAAAGTTTCCCACCTAATAAGGATACAAGATATTTTTAAAGATTTTTTTTTACTTTTTATTTTTCAACATAGTCTCCTTGTAGCTCTACACAGTTCTCACAGCGATGCTTCCATCTCTGTTACCCGTCCAGATAGAACTCGACGTTTTTCTCTGCAAAATAATTGTCCACCAAGGTGACTGTCTCTTCATTTGACGAAAATCTCTGTCCTCCGAGCGCAATTTTCAGATGAGGGAACAAAAATAAGTTGCTTGAGGCTAGATCTGGTGAGTAAGGCGGATGGTCAAGCAGTTCAAACCGTAATTCGTGGATTTTCCCCATTTTAACCGCTGAGGTATGAGACGGTGTGTTGTCTTGGTGAAACAGGATTTTCTTTTTGTGCAAATGTGGTCGATTTCCTGTAAGTTCTGCCTTCAGCTTTTCAAGTAATGATCCGTAGTTTGTACCTGTAATTTTGTTTTCCTTTTTGGAGACAATTGACTAAAATAGCTCTATGACTAACCGAAAAATCAATCGCCATCACCTTCCCAGCCGAGAAAACAGCTTTTGCTTCTTATGGAGCTGGTTCCCCCTTTGCAGTCTACCTTTTGTTTTTAATTTACGTTCTCCAACGTTAAGCCATCTCGCACTTTGAACGGAATGGATAAAATGATGCTCAAATGAGCTCAGGGTCCATAGGGCTTAAATTACCCGACATTCGTCTTTCAGGATAAGAGGAAAACGCGGGAGAAACTTTATCCAAATAATTTACCTTGACCAAGGTTCGAAATTGAGACCTATTGAACGTGAGGCAGACACGCTACTATCACGCTACCGAGGCGGGCTTTCAGTCCACTTTTTGGACAATATTTTTGTTTCGGGTGTATCCAAAATTCATCTACAGTAGGTAATTAATCGGCGCAAAGCTCTGATCTATTATGCCTAAACTGCGCCAACAGAGCTCTGAAAATGTTCGTTGGAACACGTTTTTTAATCTAACGTGAACAGACGCGGCACCCAACGCACGGACATCTTTATCATGTCTAAATTTTGACTCAATATGTGACAAACACGTTCTGCTATCTCTCACTCTAATTTGGCAGTCTAGTACCATTTGGTGAACTTGGGCGATGATTTCGTCGGTAGTTTTAGTTTTTGGACGTCCCGAAAGTTCACTGCCTCCCAAGCTGTTACAGCCACGTTTCAATTCAGCTGCCCAAAATGTTACTGTGGTAAATGATGATTAAGAGTCCCGATACACAGAATCCAGCTCATCTTTGATTTGCATTGGTGCATTACCTTTCAAAAACAAATTTTTAATGATAACTCTATGCTCGATTTTGTGCATATTTATAAAAACACTCACATCAACTCATTCAAACGACAGTTATATAACAAGCGAGCGTCCAAAATGGCTGAAACTTTGGTGAGTAACTGGCAACAGATGAGTAACGAAATTCACTATAGCTTTTATTTTCGATTGTTGCCATCTTCATGTTGAGGCCGGAAACTTTACAGACCACCCTCGTATTCACGGTCCTTCCTTTAGAATTATAGAACACATAGTTATGCACAACTTTTATATAGGGACTCGTTCCTGGAAGTGATTCATCATTCTAATACAGGAATTGCAGGTGCATATCATGAAATGTAGAACTCGTCAAAATTTTCTGCTATGTCGCTTTTCACTTCCATCTGTGTATCACAGGTGAAGCCTTTAACATGAACCATATAAGAAAAAGTTTGATCCTGTTGCATTCACAAAGCTTCCACTACTCTTGTACACAATATTCTTAGAAACTCATTCCTCAATACACTTCACGTCAATCCAGAAATACTTTTGCAAAACTTGTCAACATATTACATACTGTAATTGACAGGGAATAAAGTAAGCCGGCTCACGCTAACTGATATGAAAAGCTTTTAGGAATTAGTCATTGTCACGGATTTGAAATTTAATTCTCTTTACATAACTAAAATAAAGAAAATCAGATAACTGCTCCCCATTTGAGAAAAGTGTAAGTATTGGAAAATTCAAACAAATAACAAGCAATACCTTGCAACTTGTAAACTCTAAGAGAGGGCGAATAAAAATCTACTGTATGCTGTAACTACAACTTTATTTTTATGCAGTAAGGTATTCTGTATTTCCTAGAGTTCACCAGTTACGTGAATATCATTCATTCAAAATGAAGAACACTTCATTGAGCAGCACCGAAAAATTAAATACAGGATGTCCCAATTTAATCGCTCAAATTTCATTTTGTGGTGTTAAATTAATGAATGTGTATTCCTTTAGAAGGTTTAGAGCGGTTAGGGTCACACTGGATCATGAATTTCCTGGTAGATGGATAGGGAGAGGTGCACCAATTGCATGGCCACCGAGATCGCCCGACATAACACTTCTAGACCTCTTGTGTAACTTACGTCCGCCAACGTTAAGTCATATCGGAAAATGAGTGGAATGGGT
Source organism: Mantis religiosa (assembly GCA_030765055.1). NCBI lineage: Eukaryota > Metazoa > Arthropoda > Insecta > Mantodea > Mantidae > Mantis > Mantis religiosa. The sequence continues at coordinate 365,796 of JAUKNK010000165.1, forward strand.
GAAATGATGCTCAAATGAGCGCAGGTTCTATAGAGCTAAGAGATACGCGAAATTAGTCTTTCAGGTTGTGGGAGAACCCCGGAAAACGCCTTATGCAGCTAACTCACCCCGCCCAAGATTTGGACTCGGTACCTCTTGAGCGTGAGGCAGACATGCTACATTCTACGCTACCGAGGCCGGCGTACTTCTTTTCGTGGAGGTATGTCAAGAACAGGGTGTGTGCGACAGAAGTAGCGACTGTTCGCCAACTGAGTTGGCGCATTCGGAATGCTGTTGCAACCGTCACTCCTGAAATGCTTCAACGCATATGAGTGGAACTTGACATTAACCTGGATATTCTTCGTGTGATTGGTGAGGCGCATGTGGAAGTGACAGGATTTTCTTAATTTTTGTATACAAGTTTGATGAGTCACACGTGTTAGTAAGGTTTAGTTCATTTCGATAACTCAGATAGTTTGCACTGAGGTGAAAATAGGGTGATTCAATTGGGACATTCTGTATATACATTTCATTTGTCCTGTAGGATAGGATAGGATAGGATAGGATAGGAGAAAATTTTACGGAGGGGATTTGGAACTGCGGCCAGACTTTCTCTATTGTACCTATGCCCCAAGTGGGGAATTCTCAGGAAGAAGGATGAGGTGAGAGGAGACATGGTGTGGCTGACCAAACGATGCATGACAATGCAAAGAGGACAGTCCGCACCATTGACAAGTTGGAAACTCCCGGCAGGCCAGTCAAACGTTATCCCACCCACTTTGGTTCTGAAACAGCTCCATCAGACCGTCCCGGAAACCACCCTTCCGCAGGAGGAAGTTTTACTCAGAGCGCATCATCCTGCCATGCAACACAGAGACACCCGCCGACATTTTCTACCCTGAAAAAGACCACCAGATGAGAGATGATGTGAAATGATAATCGAATGAAATGGCGGAATAGCAAATTCCTGGGACGTGGTTAACGTAGCCAACATTCGCTTGGCATCCTGGGAAAAGCCCCGAATAGGTCCAGGTAGGCTGGCCACGGGGATCAAACACGGGCGCTCTAAATGCCGACCACAGATGAAACTGCCTGAGCCATTTGCTCGGTATTTATTGGGTAAATATTTTATGAATATCAACATGTATCCCATATCTGGAAATTGATACAATTAAATATAAAGTGTGGCACATAAGCGTTTTAGGGTTACAGAGAGTATTGGGCATGTCTTAAAATATGTATTTCTGCTAAAGTCTGGGTACTTAGTTTTCATTTGAGATATAACACTACCTCTGAGTACGAAGCAGAGAAGGTATGAATCTATTGATATCAAATCAGCTGAATGAACGATTCAATAAACTGGAGCACAACTAACGTTCTACCTCACCGGAAAATGTCCATGGCGATTTTAGTCATCCCAGGTGAACTGAGCGACTGCAGTGTCACCACATGCTGTGACGGAAAAGATATGAAACATCCTATACGGCTTCAAAGAGTAGTATCGATATGATACATTTATCTATTTACTCAATTTGGTCTTAACTAGTGATCGTGCAGTATGCTAGCAACAAAACTTTGGCTGAAAGGTAAGAAAAGTTAGCATCATTTTGTTTGTGTTTACTTTGTAAACACATTCGTACCTATGTTACCTAAAATATGCATAAAAAGGGAAAATTTCTATCATTTGAAGTCTAGAAACTATGCATATTTTATATAAACTGAGGGCATTGTGTCTCGATGGTCGCAAACTACAGGTGTTGTCTCTTATTGGAGATAGAAGTGTGAAGTTGCGTGTGTGTGAAGAAGGTCGTGACGTTCAGATGACAATACCATGGTGTAGGAAATAACGACTGTCATTCCACAAAATAGAAATATTAACAGCGGATAGGAACAAAAGCCAGTTACCTCTTATACATAGATGGCCATGAAGTAACTCTTCAACAAGCAGAAGGAGTTTTAAAATTGACAATCGATCCTGTGGTACATTTGTTCCATTTTTTTGTGTAATTTAGATCCTCCAACGCTAAGTCATATGGGCCGACGAATGGAATGGGTGAAATGATGCTCAAATGAGCCGAGGGTCCATATAGCTGATAGTTACCTGAAATTCGTCTTTCAGGATAAGGAAGTACTCCGGAAAAATACCTTATTTAGGTAACTCACCCTGATCGAGTTTCAAACTCAGGACGTTCTCAACGTGAGGCAGATTGGTGTTCTCTAATGAACTCAATAAGGAATTTATTTCGTTGTATATGTTCGGGACCTGTATAATGTGTGAAAATTATGTCGTTTATTAAATTAAATAACAAGGATCAGTCAAGTATAACATTTTAAAATTTAAGTAGACATAATCTAATATAATATAAATTACTGGACCATTCCGACTGAGGATTTCTCCACCACCAAGGAGTACTTGCACTATCCTACATTTACAGAACTTGGAATGCCATCTAGACGAGGTTAAGTAAGTAGGACTAACGTTTTCGTAAATTTTATGATTCACTATAAAAAACTCTAGAAGTTTGTACAATAATTCCATAAAGAGCGTGAGAGATAAACCTAATTAACTCATGATGGAGTTTAAAACTAACTGTGCGACCTCAGGTGTATGGTATAATCTTATAAGGAATTGTAATAAAAAGCATTTCCCTGGCTTGTAGGCCGTGGTTCAGGTAATCGAAATTCATCCTCATTAATCTTCTGTGCACAAAGGGCACGTCTGAAATGAGCACTTTATTGTATGCATACCGGAAATGAAGGCCTCAGTGTTTTAAACCGAATCATCCATTGATTCTCCTTCAAAGGATTGCAATAACTTTAAGCCAATGGCTAACGAGGAGCAAGCAAATTTTGGATCGCAGCATACCCACAATGGGTAATCGACCAATCCCCAGTAAGGCGATGAACATGAATGAAATGAAATTTAGTCATGGAAAGGATGATATGAAACGTTTGGGATCAAATAAACACAGGCCATTTGGTCCTTGAAGGAGGGTCCTCATCCGCAAAGGAGGGTCCTTCGACTATTGCCATACCCGGATTACATCCCTTAATAGCATTGAGAGGGTATGCTTTTATGAATGATGGTGGGTTAGTGGTGGTGATTAATTTAGGGATTTGGAGAAGTTGATTAAGGTAAAAGTATAGATGTTATCTATGGAAATATGGTGAAGTTTCGTGATGTTGAAGGAGGTCCTAGCACAAGGCTGAGTCTCTCTTATGTCTCTCCATGGTCGAGATCATATTCATCCAAGACCACGGATGAGGTTGTTTCAGAGTCTGGAATAGAGACTATGGGACATGAGTAGGATGTAGTCAATTATTTTAGGGAAGGATAGGTCTGAATCAATGTCGTTTGGGATATACCAGTCGGCTGCTACAGCAGTCTTAAAGTAGCGGTTTAGTTGGACTTGGAGTTTGGAGAAGTGTGTTTGGGCTGCATCTCCCCAGACTTAGCAGGCGTAAGTAAATATCGGCCTTAGTACTTGTTTGTACAGTAATAGTTTATTTCGAAGAGCCATTGGTGATTTAAGGTTGTATAAAGGATGCAACCATTCTTCTGCTGACCTTACTTGCCACAGGATCCACACACAGCCTTGAGGAAGAGTCCTCCTCCGCATAGGAAGGTCACTAGACACTTGCCATACCGAACTAGGTCCCTTATTTGCGTTGAGGGGGCTTCATTTATGTAAATGTCGGTGGGTTGAAGCTGTTTGGAAGGTTAGAATAGAAACTATGGGACAGGTGTAAGATATAGTCCGATACTTTAGGGAAGGATAGCTCTGTATGGATATTGGAATTTGAGATATACCAGTCGGCTATGACTACAGACCAAAGGTAATGGTTTTGTAGGACTTGGAGTTTGGAGAGGTGTTTAAAACTGCACTCAACTGAGGAATTTATCAAAAGATTCAGCTTCAACGTATATAAGCGCAAAGATAAAAACACTAACGCACTAGTACAGCAACTAGGCGCTTACGAAACCGAATACAATAAACATAAACGACCGCTGTCCATATTTGATAGGACCATAGGAATGGGAGACCCAGAAATAGACATCCAAGAGTATCTAAACACTCTCGTAAGACTTCCATAGAAAAAGTAAGGTTAACCATGACTATACACCACACCCTGACATTTGGTAGTCCACAAAGTCCTTGCTCTTATTCAAGGCTGCTCTGGCGGAGAGAGAACCCCCTTCCCCAACACTTACACGACATATCGCTATAAATAATGGTTATGATCAATCTTATGCAAACAAATTCAACTTAGAATTAACCTCATACTAGACGCAGCTTACGCGCAGTACTAACAATCATACATATGTACACACTAATTTTACTTGTAAGTATAATGCATGCCTAACGCTATCCTAGCGCCCACCACTAGCATTAATGACTCGTTCTACCCGCTTAAGGGTGTACAGATCATTAACTAAGAACTATAAGAACTATAACTTACACATGACTACCTCCTCTATCATTGAGAATGCAATCGCTACGTTAGGACGGCGTTTCCTATTGGAAACGACACTACACCCCACTACATCCCTCACCATGAATCCGCGAGGGCATACTCAGGGCTTCAGCCATGCTGATGTCCTAGCACCCAACCTCACCTCAGTTAAGCCATACGGCCAACCTCTACGCGCACTCTATGAATCCGCAGGTGCTTATAGCGGTACTGACGGAATTCCTCTCCTGACTACTCTCCGGTGGAGTTTTCTTAGTGGGCAGTGCCTTCGGGTGAAGCTCACATTCCCGGCTGCACCATCCCAGTACAGTCGGGGTTAGTCCATAAATCGACTTTTCCTCCACTTGAAAAAAGGAAAGTTTTTACCTGCAGCACCCCAGACTTGGCAGGCCTAAGTAAAAACCGGCCTTAGTACTGGTTTGTATAGTAGGAGCTTGTTACGAAGAGCCACTTGGTGATTTTTGGTTGTGTAGAGGATATAAAATGGCCATCCTTCTACTGATTTTGTTAGCCACAGCTGTTATGTGTTCTTTCCATGTAAGGCGCTTGTCCAGAAGAACTCCAAGGTATGTTGCCTGCGTTGACCAGGGTGCATCTGCATCTCCTAGACGTAGGTTGGGTACTTCCTGTAGTGCTCGCCGTGTAAAGGTGACAGCTTGGGACCTAGTGGCATCGAGTTTTAACCGCCTGGTCGCAAACCAGGCATACAGCAAATACCTGAGCCAGCTGCACTGCGATGTCATGTCGTTTTGATGCTGTTGTTATGGCAGTATCGTCGGCAAATAGATAGAGGTTGCATCATACTAGGTTTGGAAGTGTGTTTATGTATGCAAGGAAAAGCAGGGGCCAAAGGACACTACCTTGAGGTACTCCTACGTTTGTGGCGTAGGGTTGGGACAGCATGTCGTCTTTCGTGACTACAGATGATCGGTTTTGAAGGTAATGGTGTATTAGGTTTATGAGGTAGGCTGGGATGTTATATCAAATTATTCAACCTAGCATTCGTCTACCAAGGAGGAAAACCGCGAAGAAAGAATCAGGTTGTGTTTTAACGTGGAACGTCCCCAATGCGGGTCGTTAACATTTCCGCAGTGGCACGTCTATCAATGATCAGCGATTCATGAGGTAAATAATGACATTGAAGGAATGTACTGAAAGCTTGAGTATCAACTTCTGACCAAATAATACCCTCAAATGTGGTATTTTAGGAATTTCGTATTAATAACCACATAGTGTAAAGGGAGCTGGTGAAGGGACCTTTGCGTATTTCACTGGCATTCCATGCTGTGTTCCACACATGAATAATATTTTACCATTTTCAAAGCGATAGAATGTGACAGAGCGAGATACTGGGCATTTTGAGAGAATCCATAACTTTATCTCGGATTTAATTACGTCCCATAATTACACCAGTGGTATTGCGGTCGCAGCTGATGCTTTTCTGCCTCCACTAGTTTCAATGTTTTCTAATCTAGATGCGCTCCATAAAACACAATATTCTGGTAGAGTTTCATTCGCAGCTGGTTATACATTGCCTGTTCCTGTTGAAATACAAAAGTACAAAACATTTACAAACAGAAGTGATACATCGGCAAAACTTCCTCCACCCATTCTATAGCAAACTACTCCTTTAAAAATGATGTGCTGTAGCAGTTACTTTAGGTATTTCCTGTTTAGTTAGGAACAGTTAAAAGGATTAGTATATGTGGTAAAAAAAAGGAATAATTTAAAGTAGATAACGGTGTAACCTTCACAACGTAATATAAGAATTTGTTACTTTTTTAAATATTTTTTCTTCTGCTTATGAAAGTCTTTTGTCTCGCCGAGTGTGAGCAGAAAGAGTTGTGTGTGCATCAAGGATGCATAAGTAGCCTGTACGCAACAAAAGAAATAGTTCAGTGTAGCATCAACCACTGGTTGTCAAAAAGACTACACTAATAATATTCAGAGATGTATCCAAGAATTTAAACATGTTTATGAGAAATTAACTTTCCATTGCTAAGTTAATTGCAGAGGATCTACTCCCATTAGTCCTGAACCCGTAGGACCAAGGACCCAGGCCTCCTTCTACAAGGGAACGATGGATACTCTGGGGCTCTTTCCTTAGGGCAATACCTGATTTCTTAAAGAGACCCCCCCCCGCTGATCACAACATCAAGACGGGATTAAAGTGGATACACCACGTTCGCGCGTCAACCCCGCAGGGAAGACTACCGAAACCTCGGTAGGGCCACCTCGTGATCTAGCACACCTTCTACTAGCTCTGCAGGCTAGTACCCGGGACATTTTAGGCAAACCTCTGCCCCCTCCGGGCTGCCGTAGCCTGGCCGGAGGTACCCAATTCCCCGTGTGTGTCGGAAACACACTGCCCCCTCGAGTCCAATCCAATCCGAACAGCTCCCCGACGGCAGTTCGGCCCGAGGTTCCTCTAGTAACGTCAGAGGTACCACGAGTGCTAAGGGTCTGAAGCCCGCATTCCATCTGTAAACAAGAAAAGTGTTATTTGTTCATTCTTAAAAAGTTGTAATACAAACTTTATCAGCTCCGTTACCACGACGCTGGGAAGGAAAAACATCAAATGGCTCAAGAATTACAGGTGCGCCTAATTACTCAGAGTTGCAGGAGAAACCCCTAGATTTCTTCAAGATCGTTACCAAAGGTGAGACATTAATCTGCATTCACTTTGGTGTGGTATTTCTCTTGGGGTGGCCTTTTGGTGTGTTATGGCATGATGTTGTTAAGGATTTCGTGTCGGTGAGCAGGGTCCAGCAGTTATCACCAGTCAATGAAAAGTCGTGATTCAATTTCCTGAGGATTGTTTATTCCCATGGATCATACTTCTCGGATTGCTCTGTTTCTCTCGCTGGCCATCACTCTCGTTGCGTCGGCTTGTCTCTTTGAGAATATTTAATCCCACCCCGTCTGAAAGCTAACTCCACTATCACCTCGCCATCAGATATTAAACTAACACGTCTTCTCCCTTCCGTTGTAACCAACCGAGTGACGCTTCTCACCTCGCCCTACTCTTGGCTTCCTCCTAGATTTGTTTGTCTATCTTCACCCCTTTTCTATTTGTTCTCCATTTCACACCTATCACGTGGTTTACGCTGCATTTTATGGGGGAGTTTATTTGAACGATTTTACCTTATTGGCCAGTTCCATTCACTTTCAACTGTGCAGCATTCCCGGGTCCACCCCCTAAAGTTGTACGACCCCTTGGCGTTATAACGGTACTGCATCCTACCTCTTGCCTGCCTCCATAGCGTGGTGGTAGCATGTCTGCCTCATGTTCAAGAGGTCCTGAGTTCGAATCTCGGTTAGGGTGAGTTAACTTGATACGGCTTTTTCCGGGGTTTTCCCTTATCCTGAAAGGCGAATGTTGGGTAACTCTAAGCTTTATTGACCCTGGACTCATTTGAACATCATTTTACCCAGTCCATTCATCGTCCGATATCACTTAACGTCGGAGGTTGTAAATTACCTTAAAAAAACCTGCCTCTACATATTTTCCTTATACCTTAATATTGTTTCTGGCTCCGTGCTGGCGAAGGAATGTTGGGTCTCTATTGTCCTATTGTTTACGTATAGGGCCTCCGATATTTCCATTACAATATAGCGTTTGAATTTATTTCTTATATCATATATTCCCAATTGCTTATTAATAATTTATAATCCCTTTCTTACATTCTTCTGTCGGAAGTCTGTCTTTTCTGCTTCAACCTTCAACCCAAATAACCGTGCTTCAAGGTGGTGCCAGAACGTGGTGTATCATCATAGCACCTTCAAACATCTCAAGTTTATAAAATATCGCTTCAAGTTGGCTTCCCAACCTGGGGCTTCAAGATAATCCACTCGGAGATCATGTCATTATAGCCCTTGGAGATTACTGCTCCAGTGTCACACTTACATGACCTTCTCTACTCTTGTACACACTATTCTTACAGACGCATATTCCTCTACCTACTTCATCTTAATCATATACAATTTTATTTATTATTAATTTTCTTGTAGGTACAAGAGTATATGGGAATACGTCTTTAAACGATACACAAATGCTTTAAGAGCCAATAGCTTGTAAAATTCCCTTTACAGGCCAAGAGCTAAAATACGAGGACTGTTCAATAAAGAATAATCGTAATTTTTTACAGTCATAATTTTATCACAAAAATTCATTTTCTTATACCCTGCTAGCTTAAAGTGAAACAAACACGCTGTAGTAGTTACATTGTTGGTACTCCTGGTTCCGGCCTGTGAGAATCAGGCAAGTTCAGATATGTTCAGTATCGCCTACCGCTGCAGTGGAGGTAACACGCGAGGATTAATATGCGGCTTTGAAATTCTGCTTTCGTCTCAACAAATCTTCATTTGAGGCCTATACAATGTTACAGGAGGCCTATGAAGAGTCTGTTCTTCCCTACAGCACAGCTCGAAGATGGTTTAAGATGTTTAAAGAGGAGAGAAAATCAATTTGAAAGCAAGGTGGCCCGGTGCTCCAGCTACTGCTCTTATGGAAGAACACATCAACACTTCTGCTGACATTGTGAGACACGGTCGACGAATTATCTCAAGATCACTTTCAGAAATACTGAACATTTCATTGGGTGCCACCCACATGTTCGTGACATAAACATTACACATGAGACATGTTTATGCGCGATGGGTTCCAAGACCGTTGATTCGCTAACAAAAGGACATTCGCATGCAGGTCTGCATGCAGTTAAAGCTGATGTTATAGGAAGATCCGGAGTTTATTTGAAACGTAATCACTGCTGATGAAACTTTCCTACATCATTTTGATCCTGAGAGCAAACAGCAAAGCTCAGTGTGGAAATCTCCTTCATCAGAAAGCAAATGTGGTTGCTTCTGCTGGGAAATTTATGCTCATCTCATATCATATTTATGGAACGGTTTTTAGTATGTTGTACCCACACACACATTAGTAACTGGACAATACTACAGGGATGTCCTGAAAACATTGCAAGTCCATTTTCGTCGCAAAAGACCACATTTCCGTGAAGCAGGCTGGATGCTGCACCACGATAATGCGCGGCCGCATATTACCAATGTTGTTGCTGAATACCTTGCGATTATGAAGGATCTCTCAAAAATGGTTTCTAGCATATCTTCGAAGACTGGCAGAAACGCTGGGACAAGTTCATCGCATTCCGGGGAGACTATTTTCAGAAGAACCATCAAAATTATGAGGATGAGTAGAGAGGTACGTTGTCAAAAAAAAAAAAAAAAAAAAAAAAAAAAAAAAAAAAAAAGTTTTCATTCTTTACTGGACAATAACCACATCGAATTTTACGCGCTGGAAAAATTAGGACATAATTAATATTTTGGAAATGCTTCACTGCAAAGTAAGCGTGTTTTAAAAACATCTATATGTACATTCATTTTTTGTGTAGTAATAGTTTATCTATATTTTACACTTTACCAGTTATGCAAAACATGGAATGTTTAATGTTTAATGCCCATTTTATGGCATACGGTGCCACAGGCGGTGACGCCCGCCTCGATAGCGTAGATGGTAGCATGTCTGCCTCACGTTCAAGAGGTCCCGAGTTCGAATCTCGGTCAGGGTGAGTTACGTGGGTAAGGTTTTTCCGGAGTTATCTCTTATCCTGAAAGACGAACGTCAGCTAACTCTAAGCTCAATGGAACCCGGGCTTATTTGAGCATCATTTCACCCGTTTCATCATCGTCCGATATAACTTAAAAGTTGAAGGACGTAAATTAAAAAAGAAGGCGGTGACACTGATAATACATGAGATGAAGTTGGAGCACCGGTGGAATGAGATGGCTGGGGAAACTGGAGAAAACCCGCTACAGTGCCGTTTTGTCCACCACAAATATCACTTTGCCGTCGCCTGGAACCGAACGTAGTTATGCAAATGTCATCCAGAATGAAGTAGACCTGTGAGGACATGCCCACAAGGTTCAACGTATGCTTCATTTGTTATTAAGTCACCTTAAACGTCAGGTATTTTATTCCAAATCATTAGAATCATTTTTGATAAAGTAAGAAGTTGTGAAAAAAAGTTACTTGTATAGGGTACTCTAGGGTTGGTGGATTTTCTTGAACGTCTTGGTATGCTAACGTTCGAAGTTAGGGAAACTACACACCAAATTTTTTTATATATCTGAGTCTTTGATTTTGAGTGTTTCTTTACAGACACGTACATTTTATAAAATTGCTTTTATAGATTCACGGGCTTATAAATATTGGTTGGTAGGTTCCCAGCACTCCTCACATGGTAAGCTTGGCCTTCTGGGTAACGTCGCCCCACCACGTGATGAACGGACACATTTCTCAGGTGAAGGCAACCAGAGGGCAGTGTCCATTACCTCCAATGACAGGGTGGTAGTGAAGATGACGGTGAGGTGAGAGGACCTACAGCTTATACCGTGGTCTCCGAACCAACTTTGGCATAGGGGACACTTCACATATGCTAGATGTAGGTGAAGGCGTGGATGGGGCTGACTTAAAAAAGCCACCCCAGAAGCGGAATCGAACTTGGGACCCTTAGCATGTTAGCCGCGAACGAAACCACTGCGCTACTCCAGCGACCTGGGCTCCAAAATATATATTTATATGAAATTTAAGAATTAAATTTTTGGGAGCAAATTTTGGGTAGAGTAATTAAAAATGAATACCGACTTCTCATTTGAAAATTCATAAATATAACCAAGAATATCTTCGAAATCGTACACACCACAGAAAAGTATTTCTTATTGATACACTTAACGGGTATACGAAAATCATCCAGAGTTTAATGGCTGTTCCCAGGAAATTCAAAATTTACAGATGAACACATCTTAAACATATGATATTTAATGCATATTGTTAGAGCTGTTTTTTAAACAATGAAGTTTTCCAAAATATTTATATCTAGATAATGTTTTGGAGTGGGGGATATTCTTTAATAACTTTGTGTGATATCCTTGGAAGATACTTAAATTTCACGTTTTACATTAACTCGGTTATTTGCCTTGCAGCTGTACTGTGCACAGGCGCACGCACCCACACACATAGATACACGGATAATATTTTTAATGTTGTTTTTTTTTTAATTCAGTGAAATTCCAGTAAATATCTCAATAGAGTTTTGTATGGAATACAAAATGGAATACCCATCATGCACGTGTATAGAGTTCATGCAAAGGAAAACAAGGGTTCCTGTCGATGTCTTATTTATGTCCAAATCAAAGGAAGATTTCCTTTAGTTATTTTATTCATGTCACTGCCATTAGTGAAGTTGCGTGTATGGAAGAGCATATTTAATACTTCATGTGATTTTCGATTCAACTTTTAAAGACAGTTCAGAAGCAAAACAAAAGAATAATAGGACATGCAAATCATGAGACATCACCAGCGTTATACAACCAGGGAGGGGCGAAGAGGTGAACATCCTGATACACTTCATAACATTTAGTGATAAATAATATGAATTCACAAAACCCTTAAAACCTCTTGTTTCTAAATTTATGAGTACCGATTCTATCTTAAAGCCTTATCTTCAAAAAAGATACAAGTATAATTATCTTTCATGGCTTTCTTTTTATTAAGTTTAAATTGTTATAAAACTATACTATAATAAAAACAAACATAACTTAATTAATAGTGTTCTCAAGAATTATTATGTGCTTCAAGTGGGAAGGTGTTTGTCCTTGAGCACTAGTAGCTGAGCAACCAATCGGAGTCCTGCGGTGTTGTCATACTGCATTCCCCCTAAGTGGTGTGTAACGAGTGGCAAACTAATCAATCTCTAATAAATACTATTCGCGCTAAGACAAACATTCATATTTTGCAGACACTGGTCCATGAGGAAGGTGAGAGTAATGCATTTAATATGACCATAAAAACCCCATATTTTAGCTCATATAGTTTTCCTAATACATATAAATAAAGTAGATACCCTATGTTATAACAATATATTGCGACGTAAGCACTGTATTGAATATCATTATTGGTTGTCATGTATGCGTGAATGTATATTTGAAATGATTCAGAACTGAAACGTAAACATTTGACATGATGTGATAAAAGAAATATGTACTTTGAATAAGCCACGGTGTTTGTTCAATCCGATGAGAGGAAACGATATACTTCTTGCTAGTCTGGCAGAACTTGTCTGATCATATATCTTTGTTTATGAATGGTTCGTAATCTCCATTTACTCTAGAAAGTTCAAAGTAGCATTTTCAGTTACTCCTCCGCTTAAAAACCATGAAAAAGTGTATCAGAACAATGAGATACGATCCACCTTTCCGCATACCACTGCCAGAGAAATCCAATAGAGTTAATGTGGGCTCAAATTATGTTGCAAACAGAAATAACATTTTTAAACTGACTGACAATGTACGACTTATTCACGAAGAAATTAACAAGGGACACTACAAGACTGGGAAAACTGCGTGAGACATCAGATAAACTACAAGAAGACGACTTTGGGAAAGAAGTAGCACGTAACGAGATTTTGGAACCTATCATCATAAATTTGCAGTACTCAGACGTTGAAGACAATGCCAATGACGAATTTTCTCTTAACGTAAGTAACATTCACAGGAATATGGATGCACCGCTGGTATTTTCGTTGCATTAGAAAAATAAGTAATTCATAAACTATAATTAACCTTAAACAAAATATTTAAAACATTTGTGTACTAATATTCATGTGGCAATTGTGGTTTCAACAGCTGCATTATTATAGAACTTTGGAAAATTCTGTTTGCGTTCCCTTACGTCTAGCGGCACTAACACTCGTAAGTGTGCGAGAGAGAGGGAGATATAAAAAGAGTGGGGATGACGAGGTGGCAACGGTGAAGGCTCTAACGCGTCTGATTGGCTACAGGCGAGAACTCTTCCCATTTGAAACACATAATAGTGTATCACATGTACATAGAACATCATATCCCTTAATATGCCTTTGCCACTAGACCCTTCAGTTTTAGAAGGGAAACATTGAAACTGCATTACGACGTTCAGTGTTGAAGAATGGAGTTGACTTTTTGTAGTGTGGGAAGTATGCATCTAATACATTGTCGCGGCAGCAGGCATAAAGGTTTCGGCCCAAATAAGAAAACAGTCGGCGGATAAAGGTTCATTATAATAATGAGCCTTGCTAAGCAGTTAATGATAGCGCGGCTATTGTAAACAAGCGCCGGCAAGCAAAAGATAACTGAAGTAAAGGACTCGCCGGCATCGATTAAGTTACATTCTGGAATATGATAGAATATTTCGTTTCTTTATTCTTCCGGAAAGGTTTGGACTGATAGATATTGTTCGGGTTCTGGTTTATGTTAGAACAATCTAGAATTACGAATTAGGTGTTTAAGGATGTGACGGCTCGTAAAGTTAGTTATAAGACAGTGAGTTAGTTGTGAAGCAGTGTTGTGAACGAGAGAACAGCTGAGAGTGTTGTTGTTGTAAAGACATTTGTGTAACAAGAGTGTTGTAACGAGAGCTAATGTAATCAGCTGTCACTGTTTGTTATTGTCATCGACCTTGGAAAACTGTGTATATGTGATGTGATGTTACGTGAGAATTGAACAGAGTATCTCTACCAAAATAAAGGTGATTATTAATTTCTGCAACTCGCCTTTTTAATTCTACGAACCCACAAAGTCACAATATGAAACAACTTAATTGTCATACTTTGTTTGTTCGAAAACATGAAAAACAGCCTACTGAGTATATACATAGATGGTCTGAAAAGTTTCCAACTTAATAAAGATACAAGACATTTTTGCAGGTTTTTATTTACTTTTTTTTTATTTTCCACATAGTCTCCTTCTCGTTTTTCTGTACAAAATAATTGTTCACGAAGTTGATTGCCTATTCATTTGACGAAAATCTGTCCTCCGAGCGCAATTTTCAGATGAGGGAACAAAAAGAAGTCGCTTGGGGCTACATCTGGTGAGTAAGGCGGGTGGTCAAGCAGTTCAAACCGCAATTCGTGGATGTTCGCCATTGCAACCGCTGAGGTGTGAGACGGTGCTTTTTTAAGGCGGTTCCCCATTTGCAGTCTACTGTCTGGACTGTATTTTTGTTTAGGGGGTAAAATGGTGTATCCAAGTTTCATCTACAGTAATTAATCGGTGCCAAAACGCGGATTTATTGCGCCTAAACTTCACCAAAGGAGCGTTGGGAATATTCATTCGAACAAATTTTTGGATTTTTGGTCTAACGTGAGCAAACGCGTCCGAACGCGTGGACTGCTTTTTCATGTATAAATTGTTGATTTAATACTGACAAACACGTTGTTTTGACAAGTTCATAGCCTCTGATGTCTCACTCACTTTAATTTGGCGGTCACCTATCACCATTTGGTGAACTTTAGTGATGTTTTCGTCGGTAGTTGCTATTTTTGAAGGTCCCGAACGCCCATCGTCTCCTTAGTTCTTACGGCCACGTTTAAATTGAGCTACCCAAAATTTCACTGTGGTAAATGATGGTGCAGATTCCCCATACACGGAATGCAATTCATCTCTGATTTGCGTAGGAGAATTGCCTTTCAGAAAAGAAAAAAACATTTAATGACAGCTCGATACTCGATTTTGTCCAGTTTTATAAAAACACTCACATGAGCTCACCCCCAAGGAACATTACGTAACAACTGAGCGTCTAAAGTGGCTGAAACTTTGGTGAGTAACTGTCAACAGATGGACAACGAAATTCTCTAGCTTTTATTTGCGAGTGCTGCCATCTTCATGTTGAGGTCGCAAACTTTTCACACCACCATCCTAGATTGCCAAAATGGCCAAAAAGCACAACTATTAAAATACCTACAAATATTAGAGAAATTACATTACACATTGGGATCTTGTGGGTTCGGAAATTTAAAAGTCAAGTTTGCAGAAATACAAACTGCTCTTTAGTTCCGTAGGAATAGATTGTACAGCCATACGAATAGCAGAATTACGTAACATACACAAATACAACCATGAAGGTCGTCGACCACAAACAAAGAGTTCACTTTCAAGTTACAGCTGTACGCGCACAGTTATCCAGTTCTGATTATGACTGACTACTCAACTAACCACAGCTTCCTTCTATTCGTCCAATCATGGTTCCCGCCCGCCTCGGTAGAGTGGCCGTAGCATGTGTGTCTCATATTCAAGAGGTCCCGAGTTTGTATCTCGTTCAGTATGAGTTACCTGGATAAGGTTTTTTCCGGGGTTTTCCCTTATTGTGAAAGATGAATGTCGAGTAGCTCCAAGCTCCATGGACCCCGGACTCATTTGAGCACAATTTCACCAATTTCATCCATCGTCCTACATGACTTAACGTTGGAGGACGTAAATTACAAAACATTCATGGTTCCAGAAGTTTGTGGAATGTTCTGTAACAATCATGATGGCACTAGAAAGACGAATCTTCCATTGATCTATCTTTATCGGTTTCGGCTAGCCTTTTATCTCCGCGCTGCACTATCTGTCCCTTTGTGCGCGCCGGCCGCGCTATCGCAACAATGGCTCACGATAATAACAACGATTATTAATTATAATTGTAGTTTAAATAATTATTCAAATGGAATAATCATTAAATAGGAGCATGGAAGCAACATGTAATCATGATGGGGCTATAGAAACCCTCTGGTACGTATAGGAACCGAATAAGGCTCGAAAGAAAGCGTAGGACAGATGGAATACGGTAGGTTAGGTGGAATACAGAAAGTGAAGGGACATAGAAAGCGCTAAATCAAGAGGAAATCTATCTTTAATCTATACTCATGTTTTGGAATGACGTAAGTGATTCAATCTATGTGCTAGAATAATGTAAGCAGTGACGGATCTAGCCATTAACAACCAAACATGGCCTCAGTTTTGCATTCTAGTGTACTTTCATTCTGGTGGAACTGTTCATTACAGTATTGAAAGCCCCTTGAGCCTCTGGTCTCTACTGCATTAATTCCGTCGTCTGGCAGTGAACACGATCGTTCAAGTTGAGGAAGTATCGACATTTGAAATGTTTGCAAAGGTAAATTAAAGTCTTCGTGTCTAGAATATATTTGTTGGCAAGATAACATTTTTAAAGTGACGTGATATCAAGCAGCTGCGGTCATAAAAGAGGCTGTTTTATGTATGCACATGTTCGGGCGTTGTTTGCATAGCGGTATGCGCACGCACTGTTCTGTCTGTATCATTAGGTAGCTAGGTCCTACCATCAGATCAAGAAACATCCTTCTTTTTTTTACAGAAACTCAAATTTTATTTATGGAAGTAAAAGCTTTTATTGCTACGCTCAACAAATTCACAGTCTATGTATTGGACGGTGTGACAAACTCTGCAAAACGAGCCATACACGTTTGTGCTTACAAACAGTAGAGGTCATGACACAGCTCTTCAGCAAAGGACACCTGCTCCGATTTTACTCCCTCTAATACGTAAATGGTATTTACAGAGCTATTATGCTCTACCCAAAAGTTTGATACCACGATTTCACTAGAGAAACGTGTTTTGAGGTCCCATAAAACGTATGTGTGAGTGAACAACGAGAACTCGGTTACATGTCAAAATTGGTATTTTAGTTTTTCAAATCTTCCAAAATTTAACAAGGTTTCGATGACAACATCCCTCCGAAACTGCCTGTTACGTTTAAACAATTTAGTAAGCTTTTAGTATCTCAAAAATTGGTCTAAGCGTTTTACTTTCTCTTTTTAAATACACGTGGACTCTTTGTGAATGCCTGACAGAGATGGCATAAAACTCTAGTGGCAGCGACGAGAGCTAGGACTGTTTTCGATACTTAAAATGGCGACGTTTTCATCGCAAGAAAAGCGTGTAATAATTCGTTTTCTCCATTTTCGTGGCGTACTCCTATTGAAATTAATCACCAGTTGAGTGAGGAATGTGGTGATGGTAACATGGATGTGTCTAATGTGCGTTCCTGGGTGCCACAGCTCAATGAAGGCAGAACATCGCGTGACAACAAACCAAGGCAGTCGCAGATATCACCTCCAAAATTGGACTTTCCGTGGAATCTGTGCACAAATGTTCAATGAGATGTACCCGAACACCCCGTGCCTCTGTTACCCGGGAGCGATGGAAAACTCCGAGGGCCTTTCCTTGGGGCAATACCTTGAGTCTAAACGCCCCCTCCATCGACAACGTCAAGACGGGTGGAAGTGGATGCACCACTTACGCGCGTCAACTCCGCAGAGAAGACTACTGAAAAACCGCGGTGGGGCCGCCTGGTGATCTAGCACACCTTCCACTAGTTCTGCAGGCCGGGGACCATTTAGGCAACCCTCTTACCCCTCCCGGCAGCCAAAACCTGGCCGGAGGTACCCGATTGCTCGCGCGTTACGGGAACACACTGCCCCCTCGAGTCCTACCCAATCCGCACAACTTCCATTCAGCGAGGGACTCGAATGTTCGGCCGGAGGTTCCTCTAGTAACGTAAGAGATACCACGAGTGCTAAGGGTCCGCAGCGGTCGCACTAAAGCAGCTGAAGAGGATGGATCTCCTTCCCTACGGGAGGGATCTGTGCACACAAACCTGCATAAAGTTCTGAAAATAATCAATTGGTGACTCTCCAAAACAATGTTCTCCACTCGCTGGATTATGTCGCCAGACAGGCTGATGCGAGGCTGTGACTGTCTTCGATTGTTGTCACACGATGTTCTGCCTTCATTGAAATATCGCACCCAGTAACGTACATTAGACACATCTCTGGAACCATCACCACATGCCTCACTTAACTGGTGATGAATTTCAATAGGTGACACACCACGAGAATGGAGAAAACGAAAGTTTACACGATGTTCTTGCAATGAAAACATAGCCATTATAAGTATCAAAAACAGTCCTAACTGTCGCAGCTGTCACTAGAGTTCTATCCATTGTACAGTGCTGCCATCTCTGTCACTCATTCGAAAAGAGACCACGTGTATCTTTTGTTTAAAAAAACACAGACGTTTGTATCTGGTCCCAGTTATGACAAAAAAAGGAAGCATTTTATGTTGAACACGCCTGGTGCTTAGAAAATATATTGCAAATGAGAATCATATCTTGCTATTTTTGGCAATAGCATGTGAGCGATAAAGGCCGGAGGTTAGGAGGTGTTTCATTAGTACGCTGCACATAGAATGTACTCTTATCGCTCGCGCATGTAAACAACTGCAGGTAGGTACATTCTGACCACAGCAACAGCCTCACTGTAGCACAAATAACAAGCATCTTAAACTATGCATTCTCAAACGCTAATAATACTATTATTTATGAATTGTAGTAACGTCACAGATTGCATTACACTATATTACAATATGCATTTGTCAATTATTAAATGTGAAATATTGATGCATGCCAGTGAAGCAATAGTTAAACAGTGAAATACTTATTTCGACGTGACACGATATCAGAGGTGAAAATGTAAAGAATTTCACTCTGTGGTCTGGCATATATTCCTTCTTACTAATTTTCAAACTTTCACACATAGCTTGATAACCGCCATTGTTGTTTTTAACGTTCTGGAATTTAGCCTTCATCTTTTCGATACTTGGCACAGAAACTAACCATTTAATTAAATTAACTAAGTCTTATGTTATGCTTATGCTCTTGGACATTTGCAAACCCAATTTTTATAATTATTTAATAGCTTTGAACAACACGGCATAATTTTTGGATATGAACAAAGGATTTTTAGATAGTTCAGGTGATATGAGGTATATCAGCAGTTAGAATAGTTGCAATTGTGCAGTGGCAGCTTTGCACTTTCGATGGCCGTGCTGTACATCCGACGTCATTCATACTGTGACTTTGTGGGTTCGTGAAATTAAAAGTCGAATTGCACAAACTCAAAATGTTCTTTATTTCCTCCGAATTACAGTTGGAACACTTGCCGATTACATGGAATTACTTAGCGCACACAATTACAATTCACCAGTTTCTCTGTCACAGGTCCACTCTGCGGTCGCAATTACGTACAACTCCTCTGATGCACACACATAGTCTTCCAGTCTCTCCGCTAGCACGGCGCTCCTCCGGCTACTCGCCAAGGACTGAACTGACTCGCCCACTGCAGGCCTTATATAGGAAGATCGCTGTTTCTGGAAGCTCCGTGGCTCGGAACGTCGTCGCGACTGTTCCAGACGTCAGGGGGAGAGGAAACAGATGTTACAGTCCCCAGTGATGTGCTTCCAACAATCCCCCTCACTGAACGCTACAAGATAAGTGGGTAGGCGTGGTCTGAATGCCTCCTGTCCCTCTCTCAGCTGCCAATTGCTCGTGCCTTTCGATAATTGGGTGACAATACTGTGCAGCTAACCTGTTTCGCATGCAAGTGCACAAAACTCCGGCATTTAGTAATGCACCTTACATCCTGCTTTTAGGCTTGTTACTATCTCCAATGGCGTATTTTCTCCGAGAGTGTAAGATAGGTTATTGGGACGGGTAAGGCAGAACGGGCAGCCCTCGCAGTAACTAATATCGAGGTCACTGTCTTGGAACTACTACAAAATGGAACAATCAGTGACGCTTCTTAGGTACGCAAATATTCTTTATTTGTAGTATCTACAAAATAACGCTTACACAGAGAAAGAAATGAGAAAGGAGGTTTAAATATGTCAAACTGTGAATGCAAAACAGCCATTGTTTCTTTCAACGTGTAAATGGGTTCGAATGCTTTCTCCAATGCTGATGACCACAGCAAGTGAGTTAAAAGGCGAATACGTGGAGAAAACGTCGACTAAGCTTTATAATTTTATATGATTACAAACTTAATGCCTTACACTCCCTGTGTCCGGCGAAGGGGTGCGGTACTTAAAATTAGGGAACACACCCATTGTTGTAATGTTCAGTTAGTCACTTTACTATAGCATTTACGTAAAGAGACCCTTCTTGGTCCCAGTATGTTCAGAGATATCATTGTCTTGGACTGGCTCTGTGACTAGCCAGAAATCTAGCGAAACGGAATTTCTGTTTGATTACCCTTCGCATAAATTACAGGTACATGTGCTAAAGCTAAATAAAAGAATTACGAGCAATGACATACAAGATAAGGGGATCTAAAGAAATTAAAGATTTAAAAAAATTAAAAAAAGATTGATAGCTTCGAAAAGATCTAAATTCCATAAGCAGTAAAATATTACTTGTGTCGTACAGTTTACCAGTTATACATCAGTCATTCAAAATGAAGAGGTCTTCGGAGACTATTTGCTAAAAGTTCACAAAACTGTTCATCTGAAAACACTTCATTTCAAATGAAAATATGTAAAGAATATTTTCTCCGATCGCAATGTTGGTGGAGCCGCCGCAAAGCCAGATCCGGGCATGCGTGGACAAGGACAGAAGGAGACAGATAATGGTGCGTGAGTTGGACGCTTGCCGAGAGAAAGAAAGCAATAGAGAAAGAGAGATAGATCGTCTGGAATTTCCCGCTGCCATCGTGATTGTCATCGAATGATCGGCGATTATCTAGAACAATGACTGGAGGTATAAAAGCAGGAAAAGTGTTAAGAGTTACTGGTCGGTTGCTAGTGAGCTGTTAATGGAACCTGCAGCTGTGTAGTGTGTGGACGTTTAAAGTGTACCGCTGTGAATTCTTTTGTTCACGTGTGTCGGGAGTAACTAGACGACCTTAAAGACTACGTTTATGTGTGTCACGTTATTTTGAGGCTGTAAGGGGTGTACAAAGTCGTTGTTTACTGCAGTATAAAGCATTTTAAATATCTGCAAACAAGAATTTTCATACTATGAACCCACAAAGTCACAATATCCGATTTTAATCATTCATTTGGACCATTTTTGCAGAAATACAAATTTTCGAAAAATTGTATCACATAATGGTATTTAGATTTGGATTGGTTCTTTGAAAATCTTGCTATCGCATCCTTGAAGGATTGTGAGTCTCAATACCGAGTTTTATATTCAAGTGATGTTTAGTTTTTTTAGGGGATATCCATGCACACTAGTGCGTCGGTCTTACTCTAACCGTAGGAGGGAATGTTCATGGCCCTAAAACGTGCATTTTCTGAAAAGAAAAAATATTTTCTATAGGAATCAATGTTTTCTATAATACTATGTAGGTAATTAATAAACCATAATGGTTAAGAAACGGAAGAACATTGAATGAAAAAAGAATCAAACATTTCAAGTATTATTAACGCAGTAAGGTTGTGATAAAATATAGTTACAAGTGAATATCTCAGGTCAGATGATGTGTTGCATAAGTTCGTAGAGAGAGAGAGAGAGAGAGAGAGAGAGAGAGAGAGAGAGAGAGAGAGAGAGAGAGAGAGGGGGGGGGGAGTGTGGAACACGACGAAATACATTTTTAGTCCAGCCTTTACATAATTCACATCTTCCGTTGTCTACAGATGCAAATGGTAGTGCTTTCAATCCATTAGAGTAATGGAATCAGTAGGACAAGGATAACTTAGCTAATAATTCATTTGTGACTCTACTTCTAGTTTACGCTTTTTACTTTCGCCTACCTCTATCAGGTTGAGGAAGCACTCTAGTTCAACGGAAGTCCTCGCTTTGAAGACACGTGGAGAGGAAAAAGCTAGTTTGTGTTCATGTGTGTCAGTGTACATAACTCAAAAACGAAAAGGCGGATGAATACCAAATATACAAAAACACCCAATTAAACTTCCCCACCGCAAAAATACATCTTCTTTGGAAAAATGTTCTGTAATTTGTTATTTTCTCTAAAATGTATGTAAAGCACATTGATTGAAATATTATATGCTTCAAATACTTGCATATCAATTACTTGAATAAATCTTCAGTTTTCTGCAAATAGCCAGAAAACTGCCACTCGTTCTGAATGACATTTGTTAACTCTCAGCAAGAGTATACAGTGCGATCCAAATAAACCTGAACCATTTTAATAGGTCACACGTGCAACTTTGAGAGAATATAATACACAATTGAAGATATGCCCGGAAAAACGTGATAATACACATTATTTAAAAATTCAGAAAAACATTGTTTTATGAATGAGGTTGAAAGAAATTGTTAACGTTATTTTATTTCATTTCTGTGAATATGGATCTCAGAATATAGTCTATTTTATCAGTATCATCCTTAATAGACCCCAAAACAAGACTAATGTAATAACATCAATAAAAATAAGATAAGGAGAATAAAGTGAAAACATTTGTCAGCATTTACTTAAGTTTTATGCTAAATATATTTTACGTACATTTTAGGTGAAACTAATAATTAAATATATCATTTAGCATTTTTAAGCATGGTAAACTTTGGATTATTCCATTATTATTCCATTTTTTCATTTTGAAAAGTAGGTATAAGCTTTTAGCTGTAGTCAGCTTGATCAAAAACTGCTTCATCAATAATATTCTGAGAAGATGTAGTCTCAAAATCAAGAGCTTTATAATACTCATGAGACATTGGTGTCATGTAATTCACCAGATCCTGTAAGTCCTTTAATTTTACAGGATTTATAGGTTTTGGACCATTGTATTTTGGAGGAAATGTCACATAAGTAAGCGACAGTTGCAATATATTTTCCTTCTAATGTCCAAAGTGTCCTAACCCTAAATACCACCGTAAGTGTATTTAAAATATAGCTCAAAGCGGTACTCTCAGGCATGTCACTTTGGAGTACCTTTCGCTGAATTCCTGAAACTGTTCTTTCCTGTAGATTATCAAGAACAGGCTTTGCAGAGATGAATATGATAGTTGTCATTCTGACAACATGAAAAGGATACCTTACCCCGGAGTTTTTCACTTGCTCCATCCACTGATCTTGAACATAAATGTAAGCTGCTAGCCTGTTCTTTTTTCTCTATGATGCCGAAGTCACGGTCACAAGGCAGAAATGTATGAATGGCTACTAGATGACAGGCAGAGAGTATGAACAGGTTAGGCCAGGTTTGTCATCAACGAATAGCATAACACAAAAAGCAAGAACTTCACCTATTTTTAGCGTAATATGATTGCTGGAGGATAGACCATCACAAGTAAAGATAGCTCTCTGCTGCAACAACAGATGGCAGCACTTATTGCAAAATGTTTTATTTTGACGGTTAGCCCATTTTTCCGGTCATGTCTTCAATTGGGAGATTACATTACACTATTTACATCTCATAGAAAATATGGGAAGTGTCCTCCACCAACATCTATGGATCTTTGGTCCCATTTTTTGACAAAGCGGTAGACACTGAAGTTTGTATGCGTATTTTCAAGACAATTGTGGAACACCTGGATGATATCGAATTTCGAAAAGCCTCGGGACTTCCATATGTGGAGGACGAAGTTAGGCGCCGGGCATCAAAATTCTACGCAACTTTACCAACTCATAGAAGCGCCCTTGTTAGATCACTGAGAGATTATGACCCCACTAGACGCCGTTCTAGAGAAAATCGGGTCCCACGCATGGCATAGGGACACCCAAGATAACCCAGGAGCTAATCCTAACAGCAGCTAAAGCTGAGCTCCACATAATCTCCTAAGTTTTTAGCAGCAAAATTCTCCCCAAACCAAAACTAAATTAAAAACACCAGGGTGCGGGGAATTGCATCCTGTCCTTTCATTCCGAAGATACAATAATTGTAACCTCATAAAATTCTTCAAATCTTAAAGCCTACACGATATCCATCCTACAAAATCCCGTTCGAAAACCTTACCTGTGGTAAAACCCTAATGGGTGGGCACGCAGCAAAAACCTTCTGGCTACATACAGCCAGCCAGCATGTCATGGTCATGGTCAAGGTTATTTCCAGCAAGATTGAACAATGTGCTATACATCTAACGAAACCATGGAACTTTTAACTAGTTTTTTTTTTGATAACCAAATAATTTCAAAAGGTCTGTGGCCCGCCACATCCCCTGACCTAAGCATACCGGATTTTTTCTTGCGGGGTATCTAAAATAGAATGTATAAGAATAGGCCACGGACAATTCGAGTTCTCAAGGAATCCATTCGAAGCGAAATAAGTAACATTGGCGAGGATGCTCTTCGTATCCCGCCTCGGTAGCGTAGATGGTAGCCTATCTGCCTCACGTTGAAGAGGTCCCGAGTTTGAATCTCGGTTAGGGTAAGTTACCTGGATAAGGCTTTTTCCTAGGTTTTCCCTTATCCTGATAGACGAATGTCGGGTAGCTGTAAGCTCCATAAACCCTGGACTCATTCGAGCATTATTTCATCCACTTCATTCATCGCCCGATATGACTTAAGGTCGGAGGACGTAAATTACAACAATAAAAACGATACTCTCCTTAAAACTTCAGAGAATATGGTGAGATGAGTACAAACATATATAGATGCTGGTGGAGGACACTTCAAACATTTTCTGATATATAAATAGTGTAATATAGTCTGCCAATTATGCATTATATTCTCCCCAAGTTGCACGTGTATCCGATTATTAGCTCCAAAGTTATGGCTTATTAAAGTAGTTCAGATCACACTGTAAATCTCGGAAAAAATACACATAAAATGTAAGTCAAATAACTCTTTTGGCTCAAGTACTTCCGAGTTATTTGTTTATCCTGGTTCGAATTTTCTAGTATTTCCATTGTTTGAGGCATTACTTTAACATTTATTTCTTTATTTAGCCTTTCCGATGTCACTACTCCATATTTCACAAACTTTAGTGAAGCTTCAGCCTCCAAAATTCTTCTTGTACACAAAATGAAAACTTTTGTCTCGATTTACAAAATGCATTAATGTTTTGATATGAATGTGAATAACAATGTGTGATTTTAAACTTTTTTTTTATAAAGTAAACTTGAAATTAACGTATTGACTAGAAAAATCTGTTTTATTTCAACATAGAATTTTATTTCTTCCTTTAGATTTCAAGGGCCTTTTATTATGAATAAACATTTGAAGCCATATTATATTTATTTGTTTATGTTTTGGACTTTAGTGCCCTATGACCGCATTATTCATATGTGATGGTCAATGGCATGGATGAAATAAGGCTCAAATGAGGTCAGGATTAATTGGGCTAGGAGTTGAACAACATTTATCGTTTAAAATAAGGAAAAATCCTGAAGTAGCCTACCGCAATAGAGTTTCGAACTTGGAATCTCTTGAATGTAAGGTAGACACGCTACCCGCATGTCGTAGAGATGGGCTACTTATTTTTTTGATTCAATGTTAATCAATAATTACGTGCTATATGTTATATAGTGAAAGATATAACGTAAACACTAATATTAACAGCTTAATACCCTCTAGTGTAAGTCATATCGGACAATTAACGAAATGGATTATATGATATCAGAGGAGCTCAGGGCAAATAGAGCTTAGAGTTACCAAACATTCATCTTTTATGATAAGGCAAAATCCCGGAAAAAATCGTGTATGGCAACTCATAATCGTTGGGTTGTGTCACTGGATCACGCACACATTCATACGCTCATTCATACTTCCAGACTCTGGGGAAGATGTGGACTCATCTAGGTTGGGAATAAATCCAGAGCCCCGTCCGGGAATCGAGCCCGGGACCCCTAGCACGGCAAGCAGGTGCTCCACCGACTGAGCTACGGGGACAACCATGTCTATAACTGATTCTTACTGCACCATGTGCACGTGGTATTAAAGTAACCTCTTAGATTGCTGATATTCGCTCCTTTACTGATCAAATGCACTTGCAGTAGAGCTCAACAAGCATTAGTCATTCATCAACAGCAACGCTCTCCTTAGTTATGTGTTGAAACGGAATGTCATTAGCAGGCATCGGATCCCATACACCTTAGCAATCAATGTACGTGCACAGGTACTATACAAGGCCAAGCGCGACATCAACAAACGTCCGTGTCAACAAGTATACCGAAGCGCTTTTTTTTTTTTTTTTTTTTTTTTTTTTTTGTAAAGTACCTCCTCCAACGTGAAGTCATATCGGACGGTGAGTGGAATGGGTGAAATGATGCTCAAATGAGTCCGGGGTCCATTGAACTTAGAGTTACCCAACATTCGTCTTTTAGGATAAGGGAAAACCCCGGAAAAACTCTCATCTAGGTAACTCACCCTGGCCGAGATTCGAACTCGGGACCTCTTGGACGTGAGGCAAACATGCTACCACCACACTACTGAGGCGGGCCGATGCGCTGTGTGTGTGTGTGTGTGAGTGTGTGTGTGTGTGTGTGTGTGTGTGTGTGTGTGTGTGTATGTGTACACTCCGGTACAGGTACAAAGTGCAAGCTACGTTATAATATGCCATCCTTCTCATGCAGTAATTGCAGTGAACAACCATGTACATTCGTAAATTTTCGACTGTGAATATTCTGCACCCTTCACTGAAACAATATAAAATATTTGGAGAGAGTTCGTTGAACGGCACATGGCATTAATGGTGCATATGTGTAGTACTAGGTATTTTCATATGTTTGTCCGAGAATTAGTATATTTCTTATATTACGCAGCACAGAAAATCCAGCATTTTTGTGTAGAATGCTGGACAATTTATTTTTGCCCGTTTGTTAGGTGGTGCATTCTCTATAAAGTTAAGTTTTGTAGACACCTCCTCGTCTACTTTTAGACAGCTCAAAATTACATTCTTTAAGCTGTTTAATGGTTGTTGATAATACCCAAAACTTTTGATTTATAAACTGTTGATTGTGCAGTAATTGTGAAAGTAATGCTATTAACACAATATGTCCAACATCTTGTACTCTCTGGAAGACAGATCTACCTGCGTGAGGAGCAGTAGTTGTAATGAAACTAAAACTACGCGTTATGAACCGGACTATCCCTGCGTGTTGTCTCCGGGAATGACGTCAGAAGTTATACCTATATAATACGAGGCTAGTAAACTTCATATCCCTTTAAAGGTGTATGGGCTCCGATGATTGGTTATTAGGAAGTGGCCCTGGTATGAGGTCCCTCACTGAAATTCCCAAACTGAGTTAAAGTTTTAAATCTTATTTAAAATAGGCACTTGTTGGTTTTCCTCAAAGTTACAGGGCTAGGTGTTTAAAAGCCAATGACTGATTAATTTCATTCACCTCCTGTATTCCTTATGAAATTATTTTACTATCAGTAGAGCCTGGAAATTTAGCCAAAATTTCGCGAAGTTAGTTGTGCATAGATCGTCAACTGAGGGTCATTAACTCGTGCTGATGGTTGGTTGACAGAAAGAAAGAGGAAAATGTGTCTTCAGCGTCTAACGTTAATACAGTAGTTTTTGTGTGCAACGTGATGGTGGGTGCAAATATTCCCATCTGGAACGTAGAAAATAGTTACTGCAAGCGATTTTTAGAAAATATACAGGAGAAGTATTTCCTTCCGATTCCATAATATGCAATGAATACCTAGAGATGTGCTACGAAGACTACGTCAGAATTATGAGATACACCCTGTATGACAACAGAATGTGGGTTTTCATAGAGGAAACGGACTGTGGCGCATGTCATTATTGTTACACTGAGGAATATACAGACATTATTTAGTATTATAACAACGAATTAGCTTTGCATTTACTGTGCACATTGTAAATATCAATGATTCTTTTGTTCATATTCATATATCTGGAAAAGATAAGTTTGTTTTGTATAATTTATGAATGAATGTTAAATATACTCTATGACACTATGAGCGTCGTATGACTACGTTTGATAGATTTTCGGTTATCCGTGACGTTGGTTGTTTAAGTACGTGCGCGACTGCATGGCACTCAACGCCCTGCCCCAGGTTTACGAGCCGGAGGTAGAGTACAACTCAATCACACTAACCTGCTGTATTGTTTTTTGTTGGATTTTTTGGATAAGTTTCTGGGCCCTAATTATCATCAAGAGGGATTTTATGAGTCCTCTGCTTAAAATTGCAATTTCTCACATTTCTAAACCTTAAAATAACGGATGCAATAAAAACTGATATTCATACAAAAGCTGCCTTTGTTCGTGGCCACGGAAAGCGGCCTGGGTTCGATTTCGCCTGTAGGGTGCGGATTTTATGTCTCAGGTATGGGACCGGTGCCCACTCAGCATCGTGAGGAAAGTGAGGAGCTTAGGCTAGGTAAACGGCCCTGGTCACGAAAACCAACATTCCTGCTGGGGGCGCCGAGATGCTGACCACATCTCCTCCCGGTATCGGTTGTATGATCGCCCACCTCTTCCGTGCGTAAGTGGGCGTGAGGCCGGAAGCCGGGTTGGTAGGCATTGGCTCTCTTAGGGCTGTCGCGCCAGTGTTTTTTTACTCATACAACAGTATATTAAACATCGACTGAACGCCTGAGTTCCTTCTTAACCTCTCCCTGATAGACCTCCAGGTCGTGGAAATATTGCACAGTGTACAAGTATCCTTTGGTGGTGGCACAATCCTCGGTCAGAGGGACTGAATAATTTGTATACATAATTAAAGTAGGCAACGAGATAAGCACTTGCCGTAAACTCTTGGAGCAATCTTATGTAGCTGTTCGTATACTATCTCCGAGAAACCTGTATAAAAATGAGCCTGCTGTGACTTGGTTTTCTGATGGAATAAAATGAAATAATGCTACTCTGTTGTAACGGATTCTGATCATATAAGACAAAAATATCACGTAAATCCGACACTAGACATTCAAAAACAATACAATGGATATATTTGGTCCATTGTCTGCATAGAGCAGCTAAAGAAATAATGGCAGCACGCCAAGATATGCAAAGTTTAATATCCTATGTCAAGAAAGTATTTTGAAGATCTCATTTAGAACACAGAACTTCAAGGAAGCTAAACCAGGAATTTCTCTACCACCACAGCGACGCGGCGGAATTTTTAATGGTTTATTTACGCGATATTACGGCATTTCGGCAGAGTGACATTCTATCTTAGAAGGAAATTTGTGAATTTTCCGCACAGTTGCTGGAGTTTTAGGGAAACTGCTAATGATTCGCAAGGTTTAGTGTGTTTCCTTTAGTAGCATCACTTCCTTTACGCACAAAGCCTAAATCCCACTTTTAGCCTCGACCCCTGGGTACCATAGAACGCTTAACTCTGCTGTTGGAATATACCTGTATAATAACCATGGAGGTGTTTCCGTATTTCGAAGAAACAAAGACCTTTAAAATACCTTTTTCAAAACAATTTTTTATTATATTAAACTATTTTGTAGCTATTTCATGTTACATATTTATTTATGTTTCGTAACTCACAGAAATAGTACGAAAGTTCGCGAGTGTTTTGTTTGATCCCTATGACCTCAAAATAATCTAAATGATTTGTAATAATGTAATATTTATAAGTATAAACATGTAGGAATAAATCATTTTATTGCACTTGAAATAATTTCTAGCCAAACTGAAGGTATCGTAAACCAATGGTAGAAATGATAGAACGTTGCATAAGTGAATACCTTATATTTTAAATGTAAAGTGTACTTTAGTTATAAAAATAGAAGCACATTTACATCGCTCGTTTATGTATCCGTCGTAAATACACGCAGAATATTCTAGAACTTTCTAGAGGCTTGGGAAAGGAAACTCGCAGAAGATTTTGCTCATCTGCAGATATCACTACTTCTATATGCATTCTGGAGAGCTTATTCACACTAAGGTAGCTACAAGATAGGAATGAACATAAGGTGGAGCTAGGCGTGGCTGTTCTATCGCTGCTAGCCAATGCAGTGCGTGCAACGTTGTACAGTTAAGCACGCACACTGGCTCGCTTTACCGAAACATGCGGCTAATTTCTTTGCGCGGTCTCAAGATACCAATTAAAGAATTATTCTCCTTTTCCAAGATACAGAGCTATTTTTTGAGGTTCACTGCCCAAACCCCATGTTTGTAGCACATCTGGTTTTGGAGATATGGAGTGTTAAGCCGCCTCACTAGAAAGAAAAGAATTATTAACTGTTAGTGAGGAAAAGCGCACACGTGCTATGCTGCAGTTGTATTTTGTACCCTACTCTGCATTCAGTAAAGCGGTGATCATTTAGGAGTGCACAGGTGCTTTTTAAAGTAAGTAAATATACCGCTTAGCAAGCCTAGCACTGTTGCGCCTAGTAGTAACTGCAAAACAACCCATAAGATTTTGCATAAGCAGGCTACAAATATGCTTGTTAATGTGTATTCCTTTTTCAAAGAGATATCAATTAAAAATTTTTCGAGAGAACAAATTTCGGTCAGAGTCGACAATTAATGTTACAAGGTTGTCACATGAGTACTCATTCTGTGACGGATGTTGTTAAAGAAGGCAAACAGTTTACCAAATTAGGAGAAGTTTTCATATTTAGATCTCTAGGGAAACATCGGGCAGCTAAAAAACGTACTACCGACTTAGACAATTTTCAAAAGTGTGTTTCACGTAGAACAGTTTATGATATTCACAAGGGTGAATATCCAACTGCCAAAAGTCTGACCAATTTAATGAGGGGGAAAATAGAATATACGGACTCTGTGTCTTCTATGTATAATATTCTGAAATTCCTTTGGCTCAAATATTGGAGAACAAATGATGGTCGCAAATGTCTGCTTGAAAGAAGCAATATTGTTGCTGCAAAACAAATATGTCTACGCACAATGCATAACATTAATACATGAGATTCTTGGTATAAAAATATAGATACACATTCATATCTTCCGTATTTATTAAGGATTTTAATGAAACAAAAATTGGTTTGAAGTCCATTACAGACAGTATACAAATGTGGCATTATTAAAACAGAGACTATATCCACAAATCGTTGAAATGACACTATTTTGTTTCACTATAGCAAACACCTTATTTCATAGAATGCACCTAAATTGAATCTTTTTGTTTTGTGTACATATTGTAACTTTGGGGGTTCGTAGAATTTAAGGCCGAGTTGCAGAAATTAAAAATCTCCTTTATTTTCGTAGAAATACTTTTAAGATTACAGCAGCATTACGTTACATACACCATCAGTCTACCAAGGTCGATCACAATAACAAACAGTGACAGCAGATTACATCCTTAACTCTCGTTACAATAACACAAGCTGGCTGTTTCACACTAATTGTTTTACAAACTCTTGTTACAGAACAACTGTCTCACAACTACCACCCCTCTTGGCCAATCGTCGCCTCTTTAAATACTTCACAGATAATTTCTAGATGATTCGCAAATAAACCGGAACGCGAACAATCTCTATCAGTCCAGAAGTAACCGGAAATTTCCATTTATCTCAGTTTGTTTGTTTCGGCAGACCCTTATCTGCCTGTTATGTGTCCGCGGGCTCTCGGTTTTCACACTGCCCTCCTATCGGTTTCTTTCCTGTATACAAGCCAGGCGATCGCAGATACGGGTTCGCGACACTATGAACGATAACTACGTAAGCTAACTGTTCTCCAGTTCAAGGTTTTAAGGTTCAGATTATGCGTTAATCATTGTATATGTTCTCATACACATGCTGAAATACTAAGCGAACTTCTCTGTCAGCATCTGTATCACTGTACATCTCAGCATATGTATGATACTTTCTAGGTTGAGACAAAGACAGATATATCTCCATTTCTGTCGTCCTCTTACCG
The DNA here is from genome assembly GCA_030765055.1 of Mantis religiosa. Lineage (NCBI taxonomy): Eukaryota > Metazoa > Arthropoda > Insecta > Mantodea > Mantidae > Mantis > Mantis religiosa. Next base: position 397,636 of record JAUKNK010000165.1, read on the forward strand.
AGGAACTGGCAACACCAAGACAGTACTATAACCGTATTCGCTCAACCCATGTTCATTCTTATTCTTTAGCTACTTAAGTTTTGTCCAAATGCGAAACAGTACGCGGTAACATGGAAGTATAAAGCCACTCAGAATATTTTTTGTAACATCCAGTTTTGACTCTTAATTCAACAATAAATGATTCTCTGTTACATATTCATATGAACCTTTTTCACCTTTTAGATGTCTAAAAGGCGCTTCAGAAATTGACACCAATACTACAAATGGCAAAGCCTAAACAGCATACAGGAAGTTTTGCTTTTAAAAGTCGATGAAGAACTTTGGGTATAAATACGCATACGCACCTGAAACAGAAGGGGTGCGTGTAATAGGTAAGAAAGGTTAGCATGTTTGAGGAACATTACAATTCCGAAGCACACGCCCTCTTCTCGGAACGTTTAATTTGCAACCATGCAACCGTCGGAGTGTTGCACTTTTCAACACGCCTTGCTTTCTAACGCTCGCCATTTTTACTGCTGTCCTAATTATTTCCTCGTGGCCATAAAATTTCACTTCTCTTTCTCAACAGCACAGTCTGGCGTTGCCTCCTAAATCACCAGCAAAATGCTCGCCTCGTTCCAAATTTCATGAAACTGCTTCCTGAATCCAAACTAACAAACTTAAAATTCCATTACAACTTTTATTCATCGTAAAACTCGCATTTTTATTACTTCCCCACTCTACCTTTAGAAAGTATAAAACGTATTGTATTCAATCCAAAAATTCCATAGGAGATTTCATAACAAACTCTTTCAAATCCCATCAAATAATCAATCAAAATGTATACTGTTACATTCGCGTAACTTTCTCTTACCATTCTTCAATAAAGTACTGTTAAATAACCTATTCTTATATGCACTTTAAGTTAGTCAAAAGAATGTATATACAAAAGCTTTACTTGTAGATACAATGGGAACAGGAGGGTACATTAGGCTTAAGCAACGTAGAATAATCAACAGCAGGTCGCTGAGTGATACCTTTGGGATTCAATAAGCATCATTTTAGACAAATAATATGTTTGAAAAATTGTGCACTTTTAACGAGATTGTGCTGTGAGATTTTCTGTCTCTCTTAAGTTTATTAGTTAGACAAAGTTCATTTTGAGTGAATATGACTTTAGAAGTTATTCCCGTAAAACTAAAAATATACGTTTTATTTCTTATAAAAATAATTTAAAACAGTGCCATTTTAATAAAAATCATTAGCAGTTTTGAGTTTGTTTTTACTTTTTCCACGTGAGGGGTATTTTGAAATGGAGAGATTTTCGTTGTATGTCCTGGAATGTAAATCATGAAATTATTTATGAGACAAAAAATTACAAAATCCAAATATTTGCTAGGCAGAGATGGCAGAAATTATGGAAAAAATAGGAATTGGAAATATATGGAGATTAGAGAAAAGGAATACAAGCAATGTGCATAAATTGCTAAAATTCAGAACAGAAGATACAGAAAGACAGGAACTATGGGCAAGTTCAGAAAAAATGAAATCATTAAAACTTTACAAGCAAATAAAAAGAAATTGGGGACCAGAAGCACATGTAGATTACTGCAGTAAGCAAGAGAGAGAAGGGTTAGCTTGGATGAGAATAGGAACAATATTTCTAAGAGGGATAAGAGGTAGGGAATAGGGAATTTGTGAATTGTGTGGGGGAAAAGAAAGCATAGAACACTATGTAACAGAATGCGAGGAGTTTGCAATGTGGAGAAAAAAGGTTTGCGAGGAAAAATCGGAGAATGTAGAGAAGAGGATAGTACTATAAAAATGTTAACGGGCAGGGAGGAAAAGAAGGTAAGAAGTATTCATGAGTTCTTACAGAAAATAAAAGAAAAATGGGAGAGAAATATAAAGAATATAAGTAAGGAGAATGGGGGTGTGGAATGGGACTAATTAAGTAACAAGGAGATATGAAGGTTAAGAGCTACCTGGCAGAGCAGAGGACCAGGTTGTCATGCAAACCAAGATAGCAACAAAGTAAAGACAAATAAATATAGCCAAAAGTTGTAAATTGTAAAATTTTGGAATATGCAAAATAAATGGTCTAATCTAAAAAGAAACCAAGGAAACTATCATGTTCCGTGGTTCAAAACCCGGCCGTGGCATTGAACTTTTCAGTTTAACTAATTAATTAAAACCTGCATATACAGGAGATATATTTAATAGGATTAATTCTGATCGTTTAAGAAAGGATTAATTCCTCAGTACAAACTCAACAGTAAGAGTTTAATGATAAAATTCCTGGTATTTAGGTACTCACAATAGTAAGTCACCACAAAAGTGTATCTCGAATATGAGAGCTCAAAGTGGTTTATCGAGAAAATATAATGAGTCAATTGGAGAGTTTAATGTCGCGTCGGCATGTTGGAGTTGGTAGCTCAAGGAGTTAGAACGAATGGATGGAAACCAAGAGATCCGTGGTTCAATTCCCGGCAGTGGAATTGAATTCTTCAGTTTGACTAACTAAATAAGGGAAATATCGCTATGTTCATAGTTGTACGAGCTTAAGCATTTAGTGGTATCATCTCTGTTCTAAGTGGGGCGCATATGCAAAAAATCGGGTGTGGAGTGTAGCTAGAAGTACGCGAAAATGAGTTCAGAATAGGTAGGAACATATAGGCATTGTATGTCTGACATACGTAAGGAGCACCGAAACAGAGCTCACGAGGGATGTCCAGCAGCTACTGGCAAGTGCTCCCATGGAGCGTTTTCCAGGCTACAGTTTCGGGCGTTGCGGTTCTACTCCACAGCAGATTTTTGGTGAATGAAATGAGTGAAATGATACTCAAATGTATCCAGGGTCCTTGGAGCTTATACTTACCCGACATTCGTCTTTAAGAATACGGGAACACCCCGGAGAAAACCTTATCCAGGTAACTCGCCCTGACCGAGATTCGAACTCGGCACCTCTTGAACATTAGGCAGACGCGCTACCATCTGCGCTACCGAGGTGGGCAAGAATTATATTTGTGTATTATGTATCTCAGAAGCTGTATTTTTGGTGAAAGGAACCCTTTGGTGGAATGCAATAATTCCCCCACACATTGGGTACAGAATAAAGTAAATGTATGATGTAGTATATTATTAGATTTACATGTTTTGCTCTACTCAATCTCTGTTTTGTGTTAATACAGATAAACATTTGCAAGAACATTTTAATTGCATATATTATGTAGGTACTACAGGCTGAGGATAGTCCATCCTCTAGCATGACACTGCGTGAAACAAACGAATGGTAATTTATCCTTAAGAAAAATGTATGAAGTACTGAAAAAAAATCATAACTACAATTATCTCAGAAATGCTTATTGTTAGAAACAATAAGTATAATTTGTGCATTATAACTGAATTAGTATTTACAAAATTTAGTATTTGTGTATCTCCTGTTTTACCAGTCAACGAAATTATAAAATTCTTTCAGAATAAAGAGCATGTAGGATGTTGTTTGCAGAAAAATCAAGATATGCAGTTTTTGTAAAACATGTAAGCAAATTAAAGCCGATACTTAAATCAAAATGTTTATAAAATAAAGTGTCACATAAAATTTACGTGTTGCCTCTTAGAAGATTTGCTACTTATGTGACGTTTTCTTGTACCTACTCTCCACCAACGAAAAGTAAGTCTCTGAGAAGAATGTGCCACGCAGGGCCACGCTTACGCAGTGGGATAAGGGCAGGGAATGTGTGTGAGAGGGAACGTATGCTACACAAGGAGCAGGCCGTTAAAAAACATGAGCTCCATTCAATCTGTACCCTAAAACCAAGAAGATTCAATCACAAAAGTAGAAGACGTCAGAATGCTTTTGAATGGTGTGTAACTGTACTGACCTGGGGTGTTATAAAGCTATCCAGCAAGGATGTGGTAACCTTCGCCAATCCCCCTACGTCTCGGGCCTCGGAGACTTTCTTTGCTGTGGTAAACTGTACAACGAATGATATATTGAAGCAGCTCTTCATATTTTTTATCTGAATTAACAAGATGTAGATAGGAATGAAAGAATAATAAAAGTAAAAGAAATAGTTACTGTAAGCATAGTTGGAACCAACAATCAATCTTACCTCCGCTTAACTCGGGATACCTGAGCTGTCTGTTACGGAGCAAGGTGTAGCACCCAACACAAGCAGATTTAACTTGAAACATCGGTGGTTCAACTGTATGACCTAGTTTGAGCACACTCTTTAATATGTTTTGGTATCGTCGTTGTGATTATGTAGGCTTACTGAGATTTCTATATGGATTTGTTTCCTATATTTGAGAATATGTTTTGAACACTTACGGAATAGAAGTAACGAGCAGAGCCGTAATCAAGTTCATTTAACAATTACTGGCCTAGTTCAAATTTAGTTTGTTGTTTCCAAATTATTGGGATAGCTTTTTTAATGGTTCCTGTTAATCGCCCAATGTTACTTATTTCTAAGTGATTCATAAGTGGATTGAATGGTGTTGCAGGGACTGGATTGGATTGTTCTACGTAGGGGATCCGGCACGGAGGTCTAAACTTTGTCTATGGTAACTATGCCCTAGTGAGGAGGAATGAGGTGAGAGGAGACAAAGGGCGGCTATCTCAAGTAGCCACCACAGTGCAGAAGACATGGTCCCTACACTTCAACAGCTTGAAACTCCCCGGTAGACCAGCACAGCCGGCAGCCCACTCTGAAACTCACACTACACTGAGCTCCGAGACCGGAGATCGTCCTACCAGAGGAGGAGGCCTTAACAAGAACATATCATCCAGCCATGCAATACCGGGGCACCCACCGACACTTCTTCCTTGTAAGAGGCTATCAGATAAGAGATATGAAATGATAATGGATGGACAGTCAATTCTGGGGTTGTAGTTAACCTAACCAGCATATTCTTGGCGACCCGGGATGTCTGTGTCAAGTGGGTCGGCTACGGGAATTTAACCTAGTCCTCCCCAATATAAGCCACAGACCAAACCGCCAGAACCGTCCCTCTCGGTTTTCGTAGGGAACATGGGTGTTCGTGTTATTTACATGTAACATGGGGGCGTGTCCTATTTCTCTACCCATATTTACAAATTTGTGCTTCAGAGAATAATAAATGGTGTACTGTAAATTCGTAAACTTAATAGATGACCCAATTAGTAATGTTTGCCCAGCACAAAAAGGCAAGCTAGAGAAATGTGTAACGTAATCAATTTTGCTGTCCCCTCGGTGTATATCCTCGTCTTCCCAGTATGACAAGGATGGAAGGTTCGTTTAAAATACACATGTATTGTCACATAACTCACCCATACGTAATACCTAATTCTGTATTTACTGCAACAAACATTAGATCTGGCAGCATGGGTGACTCATATGCACTCTCATACACTCATTTCTTAGTAAACAGATCCGTTACTGCAGCAGATAAACAGTTGAAGGTCCTCTGCCCTTCATTCCCCGCTAGCCTTCTTGTCGTGGACATACAGTAGTAAAAGATCAACTACCAGAGCAGATAAACCGTTCAAACTGACAGCATGGGGGACTCATATGCACTCTCATACACGCATTTCCTAGTAAACAGATGCATTACCGCTGCAGATAAACAGTTCAAGCTTTTCTGCCCTTTTTCCCCTCTAGCCTTCTTGTCGTGGACATACAGTAGTAAACAGATCAACTACCACAGCTGATAAACAGTTCAAGCTCTTCTGCCCTTCATTCCCCTCTAGCCTTCTTGTCGTGGACATACAGTAGTAAACAGATCAACTACCAGAGCAGATAAACAGTTGAAGCTCCTCTGCCCTTCATTCCCCTCTAGCCTTCTTGTCGTGGACATACAATAGTAAACAGATCAACTACCAGAGCAGATAAACAGTTCAAGCTTTTCTGCCCTTTTTCCCCTCTAGGCTTCTTGTCGTGGACATACAGTAGTAAACAGATCAACTACCAGAGCAGATAAACAGTTCAAGCTCCTCTGCCCTTCATTCCCCTCTAGCCTTCTTGTCGTGGACATACAGTAGTAAACAGATCAACTACCAGAGCAGATAAACAGTTCAAGCTTTTCTGCCCTTTTTCCCCTCTAGCCTTCTTGTCGTGGAAATACAGTAGTAAACAGATCAACTACCACAGCTGATAAACAGTTCAAGCTCTTCTGCCCTTCATTCCCCTCTAGCCTTCTTGTCGTGGACATACAGTAGTAAACAGATCAACTACCAGAGCAGATAAACAGTTCAAGCTCCTCTGCCCTTCATTCCCCTCTAGCCTTCTTGTCGTGGACATACAGTAGTAAACAGATCAACTACCAGAGCAGATAAACAGTTCAAGCTCCTCTGCCCTTCATTCCCCTCTAGCCTTCTTGTCGTGGACATACAGTAGTAAACAGATCAACTACCAGAGCAGATAAACAGTTCAAGCTCCTCTGCCCTTCATTCCCCTCTAGCCTTCTTGTCGTGGACATACAGTAGTAAACAGATCAACTACCAGAGCAGATAAACAGTTCAAGCTCTTCTGCCCTTCATTCCCCTCTAGCCTTTTTGTCGTGGACATACAGTAGTAAACAGATCAACTACCAGAGCAGATAAACAGTTCAAGCTCCTCTGCCCTTCATTCCCCTCTAGCCTTTTTGTCGTGGACATACAGTAGCAAACAGATCAACTACCAGAGCAGATAAACAGTTCAAGCCCCTCTGCCATTCATTCCCCTCTTGCCTTCTTGTCGTGAGCAAAAAGTTTAGTCTGATTTTTAAAAGAAGAGATGTGAAGGTCATCAAACAAGGGATGCGAAGGGTAAGAGGAGAAGGTCGTTGATATGGTAACGTAAACAAAGATTTCCAGATTGGTTACACTGATGAATCACATACTATGGTAGCTCGAATCCTTGTTTATGTTTCAAGTGTTGAGAGGATAAAGAAAGGGGATATCTGCATTACTTCCTGTCTGCTGCTGGGCAACATTGCGGGACCTCACGTGGAGAAACAGAAGACCTGCACGTATCTTCCTTTAAAAATCAGACTGTAGTTCAGATTTTAGCGTGTGAATCCTTACACGTATTTACTAAATGCATTATATAATTTACGATACAGTTATATTTTTGGTTAAGTAATGACGTGAAACAGAATACAATATATTAACGCAAACAACAGGCGTCAATGGTGCAAAGGGTAGAGAAAGCCATGTGAAAGTAACACATAAGGCAGTGAAATGCTGTCCATATTACGCTATAAATCCGCTGATCTTGGTTAACTGTATAAAATGAATTACGGAAGGCTGATGTGTACGCACGCGCCAGAGAGAACAATAATTTAATTAATCTGTATGCCACTCTGTGAAACCACTAACAGCAATTAAACTGATACCTACAGGCTTGAAATTCTTTGTTGCAAGTAACTACTACAAATAAACACCTGTTGCTTGTGAACCAGTGATCACTCGCTTTGTACTAATTGTTTTGTTGCTTCCGCTGAATTACGACCTGCTTGTCCATTATAGTTACAATAAACTCCACTCAAAGATCGTAACAACTTGAAAGTGGTTACATCCATTTAGTTTGATGAACTAAAGCTTCAATTAAAACAATTCCTTTACAGAACTGAAGTCCCTCATGTACTCTTACAACGCATTTAAACTATCAGCAATAATAATAATCATGATACCTTTGTTACGCTTTTGTAAAACGAATCTAAAATTTTACTAAGACAACAAATTAACGAATAACAAAAATATTCATCAAAATTTAGTTTCCATACGTATAGTAAGTTAGTTAGTTAGTGCAGAGGATCTACTCCCATTAGTCCTGGACCCGTAGGACCAAGGACCCGGGCCTCCTTCTACCCGGGAGCATATATACTCCGGGGGTCTTTCCATAGGGCAATACCTGATTTCTTAAAAAGCCCCCCCGCTTGTACTCAAGACGGGATGGAAGTGGATACGCCACTTACGCGCGCCAACCCCGAAGGTAAGACTACCGATAACCTCGGTGGGGCCGCCTGGTGATCTAGCACACCTTCTACTAGCTGAGCAGGCTAGTACCCGGCAACTTTTGGCTTCCCTCAACCACGTCCGAAGACGTACCCAATCTCCCACGGGTATCGGGAACACACTGCCCCTCCGAGACCTACCCATCCGAACAACTCCCGAAGGAGGGGCTCGGCTGTTCGGCCCGGAGTTCCTCTAGTAACGTCAGAGGTACCACGAGTGCTAAGGGTCCGCAGCGCCCGCACTTTGGCAGCTGAAGGGGACGGATCCCCTCACGTATAGTAAGTAGAAGAAATATTGTATTCAACCCTGAGCTTAGATATAGAGATTTCGATAGACATATAAGTGTAAATTCATGTGTAGTGAATAACGCCCGCTTTTACTACATACGGCACCGCAGGCGGTGACACTAATGACGTATGAGATGGAGATAGAGCACCGGTGGAATCAGATAGCGGGAGAAACCCACCCCAGAGTCGTGTTTTCCACCACAAATCTCACTTTGCGGTCTCCTGGGATCGAACGCGGCCCGCCTTGGTGAGGGCCAAGAGGTTTAACCACTCAGCCACGGCGCGGCTATTGTATGTGTTAAGGCCCCTTATTCTTCTTCTTTTCAGGGATTAGGCATTTCTACCTCTTCCGACTTCGAATTCCAGCAATTCCCCGTAGGGGAGGGGATCCGTCCCCTTCAGCTGTCGTGGTGCGGGCGCTCAGACCCTTAGCACTCGTGGTACATCTGACGTTACCAGAGGAACCTCGGGCCGAACATTCGAGCCCCTCCTTGAGAGGGAGTTGTTAGGACTGGGTTGGACTCGAAGGGCAGTGGTACCCGATACCCGTGGGAGATCGGGTACGTCTCCGGAAAGGGTTCAGGGAAGCCATCAATATTCCCGCGTACTAGCCTGCATAGTTAGTAGAAGGTGTGCTAGATCACCAGGCGGCCCCACTGAGGTCATATCGGTAGCCTTCCCATTTTGGAGTTGGCGCGCGTAAGTGGTGTATCCACTTCTATCCCGTCTTGAGTCCACAGGACCAGATGGGGGGGGGGGGCTTGTTAGTCTCTAGGTCTTGTCTTATGGAAAGAGCCACGGGAGCGCCGGACGCCCTTTCGGGACAGCTCGTAACTCCCTGTTAGAAGGAGGCCCGAGTCCTTGGTCCTACGGGTCCAGGACTAATGAGAGTAGAACCTCTGACATTAACATTCCACCAATTACTCTTCCCAACTTCTTCTAGGACGTCCTACATATCTTCTTCCACGAGGATTATATCTTCTTATTAAAACCGGTACTCTTTCTTCAACCATTCTATTCTAATTTTCTTTCAAGTTCTGTATATTGCCTTCTCTTTTGTCCTGTAACTTATATATACCTAGTTCCTCTCGAATAGTTTCATTTCTTATTAAATCTCGTCTAGTATATTCTTTAACTCTTCCTAAGAACCTTATTTCCGCTGCCTGTATGTTACTTTTATCAATTTCTACTGTTATCCAAGACTCACTTCCATACATGTGCACTGGAACCGCCAATAACATTAGGCCCAGTTAGGCCCCCTGAAATCATAAAAAAGCGTTTTTAGAAAAATATTCTTGTGTGCGTTTTTTCTAAAATTACTCTCTAGATTAGAGAAGGACCTATAGGGTAAATATTGATACTGTTATATATTTAGTAAAATTGTAAGTACAGGAGATGATAAATAAATAAATAAATAAATAAATAACAGTTAAATAAATTTGATATTAAACAAATATTGGTAGGTATAGAGTTACAATAAATAATGAAGTCCTTTACTTTAGTATATATTAGAGAATATTGTGACGACCTGTCCGTGAATGGTAATGGATTAGGATGCCACGTGGCCAGATCGTGCACCGGAGAACAACTCAGACGGATATCATGCTTTAAGGAGAGGATGGGATTTTACTAATGCATTTTCTATGATGGTTAGGTATCACTAGAATGCAGGAACTACAGTTTTAGCAATCAAAAAGTTTTAACAAAACAGGAGTAATACAAGCTGACCATAGGCCATCACCTGGAAAGGACAACACATACGTCCTGCTCTAATGAAGAGCTAGTCAGAAAAATGAAAATATTAGTAAGTTGACGTACAGTAAGTTATGAAGGACAAACAGAGTGGTTGAAATCTACGTGTGTGTCTGTCTATATTTTCGCGGCACTAGACAATAAAGTTTCGGCACAAATACAAAACAGACGTTGGATACTGTTTCATGGTAATAAGGAGCTTGCGTAAGCAGTTAGCGATAGCGCGGCTAGTGTAAACAGACAGCCGGCAACAAAGGTAGCTGAGATAAAACACTTGCCGGCCCAGACTGGGTTTCACGCTTCCAGAAGGTGATGGAATATTCGGATTACGACATTAGATGCTTGTTTATTCCGGAAAAATCTAGTGACTGTACAGAACAGTCTATAATTCATGAATGGGTGTATAAAAAGAAGCCATGGCTAGTGATGAGCGACTTGTGTAACAAGAGTGTTGTAACGAGAGCTGCTCAGAACGTTGTTGGTATGTAACGTAATGTTGTTAGGAGAGAATTGAACTGCTACTGATCAGTGTATATCTAAGGAGATAAAGAACATTTAGAATTTCTGCAAATTGGATTTTTAACTCTAGGAACCCACAAAGTCACAATATGATATGTTTTCTCGCGCCTGCCGAATTATGACACATTGCTGTCCAATAGATATGATTATATCTGAACGGACTATACCACTGGACTCGCATTCTATATGCGATAAGCTGAGGTAAACATCTCTGTTGTGATTTTTTCCGATACGCCTTCTCGCTTTGCCATGTACTACCTATTGATACTCTTAATTCTGTTAAATGCAACAGTAGATAATAAAAATTCTTAGTTTTATTTATTTCATTTGTAAAACTTGAATGGCTTATATTTTAAATATGTTCTTCGATAGTAAAAACAGTTGAAGCTTACCTAAATGGTATTCTTCTGTTTTTTTTTTTTTTTTTTTTTTTTTTTTTTTTTTTTTTTTTTTTTTTTTGCAGATATAAACTACATTCTTAGGCACTAAACTTTTTCTATTGATATTTAACCTGATATTTATTTAATAGTAATGTTTTCTCTTCAGTACATTACTTTTCTCTAATGCACATATACAATACATTTATTTACTATTTTAAGTGTTATGTTTCTGATATACTAAAATATATTATGCATGGTTTCTCTATAATATATTCTTGCTGATCTAGAACAAAGCACTAGGTACTTTGGGCAAGACATCAGTATTTTTGGAATACATTATTCACTGGACTGTTATGGATGGATGGAGGGAGGGAGGGAGGGAGGGAGGGAGGGAGGGAGGGAGGGGATTCATCATGGAGCTTCACACTTGGTCTATTGTATCTATGACCTTAAGTGGGGCACCCTGAGGAGGCATGGTGAGGTGAGAGGGGACCGAGTGTAGTCATCCAAAGGACTTTTGAAATAAATTTAAAAAGGAATAACGTAAAGAAAGAATAATTTAGAAGTAGCTGTATCAAATAAACACATTTATCATATGTAGAAAGAATGCAAGGGTAATATTATTTTGGGATTAGTTGTGGTGATCCAGCTGGCAACCAGTTGCTAGTGCTGGATACCAGTATTACGAGGCGTGAACGTAAAATAAGGTCTCCAAGGCGCTGGGACCGTGAGTAACGCTATTACGCAAGATCCGGCAACACTGGCGTGTAGCTTGGTTCCACCCCTTGAAATCCCGATCACAACGAACCCGTTGCAACCATTAGTCTTAGCTGGGCAGCCGTTTGCGATGGAGCTTCCTATCACTTCCGGAGCCAAGTGCGAGTTGCGTGTAGTGATCCGTTTTTTTTTTTTTTTTTTTTTGAGTACCAAGGACACTACCGCCACTGAAATTCATCGTCAGTTATGCGGAGTCTATGCTCCACAGTGTATGGAAGTCAAAAACGTGCGAAAGTGGTTCAGAGAGTTCAAAGATAGACGTACAGACGTCCATGACGAACAGTGTTCTGGTCGGCCTTCGGTTTCAGCCGAAACAAATGCAAAAGTGGAGGAAGAAATGCTTAAAGATTGGCGTGTGACAGTTCGCGAGCTGTGCGAACATATCCCTGAAGTCAGTAACACTATGATTGACAAGATTTTGACCGAACATTTGCATTATCGCGAGGTGTGTGCGAGGTGCATTCCCAAAATGCTCACCGAAGACTGTAAACGGCCCAGATCGGATGGGACATCCTGACTCATACCCCTACAGTTCAGACTTAGCACCTAGTGATTATCATCTGTTTCCTGAGTTGGAGTCTCACCTGGGTGGAACACATTTCCAGACTGACGATGATTTGAAAAACGAGGTAGAGCGCTACCTGCGCAACTTGGCGGGAGAGTGCTATGACACGGGGATGTACAAAAACTGCCACAGCGCATGCAAAAGTGCATTATTCGCAATGGCGATTACGTTGAAAAATAGCTGTAAGTTCTGACTTTCCATCAGTGTAACATTCTTTGACAAACATGTTTTCTACAATAAATAAAATTGTAGAGCTTATTTTACGGACGCGCCTTGTATAATTTGTATTTTCTAGTTTTTGTAATTACATTTTACTTTATACCTTTTATACATATACATTATACATTATACATTTGTACTTTATACATTTTATACCTTTGGACTATTTTCTGGTCTTAACCTCCATTATTTTCTTTATTTATTTTTCTTCGAGCTTCGAGTTTTTTGCAGTAGTTTGTAGTGAAAATCTGTAAAATGATTATATGTAAGTGTAAGAAAGTTTGGAAACTAATGGTAAATGTGGATATACGTCCCGCTTTAGTAACCAAGGAACCGGGGTACGATATTCAGATTTTTTGTATCTATTATCTAGATTAGAGTTAGAAGGCTCCATTTCACAAAAATAATTACTTAATTTATATGATGCCTACAAAAGTTCGAAAGACGTGTATTTTCCAAAAACCATTGCAATAACCCTAACATTACCAACGTACATTTCAAAGACTCAAAATAACAAATGAATAGCCAATTCATAGAATACACATTGATCTCTCTGACATAATCAAATATGTTCTTTGTTTTCTTTGAACTCTCTTTTGTTTTCTTAGCAGATCTGTGCATTGTGCTTATTGAGTCCAGCAAGGTTTATATTGACGTCACTTTAGCTGCCATTATTTCTTCCCAAACGAGATGTTTGCTATAAATAGCGACGAAGTGCGCCGTAGGGTCACTTTGCACACACCATAAAGAAATCGTTGTATCTGGACTTGTTCAACAACGCTTTAAATATTATTTTGTTAACATTATTACTCGTATTATTTGTCTTGGTGTTCTGAAGAGGTTTCAATACCTTTTAAGTGTCTTTTTAATATTTTTAAATAATTGCAAAATAAAAAAGTGAAGGCTATTTGGGACCTACAGACTGAAGCTAAAGTTGTATGTATAAGCCGCCAAGCTGCAGGCGACACTGGGTTATTATTAATGGCATTGATTTCCAATAGTCTTTTCACCTCGCTTGCTTCCCGAGAACAAATTGAGCATATTCGTCGCCAGGAAAACTTCAGGTTTTATTACTTTTTATATAACTTTCTATAAAGTACCAGATACAAGTGTTAATACATCACTATTAGATGACAGGAGGCTATAATGGAATACACTTTATATTTCGAAAAGTAACCTCAGTAAACAGTTTTGTAAATAAAAATCGCCAAATCATCATGATTAAATATTATATTTGATTGTGATTAACCTTCACCTGTAAAAGAAGCTGCTATTCATTTTGTTGTTATAAAAACTACGTATTTGTGAATGTTACAAATGGATATTAATATGAAATAATCGAGTATTATGGAATAGGTGGTATAAAACACTGAACAATTTTTTTCCATAAAACGTGAAATATTATTGGTTTAAAATAAACCAATCGTGTATAAACAAAAGTCAGGTTTGTTTCATTTCAATGAATTTATGCTTTTTAAAAATATACTTCGGATTTAAACTAGGCAACATTTCTATCTATATAACTAATAACAATTGATTAGCCAGTAATATACTCGAAACTCATTTTAAACTTTACTTTTATTCAGTATATTTTGTATGGTCATATTGTCACAAGTGATTGTTCTGTTTAGTATAAATAGTGTGTTGTGGGTAATAATTTGACTATGCTGGTGCGTGATGTCACGTCATGCGACATTTCCTGCCTCTGATGAAGCATGTAAGAAGCTTTCTCTCTCTTTAGTGTGCGAACTTTGGCTAAAGGCGGACCTAGGTCGGCTCTCTGTGAGGTATGAAACCGATCCTGTACTTCCTATTATTGTAATAAACCTTTCATGTCTAAATTGTAGCTTCAGTATTTTGTAATTCAACTGAACCACAATACAGAAATGCCCGCCTCGGTAGCATGGTGGTGGCATGTGTGCCTCACATTGAAGAGGTCCCGAGTTTGAATCTCGGTAAGGGTGAGTTACCTGGATAAGGTTTTTTCCGGGTTTTTTCCTTATCCTGGGAGGCGAAAGTCGGGTAACTCTAAGCTCCATTGACCCCGCTCATTTGAGCGTCATTTCACCAATTACATCCATCGTCCGTTATGACTTAACGTTGGAGGACGTAAATTACAAAAAAAAAAAAAAAAAAACAACAACAACAGAAATAGAAAACCCAACCTCTCCTGAGTATGCCTACCTCTGAATTATCAGCCCCTGCGGTGCGACCTGGCCACGTGGCATCCTAATTCTTTATCGTCATGGTCAGGTATTCACAATATGGAGCATCGAAATAAGGTCGGGTATTAAAAATACCTGGTATTCCACAATGCCTGACACGGTATCTTAGATAATGAGCCTTTAAGGAATTGGAAAAAACATGGCCAGATTAAAATGACCACAATATAAACAAACTAGAATTCTTATAGTGTACTTTATTTATGCTTAATATCAATGCCCAAGTCACATGGGTACTACTGGGTTACAATGCTTGAAAAGTTGCCTTAAAAACTTTTGATTATCACAAAACTGTCTTTATTTTGTAGCGAGTGAAAAGACAATAAGCTGTCAGGTCTCACTGAAGTGCATCATGGGAGACTTTCTTGACTCCTTCGTGTCACTCCCACGTGATGTTAGCAGCAAACAGAGCCGAAATCTTGGTACTCCATAGTTGCCGTCTACTACATAATTCCCTCCTTTCCTCTATATATTGTCGCCGATCGCATTGTTGGCTGTTTACGCGGCCGCAAGCCGCATCCGGCGCGTGGGCGAGCGCTGAACGCTTGCCGAGAGAAGGAGACAGATGTCTGGATAGTTCCATGTTTCCCTTGTCACCGCGAAAGGCCTGGAAATGTCGGCGGCATTCTAGAACAGTGATTGTAAGGTATAAATAAGCGGCAAGGTCTGAGAACAGTCAGTTAATAGTGAGATGTTAGTTGTGTGTGCAGCTGTGCAGTAATCCTGAGTGTAATGATAATTATAATAATTATAATGACTATAAGACAATTGAAGTATGCCGCAGTGACTTCTTTTGTTTACGTGGCGCTGAGAACGAGACGACCTTAAAGACTACGTTTGTGTATGTTACGTCATTTTGCTGCTGTAGCGCTCTACAAAGTTATTGCTTCCTACTATAAAGAGCATTTTAAATTTCTGCAAACAAGAGTTTTAATTCCACGAACCCACACAGTCACAATATCCTGGTTACACAACAACGATTGAATGAATGGTGACCAAATCTGCATTGGTTACACTACGTGTTTCTGACCTTAGCCTCAGTCGGTAGAGCATACAAATAGGCAAGTGAGAGAAGGGTTAGCTTGGAAGAGAACAGGAGCAATATTTCTAAGAGGGAAAAGAGGTAGGGAAAAACGAATATGTGAATTGTGGGGGGGAAAAGAAAGCATAGAATACTATGCAACAGAATGCCAGGAGGTTGCAATATGGAGAAAAAAGGTTTGGGAAGAAAAATGGGAGATAGTAGAGAAAATGATAGTAGCTATAAAAGTGTTAACGGGCAGGGAGGAAAATAAGGTAAGCAGTATTGGTAAGTTCTTTCTGAAAGTAAAATAAAAAAGGAACAGAAATGTAAAGAATATAAGAAAGGAAGATGAGGGGGAAGAATGGGGCCAATTAAATAAAAAGGAGACATGTAGGTTAAGAGGTACCTGACAGAGCAGAAGACCAGGGTGTCATGTAAGACAAGATAGCAACAAGGTAAAGACAAATAAAAGTAGCATAAAGTTGTAAATTGTAAAATTTTGGAACATGCACAATAAAAATCTAATCTAACCGAACTATTGTGAAATTCTTTCAGGGCTTTAGTCAAAATTAATCCTTTAATTGTCTTAGATAATAATCTTTAAATATCTCCCAAGAAATGGAAGGCTATTTGGGCAACTTCAGCCCTAATTTAAAACTTCTATGGAAAAATCGTCAATCCACTGGACACACTTTAGGAATTAAACAAAAGAAAATGTTGAATATTCGAGGTCCCAGAATGAAATATTATAGACTTATTTTACTCTGTTTTGTTCTAACCGCTTTATACGGGCCTCAAAGCAGTACCTCAGTAGATGGTACTCGTCGCAAGGTCTATGATCCTTTATGACACATTCGAGGCCAGGTAGTTCTGATACAACCTGCCTTTTTGCTGACAGGATACTCTTTTAAAGAAAGCTGTTTAGTGCAAGTCTTGGCCAGTACAGGGTACAGTATCTACTGGCGTGCTGCAAAAGAATTTCTTCGTAGAATGGCTGAATTGTTAAATAAGACATGAACTTTCCTGGCAACGAAAATATTCAAAATGTTCCCGGGTTTCAAGCAGGTGCAAAGATGATTAAACTTCAAAGTTTCGGGAGCGTGCATCTCTGATGATAGGAGAGGTGTAAGCTCCCTAAACGTCGATGTTTAATCACCTGTACACCTGACTTCAAGCCGGAGCACAACCTGAATATAGCTATAGTGTTTTCTCTCTGATCAAAGCTAGACGGCAAACGCAAATTCCAATCTGCCAACTGAAGCACTTTTACATAATAGATGCTCTGCGTTATTTTGTGAATATAACATTCAGTAAACAGTATAGATAAACTGAAAATTACACATTCAGTCATGTAATAATAACGAAGTTATTTAAATGTAATATCTTGGTATAGGATGGATTCTTGAATGGCACGGCGAGCAGACTAGATCTACTGTACCTAAGTCATCGCGTAGACGATCCCCGGGAAGGAAGGTTGGGACGAGAGGAGACAAAAGGCGGGCGACCCATGGAGTCACGAAAGTGCAGAGGGCAGGGTCCATGCAGTTGGCCAGTTGTAAACTCCCCGGCAGGCCAGAACAGCCGTCATCCCACTCACCGTATTTCTAAAACGGCCCACCAGACCGGATATTTTCTAGCGAAAGAGACTACCAGATGAGGGATGAAGTGACATGATAATGGAGATGAAATGGAGAGACAAGAAATTCGGGGGATATAAATAACCTTCCTAGCATTCAACTAGCGACACGAGAAAGTCCACTGAAGGTCAATACACCTCAACGCTCTTTCGAATAATACACAGACGAATAAAGCGTTTGTCAAGTTTCTTCTTTCAAGCATCATTTGTGCTTTTTAATTGCTATTATTTTCTTGTTGTTCATGTTTATAGCACCTTTACCTGTTATAGCCGTAACTAAAACATTTGACGACATAGTTTTTGAACTTTCAGGACAGGTTATTAATTTTCTTTATGGCGTCTACTGAAGGTTAGAGAATAACAATACTAATGAAATGAAAGAAAATTTCCCAAACACCTGCCTGGGTGAAATGAACCTTTTTGTTGTATTGTCAGCTGCATCTCGAACGTTTCGACTCTCGATGAAATGTGTCATAAAGGAATTCCTGCAAACATTTATCAGGATTAGCAAGAAGTGCATATGGAAGAGAAAGTGATGCAGGAGAGGGTGATTATATTTCCGATAACGCCCGCCAAGTTGAAGGCCTTCATTACATTTTCACATTAAGTATCGATCCAGGTGGAGTAACGTTTTAATTACCAGGCTGACACAAAGTGAAGACCCGCCCTGTCACATGATAACTATCCTACCCCTTTTATCCACGTGAACCATCTAACGCACTAACATGCACAGCTAAAAGGGCAAAATAAAGAAACACACGACAGCCCACTAAGCAAATAATACATGTTACTTCAGCAAATGTATCTGATTTACTTACTAACACCTTTTGAGATACGCTTAATTAACGCTGTTCAATAAAGAATGACCACAATTTTGTTTTGACAACTTAGCTCTACTCACCCTCATTATTTTCTTGGTCCTTCTCAAAATATTCTACCCTGAATGTGATGCACTTGTCCCAGCGTTTCTGCCAGTCCTCAAAGACATGCTGGAAAGCACTTTTTGAGAGATCCTCCAAAATCATATTCGCAGCCTTCACCACTGCTTCTGAAGATGTGTATTGCCTCCCAGGAAGGCGTTTCTTCAAGTGAGGGAATATAAAAAAGTCACATGGGGCTAAATCCGGACTACAGGGAGGGTGAGGAATGCACTTCACGCAACAACATTCACAATAAGTGGCCGCGCACTATCGTGGTGCAGCATCTAGCCTGCCTCAAGGAAAGGTGGTCTTTTGCGCCTGATATGGAATTGCAATGTTTTCAGGATATCCCTGTAGTATTGTCCAGTTACTGATGTGTGTGCAGGTACAACATGCTGATAAACCATTCCATGAATATCAAAGAGTGAGATGACCAAAACTTTCCCGCAGAAGCAACCACTCTTGCTTTTTTGGAGGTTCGTGATGGAGGAGATTTCCACACTGCGCTTTACTGTTTGCTCTCAGGATGAAAATGATAGCCAAGTTTCATCAGCAGTAATGACGTTTGAAAGAATGTCCGGATCTTCCTCTAACATCAACTTTAACTGCATGAGACCTGCATGTGAATGTCCTTTTGTTTGGGAATCAACAGTCTTGGAACCCATCGCGCACAAACACGTCTCATGTGTAATGTTTCTGTCACCAGCATGTGGATGGCACCCAATGAAATGTTCAGTATTTCAGAAAGTGATCTTAAAGTGATTCGTCGATCCTCTGTCACAATGGCAGCAGCAGTGTTGTTGTTTTCTTCCCTAAGAGCAGTAACTGGAGCAGAGGGCCAACCTTCCTTTAAAATTGATTTTCTGCCATCTTGAAAAATTCTAAACGATCTTCGATCTGTGTTGATGGGAAGAACAGACCCTCCATAGGCATTAACTGAAGATTTGTTGAGACGAAAGCAGAATTTCAAAGCCGCATATTGTTCCTCGCGTGTTACCTCTCTTGTAGCGGTAGGCGATACTGAACATGTCTGAACTTGCCCGGTTCTCACAGGCGGGAACCAGGAGTACCAACAATGAAACTACTACGGTGTGTTTATTTCAAATTACGCTAACAGAATATAATAAGTTTGAATTTTAGTGTGAAAAATAATGTCCGTAAAAAATTATGAACACTCTTTATTGAACAGTCCTCGTATATTCACATTGTTGGTGGGCTAAAGAATTGATGTTATTTTTATTTAAGATTTACAGGAACAGATGCATTATACAGTTTATTACAAAGTGAATTATACATTTATTTCCTTACCGTCGTAGAACATAAGGCCAAGAGGGCTTTGCTACTATTCCCAGGGAATCACGACAATGCAGCGGGCAGGGTTCCTACATTTTACCAGTCGTAAACTCCCCGGCAGCTCACCAGACGGCGGTCCGGAAACGGCCCCACCAGACCAGGCTTGGAGAGCGGAGACCGTCCTACCGGAGGAGGAAGTGTTTACCAGGACTTATCATCCTGCCATGCAACACCGAGAGTCCCTGAAAGAGACCACCAGATGAGAGATGATTTGAAGTGATAATGGAGTTACAGGACATTCGGAGGATATAATTAACGAACTCAGCATTCCCCTAGCGACCCGAGAAAACCTACGATAAAGCCCATAGGTCAGTTAGGTCAGCCACGGGAATTGAACCTGGGCCTCCCAAGTGCGGGACACAGACGAAACCGCCGTAGCCATGTGACGGTTAATTCATTTTTCTTTTAATTTTAAGAATTTATTTTGAATTATTCTGGAAAAAAGTAATTTGTACAAAATAAAAGATGTGGAAATGCTACATTATGTTTTTATTATTGGTAATTGCAAGAACGCAATTAGGTAACGTGGTGAGTGGACAGATAAAAGAAGTAATTTAGTTGTTATAGAAACATTCAGGGCAGAGAGCTCAAAATGATCAGACAGCGTAGCATCTGATAGTAAGACGTGTTTTTTGTGTCGTTCTGCGATTGTGCAGAATACGTTTGGCTGTGAATGCATTTGTGCTGCAGTATTGGCGTGTGCCAGAGATATAACATTTTTCGATGCAACAACCATTTTTGTGAAAGGACAGCATCTACATAATTTAAAATTGTTGTAGAATTTACTAATTTTTTGTCTAATAAAACCCATCATTTCTAAAGGAGAAGAATTGTTGTTTATTCTCCAACAACTGCAGTATCAAATTCCTTTGTTCCGAGACTGTGCCTAGAGGAAAGACCCATTGCTCCGGAGCTCCGAGGCATCTACAAAATTTCTACCAGATCGTCACCAAAGGTGAGCAACATATCACCAGCGTCTTCCATCCATCATTCGCATTTTGTGACAAACATACTGTTTTAGCCATCTTGCTCGGTTATCTGATATGTCGCTTTCATATGACATTCTGTATTGCTCTTCAAATACACATACAAACTTTATTTTTCCTGCTACTTCAAGTAAATTCAGATACACATATCTCGAAATTCTGTTATTACGCCTGTCCTTGTAGGTTGGACGGAAACCTTAGGTTTCCGATGCTATAACCAGTGAGGGAAAATAAAACAATATAAACTAGGGAATGTGTCACGGAAGCTAAACGCGTGAGAAAGGGCGACAGGAGGGCAAGTTCCCCTTAGGAATGCGAGACGATCGGGAAATGTGAGAAAAAGCCAGAATGTGCCTCCCCATGACCTCAGGAGTCAAACCCCGGTGGCACAAAAATTGAACTGCTGCCTAGATAAAGGAGGGGCTGAAAGACCAATCAGATTAAATATAAGGAAAACAAACCTCCAATCAAAATTGCTATACATCACGTGATACGGGCAGAAGATTCATGAAATAGAACATTGGCGTGGATAGATCCGCCCGCGGACGGAAATGGCACGAACAGACCAGGAAGGTCTCGACACTTCATCTTGAGACGTTTCGGCGGGTGAATGCGTAAAGTGACGGGACAGTGCAGAGTAAAACTTACAATTAGATGCGGGACAGTGAAAAGTGGGTAGCTTGAATCAAAGAGTGACACCGACGGGGGTCGAGGAAATGTGTTACGGAGCGAGCTCTAATATAAATGTTTTATCAATAAACTGGTGAGAGATGTCAACAAGGAAGCATAGTGTATATCCACTTAAACGCTGGACCCTGAGCACCCACCGATTCCCGGCTCAAGGTACAATGGGAATAGCAAAATATAGTAGGTTTTAGATGACACTAAAAATATAAAAGCTAGGTGCTATGAGATAGCTTTGAAATTCCTTTCTCTTTGCGTGCTAAGGATATAAAACAAATGACATCCTATTTGAGAAAACTATTAATCATAGACGACTCTGCATTGATGCGTTTGAATCGCCAAGTCATCTATTGTTTTTGAATAACTAACATGGTTATGTTTTATCTTCTAGCATTTAATTTTCCTTTGTAAAAGTTCTCCAACTTATGTTTTGTAATGGAGCCGCTCTCTTGGCGCTCACGTGTTGATAATGCAGCTAGCTTACTTCCCGAGTAGTGATTCGTTATTAAATGGCCAAGGTGACTATAACACATGCCGGGAGATGGAGAGATTGGAGGCGTATAATGCATTGCTGGTTACCATGACTACGTATACTATTCATAGATCCCGTATATTCCGCACCAACTCGTGTTGCCAACACATTACAGGACTTTCTCCCTACTTTTCCGTTTATTTGAAAAGAAATTTGTAAGTAGAAGTGGTAACCCGCTTGAAGCAAGCCCCGCATGGTATGTACTACTGTTTGTTACCAGCTTATATCCTGTGTAAAAAGGCAGGTTTTTTCTTTTTGAATTTTACGTCCTCCAACGTTAAGTCATATCGGACGATGAATGAAATGGGTGAAATGATGCTCAAATGTGCCCAGGGTCCATGGAGCTTAGAGTTATCTTACATTCGTCTTTAAAGATAAGGGAAACCCCTGGAAAATACTTATCCAGGTAACTCACCCTGACCGAGATTCGAACTCGGGGTCTCTTGAACGTGAGGCAGACACGCTAACATCCACGTACTGAGGCGGGCTCTAAAAACGCAATTCTTTAATGTGTACAGTGTTTATTTTCTGATATGTGAAGTGTTTAATTCTTTCATATTTAAGGGATATACAACGAATCTGTCACACGACTTGATGTGTGCCATTCTTCAAACACCCTTTTCTTTATGTAAAAGTGATGACAAAGGCTACGTAGTAGAAGTCGGTAGGCTAACACTAGTGCTATGTTTAGAAAAACTTTGCAGTGGAACATCTTCAATATACACCAGGATATCTAGGACTCGTTGGAATGACGAACGTATTGTATCGGAATGAAGTAGCTGAGAAAAAGCACTAACAAAATTGCATACACTCTTACAATGAGAACGTTAAGTTTACAAGCTTTCATTTTTACGTTGTCATATCGGACGATGAATGAAATGGGTGAAATGATGCTCAAATGCATCCGGGGTCAATGGAACTTAGAGTTAACCGACATTCGTCTATCAGCATAAGGGAAAACCCCGGAAAAATCTTATCCAGGTAACTCGCCCTGACCGAGATTCAAACTCGGGACCTCTTGAACGTGAAGCAGACACGCTACCATCTACGCTACCTAGGCGGGCTTTAACAAACTTCCACGCAATATCGCATTAGGAAAGTAGACAGGAAGTGACATCTCGTGGAGATAATGAAAGCCAGGACTCTTTAAGTAAAGTCAGTTTTAAAGACCTTTTAAATTCATATACAGAGGGAAGCCCCATCGAAATTCAAAACTACCATTCCAGTATAAAATCCATTTTCGCGATAGTCTTTTTGCGAATTTACGTTAGCTAATTTTCCGAGTCACATAATCAATTGGCACAGAGACACGCCTGCTATTAATATTTGAAAAATGAAGCAAAATAAACAGAAATATTTTGAAAATTATTGGTTAAAAATGGGAAATTTAAAATATTTGTATTATTTTTTAATTTTAAATAGTTTTCTATCTCTTACGATTGTGATAAATATGTAAAAGGATCAAAATGAAGAGGTTTATGGAGGTTACTACAACAAAGTTGAAATGTGTAGTGTTTAACGCCCGCGTTTACTACATGCGGCACCGCAGGCGATGACACTGATGATACATGAGATGAACATGGAGCACCGGTGGAATGAGATGGCGGGGGATACTGGAGATCCCGGAGAAAACCCGAGCCAGCGTGGTGTTCTCCAACACAAATCTCACCTTGCGGTCGCCTGGGATCGAACCAGGGCCGCCTTGGTGAGAGCCAGCGGTCCAGCCACTGAGCCACGGCGTGGCCTAACAAAGTTGAAGAACTCTTTCATTCGAATTAAGTATGTTGGATTTTAATTAAGGATGGGTCCTCGATACCTGCGATATCTGGATACTCAGATACTTGCACGTCTTTTTTTTTTTAATTTACCTTCTCTACGTCGTCATATCGGACGATGACTGAAATGGGTGATATGATGTTCTAATGAGCCAGTGGTCCATACTGTTTAGAGTTACCCGACATTCGTCTGTAAGGATAAAGGAAAACGCCGGAAAAACCCTATCCAGTTAACTTACACTGACCGAGATTCGAACTCGGAAACTCTTAAACGTGAAGCAGACACTTATAAAAGTGGACTGTTTCTAAACACATTTTGCTCTGAACTGTGTAATGCCATGTTTAGAAATAAGTACACGTATAGATAAAAATATAACAAATTAAAAGTTTGTAGCTTAAAACTTCACTTATCTTTTAAGAGTTTGGTGTAACTTTATTTCCTCAAAATAAATCTAGCATTAAAAATGTATTGCATTTCTCTAAGAGAGATAAAATTCCTAATATTAAAAGATCTGGTATTTAAAACTTTAATTGTTTCGATTGTGATAAAATTAATAGGGAAAGACGAAACAAAATTTAGAAATCAGAACGAAAGTACATTTTCGTAACATGAAGTATAAACAGACTATTAAGTCGGCCGTAACAGATCATTTTTGGCCATTTAACTATGAAATAAATCCAGAAGTTAAATTATTAAAGCAATGAAATGGTCTGATAGATTTAGTAGTTTGGGAAAAGATATTTGTTTTAAAAAACAAACATTGCATAATGAATTTTGAAATACTGGCAGTCGATTCTGTTTTCAAATTTCTTTTATTTTCCGATTTTGATAGTACTAATAAGAACATACCAACGTCTAGCATTCGTAACGATGACGACAGCTTTGTTGTTTCCGGCTTGTGTGTAAAGGTACCGGACCATTTATAGGAAAAATATTGTCGCGGTAACGGGCATTGAAGTTTTGGCGCAAATAGATAATAGATGGATAGGTTTCACGCAGATAACGAACTTGTGTAAACAGATAGTGCTGTGAGGCAAGATAACTGAGCCAAAGGCCTCGCCGTGTAGATTAAGTTACGTTTCTCGAAGGTGATATAATATTCGAAATATGTAATTAGATGCCTTGTTTGCCAGAAACCTCTAGTAATTGACAGAGCAGTCTGGTACTCATGAATGGAGATATAAATGGGATTGTCACACGCCAGCAGGACAGTTGTAGTTGTGAAACAGTTCTTGTGACATGAGAGATAGCTGGAAGTGTCACTGTAACGAGAGCTAGGGATGTAATCTGCTGTCACTGTTATTGTCATCGACCTTGGTAGACTGATGGTGTATGTAGCGTAAAGCTGCTGTAATCTATAAGAGTATTTCTACGAAAATAAAGGAGGTTTTTAATTTCTGCAACTAGGCCTTTTAATTCTACGAACCCACAAGGTCACAATATCATCATTTGTTATACGATAAGTGAAGGTTTAAGTTACAAATTGTTATATTTGTTTGCTTCACTGTTAATAGCTTCATATTTTACGTATTTATAAGTACACTGATAATTTTAATTTTTTTTCTCTTATTAAATATATGCACCTAATTAATTTTATTGACATTACACATTTCTCCCAACATTCTAGTTTGTATTGAAGCTAGAATCAGAAATGGTGGTGTCTAGCAGCGAACTGTGGGGTATCGAAGAACATACTTTCTATTAGTATCGAAAATCGAGAATCAAGAAAAGCTGGTATCGAATTTTCTTAACTTTAATCAAAATCGTTAGAGCCATTTTGAGAAAATGAACATTTTTAAAACCTTTCCACTATAAAAGGTTATCAGTAATGGGACGTTCTCCTGAAGTTCTTCGTGTCGCATCACTGGTAAACATCAAACTTAAATGTCAAGTTTGGTATTTATGTAACCAAATTTTCGATTTTGACTACTGCTACTCACGAACACACACACACACACACACACACACACACACTCACACACACATACACATTCCGGCACGTGTTTCTGTGTTATTTTTTTATTCAGGGACCTCACAAGCGAATTTCTAAAGAACTGTTGCTCAGAAAACTTAGGTTTTGTATGGCTTCTGCGTTCCTTGCTGCTTCACTCATTCAGTTAAGGGAGGGGGGTGCCTTGTATGTCCACCTGCAAGTGGCACTTTTTTCTTCTCTGCCCTTTTCATTTCTATACCGATCTTTATTTTTGTTCTTCCTCCACTGGCTATGACTTTTATAAAGACTATGGGTGTACTTTTTTGTCTATGCGTTAGGTGTGTGAAGTTAATTTGTGCACTGTACCATTTTTTCCGTGCAATGTCGCTTTTAGACTAGCCAGATTTTTGCTTTTGCCTTTTATATATATATATTGGTGGAGGAGGTGATCAATAATAATGCAATTATAATGTAATAATAGGAACCAGATCTGAATCCCTATGTACAGACAATTTACGCGTTTTTTTCTGTAGCTCGCAATTATACGGGGGTGGATTGAAAATCTTCCAACCTCAACATGAAGATGGCAGATCTCGTAGATAAAAGCTAGTAAGTTTCTTTCCTCATCTGTTAAAAGTTACTCACCGAAGTTTAGCCATTTTTGTCTCTGAGTTGTTATGGACAAAATCGACAAAGTCGAGTATCGAGAGGTCATTAATGTTTTCCTTTTGAAAGGCAATACGCCTATGCAAATCAAAGATGAGATGGATTCTGTGTATAGTGGCTCTGCACCACCTTTTACTACAGTGAAATTTTGGGCAGCAAAATTTAAACGTGGCCGTAAGAGCTTGGAAGAGTATTAAATTTTGGGACGACCAAAAACTGCAACCATCGACGAAAACTTCGCCAAAGTTCACCAAATGGTGCTAGATGACCACCGAATTAAAGTGAGGGAGATAGCAGAGGCTATGCACATATCAAAAGAACGTGTTTGTCGCATACTAAATAAACTTTCAGACATGAGAAAGCTGTCCGCACGTTGCTCACGTTAGACCATAAACGTGTTAGAATGAACATTTCCAACGCTCTATTGGCGAAGTTTAGGCCCAATAAAAAGAGTTTTGCGTTGATTAATTACTGCAGATGAAACTTTAATACTCCATTATACGTCCGAAACAAAAATACAGTCCAAACAGTGGACTACAAAGGGGGAACCGGCTCAAAAAAAGTTTTTTTTTGGGGGGGGGGGGCTGGGAAAGTGAAGGCCACTGTTCTTTTTTGGGGGGATAGTTATGGAGTTATTTTATCGATTATCTTCAGGAGCATACTTTCACCAGGACAACGCACCGTCTCACACCTCAGCGGTTGCAATGGCAAAAATCCACGAATTACGGTTTGAACTGCTTGACCATCCGTATAACTCACCAGATCTAGCCCCAAGCGACTTCTGCTTCTTCCCTGATCTAAAAATTGCCCTCGGATGACAGATTTTAGTGAAATAAATAGGCAATCGCCTTCGTAAACAATTATTTTGCTGAGAAAAACACCGAGTACTATTGGGACGAGTTACAGAGATGGGAGCATCGCTGGGAGAAATGTGTGGAGTTCCAAGGAGAATATGTTGAAAAATAATAAAAACATGTCAAAAAATTATCTTGTATCTTTATTAGGTCGAAAACTTTTCAGACCACCCGCGTATATTTGGATTTTTGTATGATATTTATTATACGTACATATTCATAAATATATTACCCACACTTTGTTAATGTTGGACCTTTTTATGTTTGGTGTTTGACCTGGAGATGCAGTCTTACATTTTTCTGTTTTAAAACCGTTCACTTGTCTTTTTTCTCTCTCGCTGTAATACTTGCTCACACTTGGTACAGTGTTGACCGCCTCTCTCGTGCATGAGTTGACTTTTTCTAAACTCTGTTGCATGTAGTCACAGCTCGGGGACCTGAGGTATGTAGTTTCAACCTCTGGCTCGTTGGAGCGCACCGAGAAGGGAGTTTGAGCCATGAGTGGCTGCCCTTCTCTAAGTTCCAGCATTAATGAGCCACATCTTATATCCACTTTATGGTGCAGGGAGAATTCATCGCTGGTGAGACTAGCAGCTACGTGTGGTCACGTGACCTATCCCATGGGTTTGGCTCGAGGTTGAAAATACGGACACAACAGCAAAAGCTAGATGGCGAGAAGCACTGCCTGGGATAGGCAACGCTCACTCCTACACGTTTTGCTTTATTTCAAATTTTAAAGAGCTTCAATGTAACGACATTTAAAATAATAACCTTTGTACACTTAATTAAAATAAGTAGTGCTAAAGAGACGGTGGGTGATTTGATTTCAAAAATCAAGATATAAAGCTTATCTGGACAGTAAATGATAAAAATAATTACAGACTTAAGTAAAATATAACTCTTATTTTCTTTTAAAAGGTTTAACTATAAAGATTCCTTAATGTGTTTTGTAAATGTCGAGGCAAGAAAAATGTGTAAACTCTGATTGTGAAATACTTAAAGGTATGCATTCTAAAAGTTAAATACGTGACTATTTTAAATTTTATCCATTAATTTCTATATGTGCAAATAATTTTCTGATTTGCTTTCCAAGACCAAGAAATACGAGGGATGTTCAATAAAGAATGAGCATATTTTTTTTACGGTCATAATTTTTCGCACTAAAATTCAATCTTATTCTTTTCTGTTAGCTTAAGGTGTTTCATTGTTGGTACTCTTGGTTCCCGACTGTGAGAAACAGGCAAGTTCAGACATGTTCAGTATCGCCTAATACTGCAATGGAGGTAACATGCAGTTAAGGTTGATGTTAGAGGAAGATCCGGAGTTTCTTTCAAACGTAATCACTGCTGATGAAACCTGGCTACATTATTTTGATCCTGAGAGCAAACAGCAAGGCTCAGTGTGGAAATCTCCTTCATCACCAACCCCCCAAAGAGCAAAAGTGGTTGCTTCTGCTGGAAATGTTATGGTCATCTCATTCTTCGATATTCATGTAATATTTTATCAGTATGTTCTACCTGCACACACATCAGTAACTTAACAATAATACAGGGATGTCCTGAAAACATTGCAAGTCCATATCGTACGCAAAAGACCACATTTCCGTGAAGCAGGCTGGATACTGAATCACGATAATGCAGGTCACATATTGCCAATATTGTTGCTGAATGTCTTACAAAAATGAAGGTGAAGTGCATCCTTGACCCTCCCTATAGTGCGGATTTAGCCCCATGAGACTTTTTTCTATTCCCTAACTTGAAGAAATGCCTTCGTGGGAGGCATTATCCATCATCAGAAGCAGTGGTGAAGGCTGTGGCGGCAATTTTGAAGGATATCTCCAAAATTGTTTCCAGCATTTCTTTGAAGACTGGCAGAAACGCTGGGACAAGTGCAGCACGGTCAGAGGAGACCATTTCGAGAAGGGCCATCAAAATTATGAGAATGTGTAAAAGTACGTTGTCAAAAAAGATTGTGATCATTCTGTATTGAACAGCCCTCGTATGTTCAAGAAATGTTCCACTGCCTCTAAGTGTTAAGTTCATGACATGTTATAAAGCTTAACATAAATGGGTACAGCTTTACTAGTAGTTGCAAAGTTCAACTTGCTAATACTAAGTCCTATCAAAGTTAACTAACGTTACAGGCAACTTTAGAAGGTGTTACGTCCGTAGAATAAAAAAGCCTACAACATCACATAGTGAATCCTCCCTTCTTCCCCTTGGAGCTCTTAGTATTGTAAACCCCAACAGCTCTAAATGAGGGATAAAAAGCCTCTAATATCCATCCAGAAGGATCTGAAACTAGGAAGGAACTTCTAACTTCTTTAGCCTCTTTCCGATGGCCTTCCAAGTTCTGAAAATACTATATATCTTGTTTCCAGTAATTTTGTAGATATTTATACTTCTAATCTTTGTACACTCCTTTTGATATCACAGTTACTTAATAAATTAAGAAAAACACAGACAAGTTTTACGTAACACAAAAATCCTTAAATTGTACAACGAAGTGAGGGCCCTAACTTTAAGACCGCCAAATTAACATTACAAATACAACTGTGGCGTAGAGACGTGGCGATCCCATCGCCCAACATTACGGTTGCAGTTAGCCAACCCAGTGCCTAGGGCTATATCTGGGCCACCCGGGCTACCGAGGGGAAATAAGTATTGGAAGTACAGCTGCTCACCAGTCAAAGGGCCGCATACACAGGGTTAAGTGTGAAGACCTCAAAGGGATTTACGGCGGAGAAGAAGTTCTTCACCACGGCGAAGTCGCGGAAGAGGCATCCCTCCTAATGGGTATGATACGTTAGGAACGGACAGATGAGGTTCGAAGTCCAGTAAGACAGCTGATCAAGGAGAGGACAACTCCGATATAAAACCGGGCCCTCCGGGATGGGGGTTTAGCATTTGTCTGGCAGCCCAATCTAATAAAAACGGAAATTATTCACAATTCTGATATAAAGAGCTTTAGATTATATGCCGAAAGGAAAGGGATGTGGGACGCCCAGCTCTACGCTGGAAGAATCAGTAGCCTCTTGAAGAGAACGGAAGGGTTCACAGGGCCTAATCCCTGAAGAAGAAGAAGAAGAAGAAGAAGAAGAAGAAGAAGAAGAAGAAGAAGAAGATGATGATGATGATGATGATGATGATGATGATGATGACGATGATGATGATGATGATGATGATGATGATGATGATGATGATGATGATGATGATGATGATGATGATGATGATGATGATGATGATGATGATGATGATGATGATGATGATGATGATGATGATGATGATGATGATGATGATGATGATGATGATGATGATGATGATGATGATGATGATAAAAAATACAACTTCCCTACAGCTATCGAAAAAAATAATATTCTTAGTTAATAAAAACAACAGTTTCTGATTTATAGAGTTAGCTGTGTTACCTCTTTATACAATGGAAGATATGACTTTCGTAAGTGCACTAGTCCACTTTTGGCACTATATGAGTTACATATATATTGTGATATTCCTGGAAATATTTAAATATGCCGCAATGAACCAAATGTTTGAACCATCCCAAGGATACCACTGGGGAACACAACTCGCAGAGTGAGAGGTCAAATTACCCACACTAAAACCTAGAAGATACGGGGCACTTAACAATCAAATACACAATTCGTCCTGAAATCCAGATACCAGTTTTATTCCAAAATAAACTCATTACAACATAACATTCCACAGGCGCGGAGAGATGTAACAAAAGCGAAGGTCAATCCAACATCTCCCGGCCAGCCAGCTCCAGATCCTTTCATGGCTGGCTAGATCACAGCTACCATTTGTTTTCGTAGAAACACTACTACGAAGATTTCTAACCAGCCAAAAGGAGCCGGACGCCTGGCGGCGACTTGACCTTACTAAACAAAGTGAGTATATCACAATATATCATCGAAATCGTCTCAATGAGCTCTATCCTATGACCTTAAACACATTTCAAATTTCACGCATTTCCACTTGATACTGAGTTAGTGAGTTTCATTGTTACAAAAGTCCAGGAACTTCCGTTGTTATGCAACTTAGACCGGCATCGTGCGCATAAGCACAATGAAAGACTCATCCAAGAACATTAAGTATATGATGTTCAACTTTCTATGATTAAGAACTATAAGATGGCTTTCAGCAAGGTGAAGGAACCTATGTCAGAGGCCAAAAAGCAAGAGAAGTGGAAAGTGACTACATATAAAATTATTGAATATAGATCAAACATTGTTACTGCTAGCAAGAACTCTAGTGGTTTAATGACAGACACATTACTATTTAAAGGAAACACAAAGTTTGCTGCAACCATACCGGAGAAAGCTTACGATAAAGAAATTCCTCTGAAAGCTGAGAAAGCCAAGGACTTTTCGAAGTATTTTGCCGCAGTTCTTCCTGAAAAACAATAGTATTTTCAAATTCTGTGTGGTAAATATAGCAAAGAACAGATATCTAATGCCGAATAATCAGGAAGTGAGGTTTGGGATTAATATTAGAATAACTGACTGAATGTAATATCTATTTTTATTATGCTACAAATAAAACGTGCTTCAACACACATATGAGTACTGTAAAATATTTTTAAGCTCTGAAGTGTTACATCATGGCAAACCATCTATGTTCATTGCAATAAAATATAACCGCTTACATTTTGTCACTCTGTGGAGATTAGTAACTATTCATGTTCACAAAAAGTGAAAGACAAACTAGACTTCCAAGTTCTGGTAGTGTACCGCATTCCTTGTGAATGTGGGACACCGTATATAGGACAAACCGGAAGGACCATCGCCACCAGAATAAACGAACATGAACCTGGGCTGACAGAGCATTGTTTTGTTAACGACCATAAAGCGAACTTTCGGGATACGACCATCTTGGCAAAATGCAACTGTTACTGGGAGCGGAGAATTAAGGAGGCTTTGGACATTTCCTCTGAAAGCACCACGCTTGATTGTGATGCTGGAGTTCAGTTCAGCTCCTCTTGGGAACCGGCCTTAGAAATGGAAATCCGTCTATTTAAGAGGAACAGATCTATACAGCTTGATAATCAAGTTAAGTAGTTACGTTTCTTTGAACCAATTAATTTTCTATACTCACGCCATCTCCTGACCTGTCATTTAATTTATTGAAAACATTCGTCTGTACAGCAATGCAAATTTTGATAGTGTTTTGTCTTTGTTTATATCCAGTGATTCATTTGTGGTTATAAAATTTAAGCACGTTTGTGCTCTGTAGAGCTACACCAGGTGTTTACTACTGCATGGCACTTTCAATAAAAGTCAAAACCTTCTTCGTCAATATCTTTTCTTGGAACTCCAACTTAATCGTACTTAACTACTAGGACTATATAAATTCATTTTATTATATTAGTTATTCAAGAAATTAAATTAGAATATGCTTTATAGCTCCATATCCGTTAAAACACATTTAATGGTGAACAAAATATCAAAATCTTTCGAAAGAGTTTTGATATTACCTTCCACACACAAATTATCTCTCTGTTTATTGGCGACGCCGTGGCTCAGTGGTTAGACCGCTTGGCTCTCACCAAGGAGGCCTGGGTTCAATCCCAGGTGACCGCAAAGTGAGATTTCTGGTGGACAACACGGCGTTGGGGCGGGTTTTCTCCGGGACCTCCGGTTTCCCCCGCCATCTCATTCCACCGGTGCTCCATCTTCATCGCATGCATCATCAGTGTCACCGCCTGCGGTGCCGTATGTAGTAAAAGCGGGCCTTAAACACTACACATTTAAGTTTATAACTTAATGACTAAGGATAATAGGGAGTATAAGGATATAAAATATGACCAAACTAAGAAATAACTTGAGTGAGTGAGTGAGTGAGTGAGTGAGTGAGTGAGTGAGTGAGTGAGTGAGTGAGTGAGTGAGTGAGTGTAGTGTTTAAGGGCCCGTCGACAACAAGGTCATTTGGGCCCAGAAATAACTTGATTACCAAAGGATACAAAGCAAGAAATATTACTTGTAGTGGGACATGCTGTTAATTAATCTTAAAAATGAACTCACAGATATTGTCGCAAACCCGTTATCGCGATATCGCGGCTTCTGCAAACAACGGGCAGATAGTGTATCACGGAGATAAAAGACAGATAATGTAGCGAAGAGATAAAAGTCTGCAGAACAAATAAAGCTTGATAAATGTAAAATTCTAGTGACATTTTAATTGATAGAGAACATTCTAGAACAGTCGAGAATTATCAGTGGAGGTATATTTAAGAGATGGCGATACGACGTCCGCCTCGGTAGCGTAGATGGTAGCATGTCTGCCTCAAGTTCAAGAGATCCCGAGTTCCAATCTCGGTCAGGGTGAGTTACCTGGATAAGGTTTTTCGGGGTTTTCTCTTATCCTGAAAGACGAATGTCGGGTAACTCTAAGCTCTATGGACCCCAAGCTCATTTGAGCATCATTTCACCCATTCCATTTTTCGTCCGATATGACTTAAAGTTGGAGGCCGTAAATTACAAAACAAAAAAGAATCACAACACGCCAGCGGGACAGCCGTAAACGGAGTTTTTACGAGCGTTGTTGTAAACAGTGGATTTTTTTTCTTTATTTTTTATTTTTTTATTTTACGTCCTCCAACGGTGTCATGTCGGACGATGAATGGAATAGGTGAAATAATGCTCAAATGAGCCCAGGGTCCAGAGAGCTTAGAGTTACCCGACATTCGTCTTTCAGGATAAGCTAAAACCCCGGAAATAACCTTATCCAGGTAACTCACCCTGGCCGAGATTTGAACTCGCGACCTCTTGCACATGAGGCAGACATGCTACCACCACGCTACAGAGGCGGGCACAGTGGAAGTTGAGTGAACTCTTTTGTTTGTGGTCAACGAACTTGAGCATTGTATTTTGTATGTTACGTAATGCTACTACAGTAAGGGTTGACCAAACTGTATTTGTACAGAAATAAAGAACATTTTGAATTTCTGCAACTTTGACTTTTAATTCTACGAAACCATAAAGTCACAATATTAAACATTTCCGAGATATTACCTGTTATTGGTTTGCATTTACAAATAGTTATATTTTCTCCGTTAGGACGTCGTTCATTTTCATATCCTAATTATGCAAATAAAACAGAAATTCAGAGCTATCACATAGCAATCAGCACTTTAAAGATTTTATTACAGCTTAAACATCCTGTGTGCTCTGTTATAATTTGTATTCAGAACACCTGTATAAATGTCTATCTCAAGTAAAGCAGACGGCAAAATAAGTGTTTGTAAGGATAGTTTGTTGAGGAGTAGTCAGAGAAAGTCAAGTGAATGGAACTCATGAGATTTTGCCCGAGGGTATTGCTTTTGCAAAGGGAAAGAAAGGTTACAAACACGTGCGGTCATAAAGCTCCCCGAAGAGCCAATTTCGCTGCACACGTTTATACCTTACATGTGCCCTCAAGTGATTTATGAATTCCAACATTATGTCCCAACAGGAACAAATACAGTTAGAGCACGTAATTTGTAGCTCGTTTTATGCATGCAGCTCATAAAATAAGTTAGCACAGCACAGCCATAAGGACACAATAACGTGAAAATGTATTTTCTATGGATTTCAAACAAGATCATTGAAATATTGGGGCTTTAAAATGTTTACTACGCCAGGCAGCCCCTTAATGTTTGAAATACCGTTCACTTTTTGCATCCAGAACATGAGAAGGATAGATGGAGAGAGTCAAATAATTTGTTAGCAGCGTGTATAAATGCATCATGAAGGTTCGATGCTCATTCAGGAACTTAGATAGCAACTGTTCCGTTCTGGACAGCGTATGCAGAAAACAAGAAACTTTTACTAAAAGCCTGTTCAAATCAATCTGAGGAATTTTTTAAAACACTGAAATGGACTGGACTACGCTACGAAGAGGATTCGACACGAAGGTCCGAAATTGGTCAGTGTGGCACACCCAGGATGAAAGATAGGGCGAGAGGAAAAGTAGCTACGACAGTGCAGAGGAAAGGTCCTTACAGTTGATCAGTTGCAAACTACCCGAAAATGCAGTACAGTCGGCATTCCATACTGCTCTCCGTAGAGGAGGTGAACCGTCCCCTTCAGCTGCCATGATGCGGGCGCTGCGGACCCTTAGCACTCGTGGTATCTCTGACATTACTAGAGGAACCTCGGGCCGAACTGCCTGGGTCCTTCCGAAGGGGAGTTTTTCGGATTGGGTTGGACTCGAGGGTGCAGTGTGTTCCCGACACCCGTGTGAGATCGGGTACGTCTGCGGACGGGGTGGAGGGAAGCCATATATTCCCGCGTACTAGTCAGCATAGCCTTCCCCTTTGGGGTTGGCGCGCGTAAGTGGCGTATGCACTTCCATCCCGTCTTGAGTCCATACGACCAGATGGGGGGAGGGGTCAGATCCTAGGTCTTGCCCTAAGTAAAGAGCCTTGGAGGTGCTGGGCGTCCCTCGGGGCAGCTTGATTTCCTTCTTGGTCGTAAAGGGAGGTCGGTTTTCACTTCATGAGGGCTGCCCTAGTAGATACTCTCGCCCCTTAATTGATTAAATTAATTCCACACCACTGTGGTCCTCAAAAGGCCAGGTAGGACCGTAGACCCCCTACCGTAGAGGAAAGTGCTAACCAAATGCATATAATCCTACCATGCAGCGCCGAGGCTCCCGCCACCACCTCCACCTTGGAGGAGACGACCAAATGAGAATTTGATGTGAAATATATTATAATGGAAATGAAATGGAGGGACGGGAAATTCTGGAGATATAATTAACACAACCAGCATTCGCCTGATTAGGAATAACCTCCGAAAGTTCCATGGTCAGGCAGGCGGGCCACAGGATTTGAACCCGGATCTCCCGAATGCAGGCCACAGAGGAAACTCAAAGAGCTCAAATGGTGTTGGTAGTGCTTATGTGAGTGGAACCAAATTGTATACATTCGGATTCCATGCTAGCACTTCCATTTATACTGCAGAGCTTTATACAATATACCGGGCCACTTTACATGTACTTCGACGAAAGTTCGGGGACTGCTTAATCCTGAGTGATTCCCTCAGTGCACTTCAAAGCCTTCGGCAGCTGTTCAACTACCACCCTATTGTGCAGCGTATCCAGGATGCAATCCACGTTTTAGACGTTTCAGGCGTTAGTGTGTTGTGTGCATGGATTCCTGGTCACTTTGGCTTGCCGGAGATGAAATGATGGATTCAGCAGCTACGATGGCTACCATTTGTGACCTCGGAGGATTTTAGAACTATATTGTGGTGAGCAGTGCATTCCTGCTGGCAGGAAGAATGGTCCGCTCTCTGCAGCAATAAAATTAGATTTTTGAAAGAACTTCCGATTCCCTTGGTTACCTCCTGTCATCCATCTCGTTGAGAGAAAGTGAATTTGGCTCGGCTGCGCATTGGCCATTGCCTTTTTACGCCTAGTTCTTTGTTTAGAGGAGAGTCTGCTCCAGTTTGTGCGCTTTGCAACGAAGCTTTAACCGTCCGTCATGTGTTGCTTAAGTGGTTTTGCCTAGCACACCTTCGTATGTCTCTTGAGCTGCCGGTCAGCTTTGCAGAAAAGCTGGCGGATGACGACAGAGCGGTGGAGAAGATTTTAAAGTACCTTTCTGGGTTGGATTTTAGAATTTAGTGAGGAATTGTTTTAACGCCTTTTGTCCTGATATTTCTGTTTAATTTCTTTTTGTTGTGATTGTGTACATGTATTTTTTGTGACTTTATTTACACCTTTATTAAGTTTTAGAACTGTTTATATCTGGCATTTGCCAGGAATGATTTTTAAAGGACGCTGATAACACTGTAGTTGGGCGCACCTATATACCTACACATGTATCTATTTATCCACCAATGAGCAATCCTGCTTGGATTTTCAGAATACTGCTAATGATTTGCTGAGTTTGAAATCTGTACATTGTATTTATTATATTTAAGGAATAAAAATTGCAAAGCTCTGGAGGAAAACATACTAATTTGGTTTACATCATCTAATGTTCACTATTACGGGGTCATTAGTCTCAATGACCTTCACATGTTTCTTCATTTCCATTTTTCTCACCCTTGTCTTTATCCATTCTTGGAAAACTTCATTGATTAACCTGCTCAAGCTGTTCTCGGTAAGCAAACCAGGTGAAAAGACGATCAGAAATTGTTTTGATGACGACCATTGAGACAACTTTCGGTAGAGGACCATCTTGGAAGAATGCAATGGTTACTGGGAGTGGAAAATTAAGGAGGCTTTGGCCATTTCCTCCGCGAGGAGCACGTTTAATCATGATGCTGGATTTCAGTAATGTTCCTCTTGGAAACCGGCTTTCAAATGGAAATCCGTCAACTTAAGAAGCACAGATCAATACTACTTGACAATGCAGTTAAGTAGTTACGTTTGTTTGACCCAACTAATTTTCTATACTCATGGCATCTCCTGATCTGGCATTTAATTTACTGAAAACAGTATTTTGTTTCGTAATGCAAATTTGATGGGGTTTTGTCTTTGTTTATATTTGTGTTATATCCAGTTTTTGATTTGTAGTTATGTCAGTGGTTGGGAGAGATGCACACTCCCGAAACGTCGATTCCTAATCGTCTTTTCAATTGGCTTGCTTCCCGAGAATAACTTGAGCATAATCGTCGCCAGGAAAGCATCAGGGTTTATTTTTCATTGATGGACCTATTTATTTAAGCAACATATTGTTCGCTGACAAAAAGATATCAAATTCGATATCGTTTAAGTGTTAGAAATTGTACTCAATGGCCACTATTAACTTTGTCTACATTCAGTTGCTCGGTTTGGTCCATTGAATATAAAGGACGAAATTCTTCTACGTTGGCATTCTGGCTGGGATACTAAAAATAATTATTCTGTTTCCAACAGGAGGTTAATGACACAAGAAACTTGTCACAGAAACCTCAGATTAATTCCATTACAGTTACAAAGACGCTACGAGTCGAGGAGTATCCTACCACCAAAGAGAGAGCGGAAAGTTTACAATCCTTATATCCCATGCCTTGGCTCATATTTTGTCGATAATCGCTTGAGGAAGAGCGTGTGATTTAAATTCAAATTCTTTCGTAGCTACAAAAAGGAAAAATTGCCGATCTCTTCTGAACGAGAGGAGAGGAGCATGTACGAGAAAAAACAGAACATATGGGGACTCGAATATTGGATGCCGAAATCACTCCCTCTTAGTCATAGTAAGCAAAGGAATCACTGTAATCCGATTTTATATCCAGATTCTACCGGAAATACAAGCTTGGATGTCCGCTGATCCCACAAGAAGCAGTTTTACAAAGAGTCCCTGTGAATAACATATATAAAAAAGCCAAAGGTATTATAAAAAGAAAAGCTTTAAGGATTTCCAGAACATTTGTACTTGAACACCAACACATTGGAGATAAAATTGTAAAGTGGAAGTGGAAGTGTGTGCGAAGAAGGTCATGACGGTTAGATGACCATACACTGCTATCGGAAGTAACGATTGTTGTTCCACAAAATACAAATATTAACAGCGGATAAAAACAAAAGCCAGTTACCTTTTATACATAGATGGCGACGAAGTAACGCTTCAACAAACAGAAGAAAAAGTTTAAAGATTGACAGTCGCTCCTGTGTTATATTTGTTCCCTTGGTTATGTTCCCTTGGTTATGTTCCCTTGGTTACCTTTTACCAAATGTAGGACCCTGGGAAAGAACTAGGCGAGTCACTTTTGGTAAGAAAGCCAGAAAACAAGTATTTAATTTTAAAACATAATGGACGATTCTCAAACGGAACAACACTATCAAACATAGTGAAATATTAATGCATCACATGTAGGAATCAAGTAAAGTGGTACTTCCTGTCCGTTAAGTCAATAACATTGCTCCAAACAAACCAGTTCATTTCAATAGCATTTTCTCATTTAGATTTTCCATTTTCTTCGCAGTCATGCAGAGGGTAAAGTCATTAAGTCTGTATATAGTGATCTGCTTTTAAAGGTTTTACTGTCGCTTCAGTCTTTTTTGTTGAATTTTTTATTTCAATTGCTCAGCACAGTTAGTGTTATATAAATTGTGGAGCTATATACATAATATACATAATAAAATTAAAGTATACAGGGATAGAGGTTACTCATTTTAGAGTCCTCAAGCTAACAGGTCTGATTAGTGTGAGTATAAATTAAATAACTTCATTACATAATGAATAAACATTATAGAAATAAACTGTTCTGTGGCAAGCGTGCCTGCAGTCTTGGTACAGCATCAAGGCGACGTCCCAGTTGGAAGAATAAAGCACCTCATACATAAGGAAGGTGAGCAAAGAATCTGCTTGTCGTTTTAGAGATGTACTCATAAATGCCTACTATGTCCAATTCTCTATGCAACTATGCAATCCGGATGTACCACAGGGCATTGACCAACAATCGTACTATTCTGTTTTGAAATACCTGGAGTTGGTGAATATGAGTCTGTGAAGTACATCCCCATACTGGCATATCGAAGAAGCGGTCGTAGAATACTCTTGTACAGTAGCAGAGTAATTTCGACTCGTAAAGACGATTTGCGGTTGAGAATGGGATACAACTTGTGAAGACGAGCATAGGCTTGATTTAGTTTGCTTTTGATATGTGTACTCCATGTCAGTCGACGATCAAGATGGACGCCAAGATATTTCACTGCACAATCAGAAGTTAAACAGGGGACTTCAGTGTTTTAGAGCCGTATGTTTACAGGAGCAGCAGGCCTGCGCAAGGTGAAAATCTTAAGAAGACATTTGCTTGGATTAAGTGCGATACGCCAGCGAGATAACCAGTACAAAGAAGTGTCCAGGGAAGATTGTAGGGTTGCAACGGCAGTTTCAATAGAGGAGTGCGAGGTAGAGATGACTGTATCGTCAGCAAACAGCGCGGTACTTGTTGCAGGAAATTCAGGCATGTCAGCAGTATATAGACTGTAAAGAAGAGGCGCAAGGACGCTACCCTGGGGCACGCCGGCTAAAATAGTACGGGGTAAGGAATGCGTTGAACCAAGACGCACAGAAAATTGGCGCTCCTGAAGATAGGTAGTAATCAAGATGAGTACGTAGAGCGGAAGACCTAGGTCAAATATTTTATAAAGGAGGCCGTCGTGCCACACTCTATTAAATGCCTGAGTGAAATCTCTTTTACCCCTCCTTTCACCTACAACTAAGCCGTTTCTGCAAACATGTATCTCTATTTACATGAACTAAATAAATAATGTTATAAACTATAGTACTTGGTAACCAATTACATTTACTTGTTTCTTAAAATTCTCGAATCCTCCGGGAGCAGTTTCGTGATGTTTTTGCAGAGTCCCAACCGCTACACTAACATTTTTGGTCACTTCCGTTAGGTGATGGATAGTTTGCTGATAATTAAATAAAAACTAAAGTTTCCAACCCTTTTTCATATAAATGTGCTGTTTACAATAGTTTGATTTACACCTTAATAAATATAAAGAAGAATTTCATATAGAATATGAACATACCAAAACAGTTGTTTAATTGATTGTTTTAATAAGGATTTCATACAAATAAGGATAGAAACATTTAAATATAAAAAATGTAAAGGATATTTCTATCCTTGAAAAGTAAAAGACGATTATAATTTTAAAAAGTTTACTCACCATCCTTGGGTAAATACCAATTTCAGAACCTTTTTGTTTAAAAAAATGGCATAAAATTGGTTTCTCAAAATACACACAGCTCAAAAATCGACTGCATTTTGCTAAACAAGATCACATTTCAGATAGTAAAAGAATCTGGCAATTATCAATTGAACTATTTTAGAGTGCGATGAGATTAATATTGGACCAAACGTGATTTGGAAGCCAGAGTGAAGGAGGATAAAAAGGTTGATAAATCAGCGCTGGCAGATCATTTTTGTTAAGTTAACCATGAAATAAATCCAGATGGTAAATTAACAGAAACAACTGAATGGACCGATAGATCTAATAGTTTCGGAGAAAATATTCATTTTATAAAAAAAGACCATGTAATGAATTTTGAAGAATCCCCAATAGATTCGGTCAGTAAGTTCATTTTGTCCCCAGTAGGTGGCAGCGCGGTAGCGAAATATACATCTAACGGAAGTGAGCGAGAAAGTTAGTCAGCTTACCGACCGAGGCTGTGATGAAAACTTCACGAAATCTGTCTCGGAGGATTTCACAATTTTAAACAACAGATAAGTGAAGATGGTTATTAAGAGTTACAGTTTACAATATATGGGTCAGTAGCTTCAGTTTTTACTAAATAAATTAGACTTTATTTATCTCTGTTCTTGCAAAAGCTGATGTACCTATGGCCTTCATTTGAACTTCTCTACCACTCTTATTCGAATTAAGGTATTCTTACAAAGCTTCACTCTGTTATCTACAGTGCGATTCATATAAACCTGAACCACTTCAATAGGTCATAACCTTTGAACCAATAATAGGACATACGTGCAACTTTGGGAGAATATAATACGCAATTGGGAGATTACATTACACCATGTACATCTCAGAGAAAATGTTGAAAGTGACCTCCACCAGCATCTATACGTGTTCGTACTCGTCTCACCACATTCTGTGAAGTTTTACGCAGAGTATCCTCGCCCATGTTACTTATTTTATTTCGAAAGGATTCCATGAGAATATCCATTCTCCGTGACCTATTCTTGTACACTATTTTTAGATACTCCCACAAAAAGTACAGTGAGGTTAGGTCAGGGGATGTGGGGTGCCACAGACCTTTTGAGATTATTCTGTTATCAAAGAAACTGGCTATAAATTCCATAGTGTCATTAGATATATGGCACGTTGTTCCATTTTGCTGGAAATAACTTTCTCTCAATTCGACATCATTTCGTAAAACTTCAGAGAATATGGTGATACGAATGCAAATACCTATAGGTGTTGGTGCAGACCACTTCCAACATTTTCTCTGAGATGTAATTTCTTTCTTTTCTGTTAGATTAAATTTTTATTGTACATTTTCCAAAATTTTACAAATTATAACTTTTGGCTACCTTTATTTTTCATTTTTCTTGTTGCTACATTGGCTTACATGACACCCTGGTCTTCTGCTTTGGCCGGTAGCTCTTAACCTCCATACCTCCTTGATTACCTAATTAGCCCATTCTTCCCCCTCAACTTCCTTTCTTATATGCTTTACATTTCTTGCCCATTTTTCTTTTAATTTCTGCAACAACTCACCGATAATTCTTACCTTCTGTTCCCCCTCCCCATTAACATTTTTATAGCTACTATCCTCTTCTCTACTGTGTCCCATTTACCCTCTCAAACCTTTTTTTCTCATCATTGCAACCTCCTCGCATGCTGTTACGTAGTGTTCTATGCTTTCTTTTCCCCCACACAATTCACCAATCCCCTTTCCATATCTATTATCCCTATTTGATATATTGTTCCTGTTCTCATCCAAGCTAACCCCTATCTCTCTTGCCTATTGCAGTAATCTACATATGCTACTCGTCCCCAATGTCTCTTTATTTGCTTGTAAAATGGTAATGATTTCATATTTTCTAGACTTCCTCATATTTCTTGTCTGTCCATATATTCTATTCTGCATTTTACCAATTTACCCAAATCGCTTGTATTCCTTTCCTCTAATCTCCATATATCTCCCATTCCTACTTTTTCCATAATTCATCCTATCTCTGCGCACCAACAATTTGAGTACTCTAATCATTTTTGCTCTCTCATGCATAGTCTCATAATTTTTCCTTTTCTTTGGCTAAACACGTATTCCAAAATTGTATTATTCTTTTCATTAATATTCCGTTTCTTCTTGTCTTTCCTAATTCTACTAAAGCTACTTCCTTAGGTGCTGATCTTGGTAAGCCTAGCAGTTCTTTACAGAACCTTCTGTAATATTGGTCCACCGCTTTCTTTACCTCTGTGTCCCACTCCAAATCTAATAGTATAATATAATCTCCCAATAATGTATTATATTCTCCCAAATTTGCACATGTTTCCTATTATTGAAATAGCTCAGGTTTATATGGATCGCATTTTACTTCATAGTACACGGATAGATATTTGTAGAAATGGTTTTATTAAACACATTTCCTTGTAGGTACAATAGGAACAGGAGGATACAGTAGGCTTAACCACTGTCAGAGCTTTCAAAGACTGATCGTTGCGTGAGAAAAACTTGTACATGAATAGAGAAGGTTATGTACGTGCAACACAAAAGGCTTTTCCCAGTTAGTAATACCAAAAAAAAATTTTAAAATGAAGTTTCTATGAGTATTTTTAAAACTCTATGGAAATGTTGCCTTTTCAAAGTCAGTAGCGAGAGAACGTCGATCAGATTGAATTAACTTCCGCAAGCGCACCTCAGTATATCAGCGCTGTCAACCAGCGCTAGGGAAAAACATCTCGGTACGCTTCGCTTCACAAGCTAATAGCATTGGGATTATCGAACTGCTGTTGCAGCTTCTGATGGCAATCTGTTTAGTGGTCATTTATGATGCTTCGGGTCGCGAAAGGAGTGTTCGGGGTCATCTGCGGCTGCAACTAACTTTCGGAACACCCTACAATCTTTAGCCTTTTAAATCAAGAATGTCTCGTAATTACTTAACTGCGTGCTTGGCTCTTAAAGGGAGCCTTTTATGTGTGTAAAAACATAAGCAGTTGGTAGGGTTATTATATATATTTACTGTTAATATAGTATTTATACAATTTAATTG
The DNA here is from genome assembly GCA_030765055.1 of Mantis religiosa. Classification (NCBI taxonomy): domain Eukaryota; kingdom Metazoa; phylum Arthropoda; class Insecta; order Mantodea; family Mantidae; genus Mantis; species Mantis religiosa. The sequence continues at coordinate 441,356 of JAUKNK010000165.1, forward strand.
TATAGTAATTAAACAATCTGAAACTTCTAACATTTCATTCGAAGTTAGAACGTGGTAGAGCTGCGTTGCCACGCCCGTCAGCTGTTAAACAGTGCATCAAATAGTAAATATCTTGCAGTGATTTACCTATTAGAGTAGCTGCAAAATAAGGTTGAACATGGGCATACATACTCTATGCGCGCGATAGGAAAAGCGATCGGGCTCCAAGTCCTCATTCGGTAAGTTTCGTTTAACTCTGTAAACATAGATGACAACTTTGAAATTTGAATTGCGCTACACACTGACATCTAGGCCTAATACGCTAAGCTTAAATATGTCCGCCATGTTTCGTTTTGATTAATTTCGAGGTTAATTAACTAACGAGTTTACAAAAATCAGACAAGTTTACAACAAGGCGACATGATCCAGCGAATGGGGAACGTTGTTTTGGAGGATTGTTGATTGAGCATTTTCAGATCTTCATGCAGAATTATGTGCACAGATCCCACCCAAGTTCCAGTTTTGGAGTCGATGTCTGCAACAGTCTTGGTTTGTTATTATACGATGTCCTGCCTTCATCGAACTGTTGCACCCAGGAACGCAAATTAGACACATCCATGGTACCATCACCACATGCCTCACTCAACTTGCGATGAATTTCAATAGGTGTCACACCACGGAAATGGAGAAAACGAGTGATTACACGCTGTTTTTGCAATGAAAACGTTGCCATTTCAAGTATCAAAAACAGTCCTTACTCTCGTCGCTGCCACTAGAGTTCTGTGCACTCTGCAGTGCTACCATCTCTGTCACGCATTCGCAAGTAGTCTACGGGTATTTTAAAAATAAAACTACATGTTCCTCTCTAGTCCCAGTCCGGAACAAAATAGGAGGTGTTGTAACTTTAACGATCCTCGTAAAAATAAATTGATGGAAACCTCGTCATCTGTAAATCTATAAATTGTACACTTAATGAAATCACTGCAAATATCTGTAACCAGAAAGTACAAGAATAGGCTACAACTTTATAATGACATTTTGCACTCAGCGCCACAAGATGATATGAAACATGAACAACTTCCAAAGGGAACCCACCACGGCGTAGCCAAAGGGACTGAGGATGTAAGAAGCCTATTGGAAAATGGCATCATGGGGAGGGATACATTACACAATAAGATGAAACGATGTAACTGACAAAGGCTGAGAGAAATCAATGGATACTTCATGAAAAGGTATGTCAAGAGCAGTTTGAAAGCCTCAATATTGCAAAGCGTATTTTGGACTTGGACCCGTAGAAGAACATCACATTGTTTGGCTTGTCATTATTTCATTATGCGTTTATAGGAATGCTGCTGTTATTAAGGAGTTAACCAAGTCTTTAAGCATCTTATCCGAACTATTCTTGGACCCGATTACTCTTCTACTCGTTTTATGTTGAACGAGATAATGTTTTTGTAAGGAGTTCTAATGCGCATTTCCAACACTTCCATAGGTCTTCCAGAATACGTCTTGAAACTCACACACTCACTCTCTCTTAAAACACTTCCGCAGTTTTGCTCATGGATTCCTGTGCAGTATAAGAATTGATGAACATTTTGTGTTAGTCTCGCATATACAGGTCCACGGTCTTTAGTGGAAAGAGTAGCCGCCTTACTTGAGACGCAAAAACATAGTGCGAACTTTACAGCACAGGGTTTATGTAAATGAAATTCGGGGTTTTAGCTCTTTATAATATTGATTACATTCAACTTTCAGTTTAAATTTATATATCAAATTAAAAAGTAACTCATGCAGTTTTGTTTGTTGGCACCAGTGCGCATGCGATGCAATGTTGTCTGCCATAATCCGCTAGACAGCGGTAGTAGCAAAGATGGCGACTAGTAAACAGAAAGCGTTTTGTGTTTTGCAATTTGCAACGCCCGAATCTGTAGTTACTGTGCAACGTGCGTTCCGCATCAAGTTCGGTTGTGATCCTCCTAGTGATAATAGCATTCGTAGATGTATCATCAGTTTGAAGATATCGGCTGCGTTTGTAAAGGGAAGAGCACGGGACGACCAAGAGTAAGTGAAGAGACTGTGAGCGAGTCAGAGAGTCGTTCACCCTTAGCCCAAAGAAATCAATCCGGAATGCTGGTCGTGAATTACCAGTTCCTGTGTCGATTGTTTGGAAAGTTGTAAGAAAACACTTACGGCTACGTCCTTACCGTTTATAGTTATTACAGGCTTTAAAGTTGACAGACTACGGATTACGTGCCAACTTCGCAAAGGATATGTTGCTTCATGACTATGACGACTTTATGGACAGTGTTGTCTTCAGTGATGAATCGACCTTTCACCTTAGTGGATATATTAACACTAATAATATGCGCATCTGTGGCTCAGAAAATCCTCACGAGATGGTACAAATGCAACGACATTCCCCTAAAGTGAATGTTTTTTGTGCTGTATACCGGCGAAAAGTTTATCGGCCTTTCTTTTTTGGTGAACTTACTGTAACTAGCACTTCTTACCTTCATACACTAGAGCAATGGCTCTTCTCTCAGTTGGAAGAAAACAAACCAGAGAACTTCATTTTCCAGCAAGATGGTGCGCCACCTCACTGTCATAACGAAGTACGAAATTGATTGAACATCACTGTACTGCAGTGCTGGATAGGCCACAAGGGCGCCAATGACTTGGCCTCCACGTTCTCCTGACCTAACGCCATGCGATTTTTACCTTTGGAGCTGCATCAAGGATTGTGTGTACGTGCCTCCGCTATCAGCTGACCTTCCTGAATTAAGAAACCGGATTGAAGCAGATGTTGCAACAATTACTGAATACACACTTATCAACGTTTGGGAAGAACTCGGCTATAGTTTTGATGTGTGCCGTGTGACAAAGGGTAGTCACATTGAACACTTATAAGATTATTGGTAAAACTGTTTGAGTTGCTTTTTCATTTGACATATTATTTATAACTGTAAATTGAATGTAATGAGTATTATAAAGAGTTAAAATTCCGATATTCATTTATATACACCCTGTATATTGGGACATAGAACTGGCTTATAACAACATCTGGGATCTCTTTCCAATATTCTTTTATGCAAATAACACTTGTACAAGGCGACTCTTTAAGAAAATACGTGTTTAATCCTACAGCCGAAGCAGTACGGTGCCCTTCCGCGCATGCGTGCTGAGTACCGGCATTGCGTTGGTAGCTAAAGTAGCAGTTACAGAATAAATCGAATAGCCATGCTTACGTCATTTTGTGAGTACGTTAAAACGCATTAGCAAGTTGAAAATCCCACCGGTTTCGAACCATGCTTTTCGTTTCTCTTCTTAATGCAAGTGTAGTCGGTGAAATTAATCTGGAGATCAGTGAACTTAATGCAAAATGCATTATGATCGAAGAAACAATAAGACAATAGATTAAAGCATTCAAAGATGGCGGCAGTAAAAGAACCGAAGTGGATGACCTGAAGATTTGGTGCACAAATTTGAGGGAAAGGTTGGAGAGAAGACGCTTTCTTTTGCGAGTTTTCTAAAGTTTCAAGGAGTATTCTAATGGAAATGTGATTAAAATTATCGGAAGTTGTGCTTTCACTGGGTACCAAAAATATTGATTGTGGTAAACGTTCAGACAGTGCATTAGTTTCCTCGAGCAATGCAGTGATTTTGGTGATGACCTTTAAGGTCAAATTGTCATTGGTGACAAAATGCGATGGCTGTTCGATAAAGAATGATCATAATTTTTGACGGTCATAATTTGTTCCACTAAAATTCAATCTAGTTCTATTCTGTTAGCTTAATGTGAAACAAACACGCCATAGTAGCTTCATTGTTGGTACTACTGGATCCCGCCTGTGAGAACCAGGAAAGTTCAGACTCGTTCAGTATAGCCTACCGCAGCAGTGTAGGTAACATACTAGGAACAATATGTGGCCTTGAAATTTTGAGTTCGTCTCAAATATTCCGTTGAGGCCTATACAATGATACCGGAGGCCTATGGAGAGTCTGTTCTTCCCTACAGCACAGCTCGAAGGTGGTTTAAAGTGTTTAAAGAGCGGAGAGATTCAATTTCAAAGGAAGATGGACACGGTGACACAGTTACAGCTCTTACGGGAGAAAACATCAACACTGCTGCTGTCATTGTGATAGAGGATAGACGAATTACTTTAACATCACTTTCTGAAATACTGAACATTTCATTGGGTGCCACCCAAACGATGGTGACAGAAACATACATGAGACGTGTTTGAGCGTGATGGGTTCCAAGACTGTTTATTCCCGAACAAAAGGCCATTTGCATGCAGATCTGCATGCAGTTAAAATGATGTTAGATGAAGATCGAGAGTTTCTTTCAAACGTACTTACTGCTGACGAAACTTGGCTACATTAGTTTGATCCTCAGCCCAAACAGCAAAGCTCAGTGTGGAAATAACCTTCATCACCAACCACCAAAATGCGAAAGTGGTTGCTTCTGCTGGGAAAGCTATGGTCATCTCATTCTTTGATAATCATAGAATGATTTATCAGCATGTTTTACCTGCACAATCAGTAACTAGAAAAGTACCACAGGGATACCCTGAAAACATTGCAAGTCCATATCAGGCGCAAAAGTCAACATTTTCAAGAAGCAGGCTGGACGGTACACCAAGATAATGCGCGGCCGCATATTGCCCATGTTGTTGCTGAATATCTTCCAAAAATCAACATGAAGTGCATTTCTCCGCCCTCCTCTTTAGCCCATATTTTGCCCCATATGACTTTTTTCTATTCCCTAGCTTGAAGAAATGCCTTCGCGGGAGGCATTTTCCATCATCAGAAGCAGTGGTGAAGGCTGCGGAGGAGGTTTTGAAGGATCTCTCAAGAAATTATTTCCAAGTTGTCTTTGAAGACTGGCAGAAAAGCTCGGACAGGTGCATCGTAATTAGGGGAGACTATTTTGAGAAGGACTATCAACATTATGAGGATGAGTAAAGGTACGTTGTCAAAAAAAATGTAATCACTTTTTATTGAAAGGCCCTTGTGTGTAGGTGCAATTTTAATCAATGATTTGGGAAAAAAACTATGTAACGTAGGCTTTCAAGTTCAGCCAAGAAGGTGAAGCTCAAGCAAAGAATTTCAACCCTAAAGATCATGTGTACTCTGCTTGAGGATAGAAAGTGGACGTGGTGATGCAGTGACATCACTTTCTGCAGTGGAGAGCACGTGACATGCTGAGTAATTCATTATGACAATGCCCGTCTGCATGTAGCTAATCGTTCCCAAGACCTCATTTGTTTGGAAACAGCTTGATCAACCTCCATGCAGACCCGATCTAGCGGCAACTGACTGACTGTCACTTGTTTCGGCATTTAGAAAACAATATTGGTGGTCAACGTGAGCACAAGGCTAATGGTTTCAAAACAGCCAGGTTTGGAATAGTTATCAAATAAGGCGTAAGTTTTCTATGGAGATAGAATTCTAAAGATAGTTAAAGGATACAGTTGCCTTAATATCGGGGGAATTTATGTTAAAATATAGATACAGCATTCATTAAAAATAAAATGGATATATTTTCTTAAAAATCACAGAGAATCTTTGGGACAATCGATAGTAATCGCGGTGTACATAACGTCCGTGCATGGTTTCGTTGATTAATATTAACATAGGAAGTATGCGTTCACTTCCATGGCATTTGTACACTCAAAACGTTTCATTACTTGATTAATTTGATAGGATGTATATGGAAACGTGTGTTTATTTGTTATTGAATAGAACTAAGCTTCATCCAACGTTCATCGTGTACTTTGGTTAAAGCGGGAATCAGTGATGCAAATACAAAGCAGCTTCGGTAGGACATTTCCTGTGCAACTTCATTATGAGGCGGCAGTGTGCTTGAAAGGAAAAGATGTGAACATCCTGGCATAAGTGCTTAAGATAATGAAGGAGTTGATGCAGGGATCATTTCAGCCAAGTCCATAGAAATCGATTCAAAGAGCATCTACGAAATGCCTAGGTTTCTCGCTCTATTTTGGCCCTAACCATATAAACTTCAGCTGCTGCAGCATCTGAGGAGGTACAGCATTATTTGGATCTCATCGCCTTTTCAGGCTATTCCTAATATAAGAATCCCGGAATCCTATATTATTTGTAGTTGCTAACGTATGATGTGTCATTATACATGATCAAGCTCACTGGGTCACTCGTATATTTCCCGGTACACCGCCAGAAGTTCTCATATGCTATGAGATACGCACCTTTTGGGGCGACTTACTATATTGTAAGTACTATCCCAGGCTTCATAGTTAAACCACTATGTTATACGAGTCAGTTGGAGAATTTAATGTCATGTCGGCACGTTGGCCACAGTAGCTCACATGGTTAGAGCAACCGCACCGAGAGGGGGAGATCCTTGGTTCAAATCCGGGCTATAGCTTTGAATTGTCCTGTTGTGCGTTGTTAAAGACGAATGCAGCGAAAATCATACATATGCAGGTTGTTGTACTTCGTGCAACGTGCTTTAATTCCCCAGGTAAAAGCGCTGCTGTATACGGACGGCATCATGAATTTCTGGCTGAGTACTTCTAATCAAAGTGTTCAATATGTGTTGAAATGATTAACATAGCATTATAAAAACATACGATTTATTTATATTCCCCTTGCCTCCTAAAATGTGTTCTGCCTTCATTTCAAACACAACACCACGCAAATTGTGCGTTTATTAATTTATATAATAAACACTTTTTAATTCGACTTTCCACTTTACCTTAGTAGAAAAGAATTCCAGGCCACATTACCGTAGTTGATTTCGAATAGTCGCCAAAGACTGCACCCGGTATATTTAGAGTTTGTACCATTTTATTGTATTGGCTGCTTTCCCAGGCTCTATCTTCAAGATATTCACGCTTCTTCCTTTTTATGAGGTGATCTTTGTGCCAAAAGTAACTTTAATACTCGTCAATTAATGGAAATTAATTATTCTTTCACACCGGCCGTGGGTAGGCTAAATTGTGGAAACGTAGAGTCAGACTGAAAAATTCAATGACATAGCCGGGATTTGAACCACGGATCTTCCGGTTTCCGTCCAGCCGCACTACCATTGTGCTACTATGGCCAACGTGCCGATATGACATTAAATTCTCCGTATTTCCCCGGTAAACCACTTAGGAGTTCTCATAGACACATGAGACAACTACCTTAATGGCGACTTACTACATGTAAGTACTTTAAGGCCCGGGCTTTATAGTTAACCACTATTAGGTCAATTAATGGAAATTAATTATTCTTTCACACTGGCCGTGGGTAGGCTAAATTGTGGAAACGTAGAGTCAGACTGGAAAATTCAATGCCATAGCCGGGATTTGAACCACGGATCTTCTGGTTTCCGTCCAGCCGCACTACCATTGTGCTACTATGGCCAACGTGCCGATATGACATTAAATTCTCCAACTGACTCGTATTTCCCCGGTAAACCACTTAGGAGTTCTCATAAACACATGAGACAACTACCTTAATGGCGACTTACTACATGTAAGTACCTTAAGGCCCGGGCTTTATAGTTAACCACTATTAGGTCAATTAATGGAAATTAATTATTCTTTCACACTGGCCGTGGGTAGGCTAAATTGTGGAAACGTAGAGTCAGACTGACAAATTCAATGCCATAGCCGGGATTTGAACCACGGATCTTCTGGTTTCCGTCCAGCCGCACTACCATTGTGCTACTATGGCCAACGTGCCGATATGATATTAAATTCTCCAACTGACTCGTATTTCCCCGGTAAACCACTTAGGAGTTCTCATAAACACATGAGACAACTACCTTAAAGGCGACTTACTACATGTAAGTACTTTAAGACCCGGGCTTTATAGTTAACCACTATTAGGCCAATTAATGGAAATTAATTATTCTTTCACACTGGCCGTGGGTAGGCTAAATTGTGGAAACGTAGAATCAGACTGAAAAATTCAATGCCATAGCCGGGATTTGAACCACGGATCTTCTGGTTTCCGTCCAGCCGCACTACCATTGTGCTACTATGGCCAACGTGCCGATATGACATTAAATTCTCCAACTGACTCGTATTTCCCCGGTAAACCACTTAGGAGTTCTCATAAACACATGAGACAACTACCTTAATGGCGACTTTCTACATGTAAGTACTTTAAGGCCCGGGCTTTATAGTTAACCACTATTAGGTCAAGTAAACCGGGGAAATACGAGTCAGTTGGAGAATTTAATGTCATATCGGCACGTTGGCCATAGTAGTACAATGGTAGTGCGGCTGGACGGAAACCAGAAGATCCGTGGTTCAAATCCCGGCTATGGCATTGAATTTTTCAGTCTGACTCTACGTTTCCACAATTTAATACTCGTATTCTCATCGATTCAGCAATAGAGGTAACTTCTCAAAATGGTAGTTTTGAATTTCTGAATGGGATCAGGGAATTTGAGATCTCTGAGTATACTTGTTTACACTTACAAAAGATCATTTTTGAGATAGCGAGTTTTCTTTTAGTGTACTCGAATTGCTTTAGAGGGATTTTTAGGACGACATTGAATACCGATAGTGCCATTTTTATTATTTTCACGTTTTTTCAATCATCATATGGGTTCACTGGCCCAAATGACCTCGCTGTCGACGGGCCCTAAAACACCACTCACCCACTCACTCACTCACTCACTCACTCACTCACTCACTCACTCACTCACTCACTCACTCACTCACTCACTCACTCACTCACTCACTAACTCACCCACTCACTCACTCACATGGTTTCATGTTCTCTGGGGCTGGCATTGGAGAGGTCCCGGCTCGGATTCCCAACAGTCGATAGCTTTCTCATGGTCTACAATTTAATTTCCCTTTAATAAAGAAAGGTTCTCATCTTTCGGATGTAATTCTGGGTTTTTGTGTGTGACAGTTCCAACCAGCAGAACTGATATTTTCTCTTACCTATTAAATTTGAAAGCTGAACTTTATTACTCTATAGTAAATCCTTTAGAAGAATTTCAAAACACATAGTTTTAACTTGTTCTGATAGTCTTTTAAACTTCTTTTCTATTTACCTGGTTATAAGGCACAAGTCTGTACTATAATGTTATTTTATTGGCCTTAGTTCAAAAGAAAAATTTTAAACTGTGTCATTCGAAATTTGTTGTTGGTCCGGAAGATTTATATTACTTTAAAAATTAATAATTTAGAAACCACCGTAAGGAAGAAAGATTATGTAACATTTAATGAATGATATTTTAGGAGTGTATTCGAAAAATTTCAAAAATAAGTAGACAGATTGTTAAAGTGTGGACCATTTTGAAAATAATAATGTTTTGATCAGAATAGTTTTAAAATATCAATTATTTCAAGCAAAAGCCACCTATGTTTTTTATTTTTAGCCTATATTATATAAAATAGGTGATTTTATTAAAAATATCAATATTGATTTTTTTTGTGTGCTCTAATTAAATTTAAAGTCATGCAATACAAACGTGAACTTTGTACTTTATGAACGCGAGATTTGCGTTAAATTTCAGTAGAGCATCTGCTAAACAATATTTATTATTAGACTCAACTGTGGTTTCAACGCCATTTTCATAAATTTCTATACCCAAGCAAGTTGTTATAGCATATGCCAGGGTCATAGGAAGTTATGATTTTGTTCTGCCATTACCTCAGCTTTCCTTAGAATGGCTCTGCTAGCATTTCTGTAGTCATCGTGCATATCCATGTCAAGAGTAGTCATACAAGGCCCGTTGCCTCAGACTTCACTAATGTACAGGTCCTTTCAAAATAGTTTGCACTATGTAGCTAATGCTCCATACTTACCGTTATTGTTGCCCTCACAATGGTATCTCAAATAGGTGATGCAAGAAGCACTAGTTGGTTGAGTAAAAACATCTATTCTTTAATACTCATTGAGATATTACAATTTGTAAAAGTATATAACTAAACATATTGCCACCGAATGGCATTGTTGTGCGGCAGCCACAAGCCGGAGACGGGCGCGTGGAGCAGAGAGAGGCAGAAGGAGGCTCTAGAGCGTTCGGTCCATTGTTGTTGCCGAGAAGTTTCTCGGAAGGTCTGCGGCATTATACCTGTAAAGTAAGTGTCGTTGAAAGCGGTTACAGCAAAGTCTTGTCGGGGCCTTACGACAGAAACCATTCCAGGACTATGTCGTTCACTGGTTCAATGGGGGCTTTGCTATTAAGACTGTGAGAAACGCGGGCATTTTCGTATGTAGCCTTTTTATTTTTATTTTGTATTATTTATTATTGTTTTTATGATGAGGAATTTGGAATAGAGGGTGGATGTGTTTAGGTTCGGTGGAGGAGGAGCCTGGTAAGTTTGTATCGTTCCCCGGGGTCGATATGGTATTCCCCGAGACCACGAATATGGGCGTTGGAATTTTGGGAAAGGGAGTCGAAGAATTTTTGGGAGAGGAGAGCATGTATTCAGTTAGGAGGAGAAAGGATAGGTCGCGGTGAATGTTTTTGGAATATACCAATCGGCATTGACTGCGGTACGGAGAAATCTGTTTTGGAGGCGTTGAGTGTGTGTTTTAGCAGCAATGGTGCACACTGGGCAGGCGTAGGTGAGGGTGGGACAAAGGAGCTGCTTGTACAGGAGAAATTTGTAGGATAGGGACAAGGCGGATTTTCTAGAGGGGGTATAGAAATGCCATCCTGCGAGCAACCTTGATGTACAGGTCTGCTTTCCAGTTTATCTTCTGGTTCAGCTTGACGCCTAGGTATTTTGCGCAAGTCGACCAATGGACGGAACCACCGGCAATCCGTAGCTCTAGAATATCGGCCTCTAAACGACGCGTAAACGTCACTACTTGCGACTTGCTGGGATTTACTGTGAGGCGCCAGGTGTTAAACCAAATCGTCAGGTTGTCCGCATAGATCTGCAGCCGGCGTAAAGCAACTTGTTGGCGTGTGGAGGCGGTTGTTATAGCAGTATCGTCAGCAACCTGGTACAACGTACAGCCTTGGTAGGATGGTACTGTATTGATGAATATGAGAAAGAGCAGGGGTCCAAGCACACTTCCTTGAGGAACTCCCGAATGTATGGGATGGGAGGATGCCGGCATTCTAGAAACAATGGCTAGGAGTTATAAAAACCCCGCAAGGTGTAAGAAGCGGCAGTTGTTTGTAGGATATTGTAACAGTTGATGATAGAAATGACTTCATTCGTTTGTTTTCGTGCAGCAAAATACCGAGTCAGCCGCCTGGAAGACAGCCAATTGTCAATTTCACGGCTTTTTAGTGCACCATAACTTGCTTTAAATTTCTGCAGCGCAAATTTCCGAATCTACGTAACCCACGCAAAAAATAGTATGCAATTCACATGTAAGCAAATAAGGGAATCTCGGAATTTAAAAAAAACTCGGCGCAAGTGCCTCGTTTATTCAAACGTTTGATCGTTTCGTATAAAGGGCTTACCACATTTGTATCTCAATATCCTATCCCTACAGCCGTTCACAAATTGCATTTGTATATTTAATTACTTTTAATGTTAACGGTCAATTGGATACTTCTGCTAAAGCAGAAGTACAGAAGGAAGTAGATTTCAGCTACGTAGATATATATATATATATATATATAGAGAGAGAGAGAGAGAGAGAGAGAGAGAGAGAGAGAGAGAGAGAGATAAGATACTGTAGGATGTAGATTTCAGAGGTAGGCTACTCAGAGAGGGTAGGGAACGTAACCGCAATCTGGTCGAGAAAGGTTTATGAACCCAAAGTTCGTATATAAGCCAGGTTTATTATTTAAAAAGGTACACCAGGTCGAAAGGTGGCCTTGGCCTAATGGAATACAACCAAACTTACCTTAAAGTTCTTAGGAGACTCTCAGATGTGCTAGTTCAACGTTTGCGATGACAGTCGTGACGAAGTTTGACGACTTCGTTAACTGACCACGGACACTTAACTCACCATAGACTGCCCATCATCTGCATATCAACTGCGCATGTTGACCTATATTGGGCCAGCTTAAATACTTTATTTTTGAAATGTAAGCGTTTTATTACTAGGAATTCCAGGCTTGAACTACTTTCAACACATTTTGTCAAATGTCATAATCTAACCGGTGGAGGTTCGATCCCTACCATGACCGTTACAATATGATAAAGGATTTATTTGGTTGATAGGATGCTCCTTGTTGCAGGCTGATGGCAGGTCTGGATGTTCTAGAAGATCTGGATGCTGTAAGAAGCTTGCTGCTACCACATACCATTGAACAGTTTTGTTCAGTAGGTAATTGTTTCAGCTTACTCGCATGCATATGCAACGCATAGCCATCTTTAAATGTATGTTACCCATTTTTTGTAATATTTACTTAAAGTCTCTGTGATAAATAAAACGTTTCTACTTTCCGGCTCACGGTCAGTCCCAAATTTCAGTCATTTTCAGCCTCCTCTCCTATCACCTCTATTCCCTCTGACTGCCCTCACATATCCTTGCTCACCGCACGATGCGCGTCCTTTAATTTCAGATACGAGGGATGTTCAATAAATTATGATCATAATTCTTTACGGTCATAACTTTTCGCACTAAAATTCACTCTTATTACATTCTGTTAGCGTAATGTGAAACAAACACACCCTAGTAGTTTCACTGTTTGTACTCCTGGTTCCCGCCTCTGAGAACCAGGCAAAGTCAGACATGTTCTGTATCGCCTACCACTGCAATGGAGGCAACACGCAAGGAACAATATGCGACTTTGAAATTCTATTTTACTCTCAACAAATCTATAGTTGAGGCCTATACATTATTACAGGAGGCCTATGGAGAATCTGTTCTTCCCTACAGCACAGCTCAAAGGTGGTTTAAAATGTTTAAAGAGGGGAGACAATCAATTTCAAAGAAAGGTGCCACCCACACGTTGGTGACAAAAACATTACACATGAGACGTGTTTGTGCGCGATGGGTTCCAAGACTGTTGATTCCCGAACAGAAGAACACTCGCATGCAAGTCTGCATGCAGTTAAACTTGATGTTAGAGGAAGATCCCGAGTTTCTTTCAAACGTAATCACTGCTGATGAAACTTGGCTACATTATTTTGATCCTCAGAGCAAACAGCAAAGCTCAGTCTGGAAATTTCCTTCATCATCAATCCCCAAAGAAGCAAAAGTGGTTACCTCTGCTGGGAAAGTTATCGTCATCTCATTCTTTGGTACTCTTGGATGGTTTATGAGCATGTTGAACCCGCACACACATCAGTAACTGGACAATATTAGAGGGATGTCCTGAGAAAATTGCAGGTACATATCAGGCACAAAAGACCACATTTATGTGATGCAGGCTGGATGCAGCACCATGATAATGCGCGGCCACCTGTTGGCAATGTTGTTGCTGAATATCTTGCAAAAATCAACGTGAAGTGCATCCCTCACCCTCCCTATAGTCCGGATTTAGTCCCATGTGACTCTTTTCTATTCCCTAACTTGAAGCCACGTCTTCTTGGGAGCCATTATCCTTCATCAGAAGCAGTGGTGAAGGCTGCGTAGGCAATTTTGAAGGATCTTTCAAAAATAGTTTCCAGCATGTCTTTGAAGACTGGCAGAAACGCTGGAACAAGTGCATCGCATTCAAGGGAGACTAGTTTGAGAACGACCTTCAAAATAATGAGGATGAGTAGTGTGACTGTGTGGTGTTTTATGGTCCGTCAACAACGAGGTCATTTGGGCCCGATCAACATTATGAGGATTAGTAAAAGTATGCTGTCAACAAATTGTGATCATTCTTTATTGAACAGCCCTCGAATATAAATTAAAATATGCTACTTTAACACGCAGACTATATTTTAATTGTTCCATTGTTTCAAAATAAATTAAAATGTATTCCTTTCACGTGCAACGGTTGAGTGATAGGACCCGAAAAGTACACCATTTCATGTAATTCTTTTGTACTTGTAACGTAAACATAATATAATATAGTAAACAATTTTGAAAAAATCCTTGGTAGTGTTAACTTAACTGTTAATATATTCATAACTGCCTTAGATGCTCTCCTGCTATGCCTAAGTGCTACACATGGTTGTAAATTTTCTTAGCCCTACTTTATTTCACTTTATTTACTTGTATCACTTTTTACGCCACAGATATAACCGTCCAACAGTAGAGACATGACTTAGATACAACAAGAGAATCACAACAAAAATGTTGAGTGTGTAGATTGCTGTAAATGGCCAACTGAAGGCCAAGATGTAGTGGAAGGAACACAGATGTTTGCATATAGCTAGAGATAGATTCATGTACATAGAGTACTATCCTGTGATAATTTCCTAACATTATCTATTACTTTTAAGAGTTTTTAATATTCTTCACTCTACGATCTATAATTCAAAGAAAGAAGTTCCTTGCTGATTCATTTTTATGATATAAATTATTTCAATGGAAGGTTTACAGAAAAAAGTTAGTGTAGTTTTTCTATAGGAACATCAGTCCCACATATTTCAAATCTGTATTCCTCAACATGCATCGCAAAGAAGTGGAAAAAGTTCTTTAATTTTTGAGCTAGCACTATATTAACGAGGTCGTATCACCTGTTGACACAATACAGCTTCTCAGTTTACCTCAAAGACGTGCTCCTTGTTTCCAATTGACGAGCTCAAATCTTTAAGACACAAATTGTATAACTCAATAACATTGAAATAGAATGTGGACGAACTCTCGTTGCTAATTACTGACACAATCCGTAGAAGTAGGTATTTTATTGAGCTGTTAAACTACAGGGTGCCTCACAAAGAAGCAGGGAATTTGTATTGACAGACGCCTGGAACAACGTCACACTTGAAACCACCCAGACTGCCATCCGATGTGGGTTACGTCTACGATCCTGTGTGGAATCAAAAGGAAATCATTTTGAGCACGTGCATTGATTATGAAAATTCGAGGGGTGGTGTCAGTACAATAAAAATAAAAAATGCGTGACCAACTCATGATAAAGTATCTAAGAAATTTACTGCATTTTTGTGGGGCATCCTGTAAAATAAATAAAAGAAGTTATCTTTCCCATTATGAGTTTTATTTTGTATATCAACAAACTTCGACAAACATATTATAATGACTCAGACGGAGATTTATTTAACAGTACTTCATAATTCTTTACTCACATATACTCACTATAACTACTTTGTACACTTGCTCTACATTTTATTACTTTTTACTTCACGGTTTACAGTTTCTATTAATTGGGGAAAATTAATGTATTCTTAACGCTTTTCATATAAGCGTCTCCCCTCTGTGTTAAAAGTTTATTAACAATCATAGTAATTGAATGTTAAATATCGTATTATTCCTGGATTGCTAACAATCATAAAATATGGAAATTAATTATTCTTTCACACTGGCCGTGTGTAGGCTAAATTATGGAAACATAGAGTCAGACTGAAAAATTCAATGCCATAGCCGGGAGTCAGTTGGAGAATTTAATGTCATAGCGGCACGTTGGCCATAGTAGCACAATGGTAGTGCGGCTGGACGGAAACCAGAAGATCCCGGCTATGGCATTGAATTTTTCAGTCTGACTCTATGTTTCCATAATCATAAAATATGTTTACATACTTAAACATTCTTACATGGAACACATATTAACATATTCATACGAATTATGTATTTAAAATTATATAATCCGTTTACAATTGTGTACATATAGAACATATTAATCCTTAAATTGTCAAATGCGTTCATATATATTTATGTCTTCACAATATTTTTCATTGCAAGTCAATATTTTCTTATTCCTTTTTAAATTGTAGTTTGAGGTATTTACAACCTATACAATCCTTATTTATGCACTAACCATTAAAAATCTTTGATACTTTTAAAGATATTGCATTGCTCTTGGCAAAATCTATTTTACAAATGGAGTTTTAAAATTAGAGTAATTAATAATAATTGAGATTTACAATGCATAAATGAATATAACGGTGCCTGAAACGTCTGCCAGTTCCCTTGGATTTCTGTTTCACAATTTTAGCAAGGTTATTAATTATTTACAACATTTTTAATGAACCACTGCTTCAGTTACACATATTCGGGCCAAAAACTTGATATCCAGAGCTTATCATATATACAGGTTTTAAAACAGGTTTTGTGGAAAGATTAAACTTTTAACATTGCGGCCATTGAAGCTACATCCATTTAGTGACACCATGATTTGCAAGAAATCATCAAAGCAGTACACCATTACGTGTTACAAACAAATCGGTTGCCCCGCTGAAACGTTTATGCATCAAATTGTTTAATTCACATGCAAATTTGCTTATTATGAAGTAGCTTTTCTTCAATTGTCTCATGGAACAAAGATAAATGAGCTCAAGCAACAGATATGAAGTGTTTAATGTATTTAGCAGGCTGCATTCTAAGTTGTATAAAGTAGATAAATACAAACAATAAATTCAGCAAAGAATTATATCTAAGCAAGACTTAGATATTTTCGTATAAAATGAAAAGTTAATGTATATGTGTACTTAGAACATGTTCAACACAACGTAATAAGGCAAACAGATACGCCTTTCACTAGTTGAAGCAACATTAAATAGATTTTTCAAGCTTCACTTTGCTCCTCCATTTACTTTGGCAATTATAGCAAAAGTTTCAGTCTTACTCTACCTTTGCATAGCTAAAACTGTTCTAAAACATAAATCAGATTGTCAGCGGGACCAAGAAAGACCAGAGAAGGTATAGAATGGTTAATGAAAGCTACTGTTTTTTCTATCATTTATCATCTTCTTTTACTTTCCGTAACAGGTGTATTTCACCAAAAATTCAATCTAGAAATTTCACCAGAATTACGCATTTTGGGACTCCCTGAATAAAAATAAGAATCTGTGTGAGGACGTGATACATACAAAAGAAACAGTAGGTTGAGTATGAAATTTGTAATTTAATCTTAGCGTCTTCCAAGGAAGCGAAAAGGGTATTTGTAAGTTTATCCTTATAATTGATAGTTTTTAGAATATATAGACCTTCTAAAAATGGTTCTATGGAATTCCATTAAAATAACTTATGTTTAAGATACTTTCATCACAAATGAAATGTAATATTTTGAATTTTCTGGCAATAATTTCTTAAGAACCTCTTCATTCTGCTTTACTTTTATATAATCAGTAAACTGTAAGAGATCGACAAAATGTTACTGCACAAAAAACGTAGACTTCGCTGGAACACTCATTTTATGTAAAATTCAATTTTGCAAAGTTAACCTAGTTATGCAAACGGAATGTCGTCTCAAAGCCATCAGATGGGATTAGGACTTAAAATATTTGATTAACCTTTAAGCCTACTGTATTTTCCTTTTCATATTGTGTATACGTATAAGTAAACTTATAGTAAACGATTTCTAGAATTATTTTATCCAAATGGGTAGAAGAATATGCTTTTTAAACAATGGTTCAGCGAAGAGTGGATAGGGAATATAAAACATTGTGTCTTTTATTATATAATATATTGATGATGTGCAATGAATCCACGTATACGTACGTCTTTCTGAGGGAATAAAACAGGTTTAATAGTGATGCAGTGCTGTCTAATTTGTCTTGCAATTGAATCTAAAAGTACGTAGAATATGTGACAAAACTGTCAGGGAATAGCGGCCTGTGTCACCAAATTACTAATAAACTTTAGGACAGGAAATAACATATTAACATGTCTGCTTGTCGGGTGTAAAATTTCTAATTCGTAACAGACCGTTATTCAGTTAAACGTTTCAGTTATTTCTAACAATGATGCATTTGTATATGTTGCATTATAATGCATTGAGGTATTTACAATCGTGGACTTATTTTAATTGATCCAACGTCTCTAGTGCTAGCAGAATTTTAATTTGATCCAACATCTCCAGTGCTAGCAGAAGGCAATGAACACAATTCTACGATCGAGTGTTTAGTTGCACATATTACAGTTATACATATGTGATAGGTAACGTCCGAACCCGCAAACTCACTCCCTTCTATAATTCCCGCATGGCCACCTCAGGTCCTTCCCCCTCGGATGGAAGTTTCGGTGTATTTGTATAACATTTACAATAGTATACCAGATCATGATAGATTGTGGGGAATAAGAGTATTCAAGACCCCAGAATTTCCTCCAAAAAGTTTGAAAAGGATATACATATCTGTGTTTTCGTTATCTTAGATCAGATAAGGAAGTGGAAACGTAGAGTCAAACTGAGAAATTCAATGCCATAGCCGGGATTCTCATATGAGAAAAATTGTTATTCTCAGTTTGCGTACCCCTCGGTGACCCAGGTATCTGCGTTAGGAGTTTCGTTCCATGGCTCTTCTTCCCTTTGATATTTGTGTCAGAAACATTTTTCTTCGTATCCTTCTTCTGAATTTTTCAGTCTGACTAAACGTTTCCACAATTTAGCCTACACACGGCCTGTGTGAAAGAACAATTAATTTCCACATAAGGAAGATCTTGTTAAATATTCACTTCCGTATGTGAGTTAGAGAGAAGAGGCGGAATTTCTTCCACCCCAAATAACGACTTAAGTTGTAAAAGGTGCCTAAAAATATTATCAAATGGTTTTCATTAAAATGTTTAAAACAAATCATATGTATATATATTAAACTTTTCGTAAAGAGCCTGTGAAGAACCACATTTCCATTCTCTCTGATCTTTATGCTCTATTTATATGCCGCTCTTAATATCTAAGGCTATTTTGGGCTCCTTTAGAGCAATTGCTCAATAGCAGTGATGCTAATTCGTTTACAGTGGCGTTGGATTGGTTTTATTTTGGATGTTACTTTAACTTCAGATGCATTTACACTCTCATTTATACTTCCAGACTCTAGGGAGGATACGGAATAGTCCTGGCTAATGAATAGCTCCCACACTCCAGCCGGGAATCTAGTCCGGGACCTCTACATTTAAAGGATAGCATGCTCACCACCAAGACACAGATACACGGTGTCTGGACTTCCTATCACAATAGAAATCATGAACTACCAGAAGAAGAGTAAAATAAATTACTCCAAGAAAAATGAATCATTGGAGGATGTAACCTATGTCAAATAATCATTTTTGTAAAACTAACTCTTTTAGAAACATACTTTGCTATATATTTCTACCTATCCTTTATTGCACTGCCATGAGGCTTCTGTATAAAACATATCAGAAAAACTGTTATTCTCATTTTGTGTACCCCTCGATGACCCAGGTATCTGCGTTAGGTGTTTCGTTTCATGACTGTTCTTCACTTTGGTGTTTGGGTCAGACACGTTTTTCTATGTATCCTTCTTCTGAATTATTTGTCATAGTAGTTTAGCACTACTATCGAATTTTAGAATATTTTCAAAACAAAATAATAGATAAACTACATACTCCAAATTAAATATTTTTGTTAAAAATGGACTTTGAACAAACGTTTGAGCAACTAGCATTCCATTTTCAGGCGCTGTATAGAAGATTGGGAGATTATCGGCAGACCCCGGGCTGTTGAGGGGTTCTTAAACCTCACACACTCACTCACTCCCTGTCAACACACCCTGTGCGTTGAAATTTGTTCCATAACGTACTAATTGTGATCCTGGATGGCGGTGTTTGAAATTATTCACCCCAAGGCTCTCGAAGTCGTTCGAAGTTTCCCGCCATCTATTAATGTTCCACTGCTATATTTATCATAAAAGTTTTATTACTTATTTTATACAACTAGCTTGGTTAACCTTAGCCATAACAATATATTCTGAGGCACAGAATACGAGTATATAATATTGAGATCTTATTTTCCATTTTTGATTCAAGTTGCATGGCGTTAATCGCTTACTAGTGTATGACTTCAGTAAGCATATGACGCATTACTCTTTTTACCATCTGGAAAGTTAGGCAAGAGGAAATAATTTTGTAAATGTTCCGCTAATCTTAGCTACAAATGTAGACGTTTTTCTGAAAATACAGGAGTTAACCAATCCGTTTCTGAGAGCAAGAGCCCTCTATGGAAGTTTTCAAATATTAATTACTTCCATGGAATAGTAGGATGTGTATAGGTAAAATGGGGAAATTTTTATGTTGCGAACTTTTAATATAATGCAGTCTAAAGTAAAATTTAAAAGTTTTGAAATAATAGCTTTAAATTTGAGATAGTAAAAATTAACATCCCGTTTTGGTAGTTATTTGCAAATTACAAGGGAAAATTAAGGAGAGTGGTAGTAAACGAACAGCACAGGATAACAATAAGATAAATAAAATATTTTTTAATTTTTATCCCGCGCCAAATGTATAAAGCGGGCAATTTCTAATGTATATGCGAGTCCATAGAGCTCTTCTGAGAACCATTTCAATAGTTGAAAAATCTTCCGTTGTTGAAAAGTTCTCTTCCTTCTAAGGATCGCCTGCGGTGCCGTATGCAGTAAAAACGGGCGTTAAACACTACACATTTCATTTCATTTCCTTCTAAGGGACATCGAACAAAAAGCCTCTAAGTTAATTCGATTAAGTAACCAAGAGCTAAAAGTATTTACAAATTCTGCGTTTGGAGGATTAAGTAATAATCAAGTAATATTAGTTACCCGTTAAGTAAGAAAGCATGGGGCAACGTTTAAAAACAAACGCTGACTACATTTCTCTCCCAGATAAATATAGAGCTAGCCATAAAAAAAAACAACTAAGGTAATTAAAATACAGATTTTAAAACCACAAATGGTCTTGTTTGTAGCGGAAGGAACCTATAATTTACATTTATCAAATACTACACGTGTGTACTGTGATACTGTGGCTAAAGCTTTATGAGATTAGCACCGGTCAGTTGTAAACACCGGAAGCCCTATCCTCGGATATCCAGAACGTTCTGCAAGTTCTCTCTTCTAGAACAATCTGCAAATCTAAATTGCTGCTACGACGAGCGGCGTAAACCAATGTGGCTCGGTAGAGGTAGATATTACCACAATTGAGATATTATTCCTCGAAGATGTTGAAAGCGGCCCATAGCAGTGTTTTACATTTTGTGCAAGTAACGCAGCGTGACATTTACTAATTGCTGTATTGCTCTCTTTGTTGATGCCAAACCCTGAGATCTAGGAGTTAGAGCCTAACCTTTTCTAGGTTAGGTTGCAGGTCCATAAGCGGTGGAATGCAATGAGCTTCATCCGACGATAAAGTACTTAGCGTGCCACAACCCGCTCTTGCAACGAAGCGTTATCTGTCCGACAGCTGCTGCTAGAGTGTTTTACCCAGCACACCTTACGACGTCTCTGCAGCTGCCGGTCAGCTTTGCAGGAATGCTGGCGGATGGCAACAAAGCGGCGGAGAAACTTTTTAACTTATTTTCTGAGTTACATTTTAGAATTTAGTGAAGAGAATTTTTTTTTTTTTTGGTTTGACCTTATACTTCTTTTTATTGCCTCTTTGTTTTGTTGTGTACACCTATATATTGAGAGTTTATTTACACTTGTACTAAGCTTTAGAAGCGTTTATATCTGGCTTTTGCCATGAGCAGTTGAGCACTCTTATACACATATCATGTCCCCCCCCCCCTCGAAACGAAATAAAGTCTGTGCTTTTTCTCGTAGATTTACAACACGTAAAATATCCTCAAGCCTCATAAACAGGCCTCTGAGGAAAATTCAAGACCATTTCACATAAAATACACATTGGACGCTGAGAAACTTAGGGGTTAAAGAGCCATCATAGGCAAAAACACAATTTCAATTTCTAGAATGCCTGGTGACCATTCTATCCTGACAAATATCCACATATATACAAATTTTTCTCTTAGAAATCACAGAACGATTAGTGGATAGTAGGCACACTCTATCGAATCATTAATAGTAGTCATTATCACTATCCTTTAGGACCTGATTGGTTGATGTCAATACGTCTGATATTATTGAGATACACGTTTCTGTTTCCCTATCTTCAAATAGCTCCAAGGTTTGCCTTATATACAGATATGCTCAAACTGTAACAAACGGTTGAACCAGCTGCTCCTCAGTTGTTAGGTGGACACTTTCCTGTGTTTAGTAGTACAGTTATGTCTACTTACACTAACCGATTGTTTAAGGTGTATTTCGGCGCACTACAGCAGTCTTCAGAAAACTGCTTTACCTTCATGCACCTCGTTCAAAATAACTTACAAGATCTCAAAGATCCTTCTGGATTATTTTTAGTAAATTATACATCAATTGTTGTTGAAGCAATATCAATTTTAGACGTTAAACAATACGATTCAACGATCTAGATAAGGTATTAGCTTACATGACTTTCCTCCTCTTAGATTCTTAAAGACTTGGCCATACCTTTCAGCAACCATTACTTTTTCTAATTTGAAGAACTGGCTGATAAACTTGCTGATGCCGCATTACTAGCGGACGTTTCCTTTTGAAATTTGCTGCTAAAAATTTATAACCTGATTTTTGTGGGGATGGTGATTTTAAATACCAGGAAGTCGTGTCATATTTCCCAAAACTGTTCCCAAAGACCTGTCTTCCGAGTATAAAGTACATAATCGTTTATCTTGAGTTAAAGTTCTGTCCCATATGAATCAGTTGACCAAAAACAGGACAAAAACTAAGCAGAAACAAATGGTTAAAATAAGAATTCAGAAAAACTGGAAAAACTAATAAACATTATCCAAATAACTTTTCTATGTTCGTTTTATAAACCAATCGTGGAAGTGCATACCCACGTATGCTCCTCCCCGAATATATAGGACGTCATGGTGCATGTCAATATAGGTACTCTTATCAGTCTACCTTCAAGGCGACAATCATGTCTGTGTACATATGACAATAGTTATTACAATTTGCTTTATTCAGCTATGTTACTTAGACTTAGACCTGACAAAATATGCTGGCGATAGGCAAATGCAATATTGGTAGCTGTTTCTCCCGTTTTCTTCATCATGCCCAATTGTATCTATCTTTCTCACTGGCCTGTATTCTTTGTCCTTGAACAAATGTGTTGAGAACAGCAATATGGCCATTTCGGACAATCAGTTGTTCGTTATTGTCGGGTAACAAGGTATTATTACCTAATATCTTCGTAACTTCACATGATTGGTTGCACTTCAAGTATCGTTTTTATGTTGATCATTTGTATGAGTTGCATGGTTTTGTACTTTATTGCACAAGGTTACCTAATTATTTGCTCCTTATCTTCTTACCTTTGTTCTGTTCCTCTAATTTTTGGTCCTTGTTCCTTTGGCTTTATTCCATGTAAACCTACATGAAGATATATTTCTTCCGTAGAAATAGATATGTTTCTATTGTGCATCGGTAACGTTATTGGCATGTTTGGCTGAGCTTTGCTGTTAAGATAAGTTTCAACCAACGCGCTTATTGTAGTTTCATCTACAAGAAATGCCCGCACCGTTTGTTCTTCCACAAACCTATACCATCATTTGACTTGGAATATCGTTGATCGCATTCCGAACATTATGTAGCTGAAAGCAGCAATGGTTCTGCTGCTGTGGCATGCTAATCACAGAAACGTGATACTTCATCTGTTAGCTTCCCTTAGTGATGAGCTTGAGGGACGTATTTTTAGACAAAACAATGTTTTATGTCTTAGTGGCACATGGCTTCTTTGAACTTCTTACTGACGATTACAGTAACGTTATCACTTCACATAGATTACTTCAAATCCCGTTTGCAGGTACAATTAAACTTAAGATATGGTTGAACATTTGGTACTGATGGTCATTTTCAGTAGGTGCAACTCTGTCTGCTAGACAAATGTTCAACGAAGGGAATTGTGGGAACATTCAAGCAGTTGCAGAATAATTGTACTTGAAGAGTTAGCATACTGACAGCTACATTTTTAAGTGATATCTGTGACTGAAAATGAACGGACAAAGAAGGAATCGTGCACTAGAAATCGGAGTTCTGATATTGAACCACATATCATGGTAGGAATTTCGTTACTTTATTAGTATTCCTAGAATTATTCTAAGCTGTTTTAAGGTCCTGGGTGTTAGGAGTCCTTTTGAAAGTGTTATTGGAATGAACTTGGGATTGGCTTTCTTGTTCACTAATAGCCAGGGAATTCTCCTTCCTCTGCACAAGACTAAAATATGGAGGCTCTATCATTCTTGTTTCTTAGTGTTTTGTTTAACACATAGTTAAAATATCTGGTGTGCTCTTCAATGTTTGGGAAATACCTGATGAAAGTATAGGTGCATCTCAAAAGGTGCTTTGTTTTGTAGTGAGTTAACGTAAGCCTTAGTGTCTCAGGTTGCAAAGGTTTGGTAAATAATCGTACGCAATCGTATGCGGCTGTATATTACCTCCAGTTAAAGTGTGTCTATATCAGACATTCTCACAGTTAGTCTGAAGCACTTATGACAGTAAGCTCATTTAATGACATTAGTTTTAGCAATAATCACTGCTTCACTTAATTAAACACGATTCCATTTTACGTTTCGTTGTAGAATGACATTATCCTCTTCGACAGAATTTATTCCTGACACCTGTTTATCTTGGTAGCAATGACCCACAACATTCATGAGAGTTGTTTCAATTTCATCTCTTGTTCTCCTGTTGAAACTACACCTTACTATCTGCAAAGTTTTCCTTATACTCTTAATTTTCTTCAGCCCATGCTTTGAACACCAGGGACGCCGTTCGTTCTTCATGGAGCAGTTTTAAACTTTTGCCGATGTTCTTGCTGCTTAAATAATACATACATTAATATTAACTTTCAATACTTATCAAAAATGTTTTGCTCCAATCATTAGCACTGCAACTTGTTAAAATGAAGCTATGCAACATTGTGCAATTTAATGTGACAAACATATAACTTAATGGAATCCTAGAGAAAGAATCACCCAGGAGTAACAATAAGCAGGTTGGTTGAAACTTATCTTAAAAGAAAAGCTTAGCCAAGCAAACCACTAACGTTACCCATGCACCACAGAAACATATCTATTTGTACTGAGGAAATATATGTGTAGGTTTACATGGAATAAAGCCGAAGGAACAAAGACAAAAAGTAGAGGAACTGAGTAAAAGTAAGTACATAACGAGCAAATAATTAGCTGACCCTGCGCGATAACGTACAAAACCATGCAATTGATACAAATGATCAACATACAAACGATACTTGAAGTGCAACCAATCATGTGAAGTTACGAAGAAATTGGGTAGTAACACTTAGTTATACGACATGAACAAGCCACCCATTGTGCGAAATTGTCTTATGGCTGTTCTCAAGTCATTTGTTCAAGGACAAAGAACACAAGTCAGTGATGAAGGTAGATACAATTGGACATGATGAAGAAAACGGGAGAAACAGCTACCAATATTGCATGTACCTATAGCCAGCACATTTTGTCAGGCCTAAGGCTAAGTAACATAGCTGTAATAAAGCAAATTGTAATAACAATTGCCATATGTACACAGAAATGATTATAGGCTTGAAGGTAGACAAGGGTACCTATATTGATATTCACCATGAAGTCCTATATATATGTGGAGGAGCATACGTAGATATGCACCTCCACGATTGGTTTAATATTTGAATTGAGAAAATTTATTTGTATTTTAATGTTTTTCTTTAACTTTTCCAGTTCCGTTGAGTTATTATTCTAACCATTTATTTGTGTCTAATTTGTGTGCTGCTATTTGTCAACTCACTGATGTTGGGCAGAACTTTAACTCAAGGTCAACGATTCTGTACTTTATACCTGAAAAGCAGGACTTTGGGAACAGATTTAGGGAAAATGATACTATTTACTCGGATTTAAAATTTCTGCTCCATCCAGAAAAAGATAATAAATATTTAGCAACAAATTCCATAATACAGCATCTGTCGGCAATGTAGAAGTTAAGCAAGTTTAATACCCAGTTATTCAAATTAGAAAAAGTAATGTTTGCTGAGAAGTATGTCCAAAGTCTTCTAGGAACAAAGAGGAGAGGAGCCATGAGCCTTAGCATCACCCTGAATCTTTGAATCGTATGGCGTAGCCTCAAAAATTGGTACTCCTTCGACCAATATTGATACACATTTATTAGAATATGACCCAGTTCGATATTTGAGTTCTTTGCAGTTAATTAAAACGAGGTGTAGGAAGGTGATGCAATTATATGAATAGTGTTTGGTGCAATGAAGTACACTTTAAACTATCGGTTACTGTAACTAGACATTATTGTGCCACTAAACAAAGATAAAAAGCACCAAACAATTAAGGATCAGTTAATTCACCCCTATGTCACAGATTGGGCGGATCTGTCATGTAAGGGAGACCTTGGACCTTTGAACGCAAAGGTACTCAAAAATGCGGGACTCAACAATATCGGACGTATTGAGAGCAACCAATCTGGTTCTGAAGGATGGTAATGATGACTTATTATCAACTTGATAGAATTTGTGTGTACTATCCGCTAATTAAACAGTAGTTTGTAAGAGGAATACTTGTAAATATGTGAAAGTTTGGCTCAAATGAATAATCACCAAATATCCAGAAATTGAAAATGTGCTTTGACTTGTCATTTCTCTTTAACCTCCATGTTTCTCAGCATCTAATTATGTATTTTTGTGAAATGCTCTTAAATTTTTCTGAGAGGCCTCTTTATGAGGCTTGTGGACCTTTCACGTGCTGTGAATCTGCGACAAAAGAGCACAGTCCTCATTTCCCCCCGAGGGGGGACATGCTACCCACATTCCGCAACGTCCGAATCTAGAGAATAACTTGTTAACCCTAGTATGTGTTTCAATATAAAAACAATTTCAATTGAATATGTAAAATATTAAATTTTTGCATCTGTTTGGGCACACTAGCAACCCATAAGATGGAGAATTAGAAGCAATCAACACCTCGCTGAAACAGCTCTTCAACCATGTGAACTCTTTCTCTAAAGCAGTGATTCTAAGAGATTCTAAATCAGCAGTTCAAGCCCTATCCTCACTGTACCCTAACAATAGAATCCTTGAAATTTACAGTTCATTACGAATACTACGCGGTCTACAAAAACGAAATACACTTCCAGTGGATTCCATCACACTGTGGAATTACAGGCAATGAAATAGCAGATTCCTTGGCAAAAAAATAAAAACAAATAAAACAAAGCTGCCAACAAACAACCTCATTCCACACATCAAAACTACATATAAACAATAGAATCACCTTATTCTGGAAAGAAGAATGCAAAGAAAAAAGTACCAAAAAGCAATGTAAAATTCTACAAGGAAGTAAAAATCCCATCCTAGACTACCCAAGAAGCAGTACTGTTGCCATCTTCCGACTGATTACTGGTCACGACTGTTTGGCCGCTCAACTACACAGGATTAATATTTTTGAATCCCCGACCTGCACACTGTGTAGGGGCCCGAACTCATTGTTGGATGGAGATCATCTGCTCCAGTGCAGTGCCCTGACAAAAACAGATGGAGAAGTCACAGCACAACTAGTCACACGTTATTGGGAGGCCGGAAGGAAAGTGGAAATTCTCCAGCTCCATGAGCATTAGCAACGAACCAACCAACCAACCACCATTATTTATTTCAAGTGGGAAGAGTTCTCGCCTGTAGCGAATCAGATGGGTTAGAGCCTTCAGCGTTGCAACCTCGTTATCCCCACTCATTTTATATTTAGAACGCAAAAGTTCCAAAAGTTTAGTTTAAAGTTAATTATAGGTTATGAATTACTTATGTTTCTAATACAACGAAAATAACAGCGGTGCATCCGTATAGCTGTGAATGTTGCTTATGTTAAGAGATAAAATGCATCACCATGATATACTGCTTACACCCTTCCTCCAGATACAACTTTCCTTCAGTGAAAAACAAATCTGTTTAACCATTTCAAACTACTTGTATCCGTACCCTAGCTTTGTATTTAAATATACTGCAGCAGGTTAAAACTGGGTAGCTATTATTTATTAGCTCGCGTTCTGTTTAGTTGTTGATATTTGACATTCTCGTTCATGCCCGCCTCGGTAGCGTAGATGGTAGCGTGTCTGCCTCACTTTCATGAGGTCCCCAGTTCGAATCTCGGTCAGGGTGAGTTACCTGGATAAGGTTTTTCCGGGGTTTCCCCTTATCCTGAAAGACGAATGTCAGGGAACTCAAAGCTTCATGGACCCCGGACTCATTTGAGCATCATTTCAAACATTTCGTTCATCGTCCGATATGACTTAACGTTGGAGGACGTAAAGTATACAAAAAGAAATCTCGCTTATGAGAAACAGTTATCGTGGATCCCACAGCTAAATTTAACTGAAAGAATTCTAAAAGAATACCGTCAAAATAAAAATCTGATTTGCTCCCATAAAAGTACACACAGAACTGTAGTCGGAAGCAATAATTCCAGGTTCTCCAAAAACAATTATTCACGACACCAACATGCTGAAAGTCAAAATAGCATGAACACCTTTGAAGGTCCGAGGAATAGGTGAACTGAAAAAAAGGCAATTCAGGAATCACTGGACACCAATGGTGGGAGATAAAGTTCTAGCCAGATCAAACACGTTATCGTAGTATCGACAAACACCTTTTCTTCAAACGCCAGGCAATAACAGCCAACGTATTGAGTGAAACCTCACACAAGATAGCAGATTCAAATATAAAGAACATGTTTTAAGCAGCATAAATCATATCTAACATAAATCACCCTGAAGTATGCCAAAATCAGGCCCTGCGACTAATATCCGTTGCAGCAAAATCAACTCCAACCACGGCAATGCAAGCCTTAACTCGGAACTATCCAATACATCTAACTTTATAGGAGCGGCAGTAATACAACAATAAAAATATTGTGGTTAAAAACAACAAAATGGGAGAAAAGGTTACTACAGCCAATCAAGATTAAAACACAAACAAGTTTCCTACACAAAGTAATGGAATTAAAAAGAGATCTGAATCTTCCTAATTCTAAAGAAAACATTTTAATCAAAGAAAGACCACTGAATTGTGACCAATTAAAATTCAATTAGATTTAGAACAAATATTTACAAAATCTTAAACTTCCAAACCTTTACTAAACGCATTTGCATTAGAAACTGTGCAAAATAGATATCCACTTGAAGAATGGTTCCATATCTACACAGATGCATCTAACTTGGACAACAACTTAGGAGCAGGAATTAAGTGTGCACTGTTCTCGTTCTATCAACCAGCAGGATACCACACAACAAACTTTGATGCAGAAGTAACGGCTATTCATATTTCACTCGAACACCTTCTATATGGAATAGATAACTTAAAAAGTGTTGTCATACTTTCTGATTCTAAAGCAGCATTGTGTGCAATAAGTTCATATAAAATTAGGTCAATCCAAATTAAAGAATGTCACAAAATGATACAACAACTTCAAAAACTACAGAAAAGAATTATATTACAATGGATACCTGCACATTGTGGAATTGATGGAAATGAATAAGCTAATTTCCATGCCAAAAAGGTGCAAATTTACTTTAGAACAAAAGTTAAAACTTAGCCTTTACATCCGTTAAAAGATTAATCAAAAGCAAATATAAAAACAAACAAATCCAATATCTAACAAAGCCAAAGATCAAGAATGGAATATTTTAATTAAAAATCCAGAAATTATTCCAGAAATCCCACCTAAAGCTGCATTAGCAAACTTTAGATTACATACGGAACATGATTATTTGGCCAAACACACAGAATAGGAATTTATACAAGTCCAAATTGTCCTCTATGCAACAAAGAAGAGGAAATGACTGAAGAACATCTTTTAACCTGTGAAGCCCTACCTGCCGGACCCATCACACAGAAATATTAGAGAGCAAGAGAGCTAATGGCTTCATTGCCAAAGCATAGCATTAGAAAACAACATATAAAGAGCATTATAGTAAGTATAACCAGCTCTATTTATCTATTTATATTAAAATGTTTGGCACATTATATAGCACATTTTGCTTACCTTTATCATAAATTACGTGCACCTAATGATTGCAGCAAACCATTGTTGGTTCTCAAAATCAATTTAGAAACTATTGCCTCATCTGCTGTCTTTTGCGATGTTGACGGTTTATACGTTGTTACCCATGTTGTTCATACGTTGTTACTTGTCCTTTAGAGAAAGAGGCCTCTTTTCTCCATCATCCTGTGTGAAAAATGTCTCGATATACAGAGGTTGTCGTTGAGGTATTTAATTTTTCCAGGCTTCTACTTCGTTGGCCTGGATGTACCTGGAGCTTCCATGGACAGAGTTGCTCATTTCCTGGGTGAAGCTGTCTTCCTTAGGAGAGTTTTTGCCTGCTACCTATTTGTGTACAACACATAAAGAGAGCAATACCATATACACCTACTCACACATCCTAACATTCGGAAATATATGGTGGTGGTAAAATATATGGAGGCACTACTAACATAATTTCCAAACCCCAAATACACATGGATAGGGTCAATGTGCTCAAGCCACAATATAATTCGGAGAATGTGAAATTTTTGTGTTGTTTCTCAGCAGTGTACAAGCGCAGTGGCATCGCGTATATTAGTGCTATATGCAAAGAGAATGAGTAAGTGGGATTTAAGAACCCATTGACAACTAGGCTACCAGTTATAGACTGCTATAGTTTGAGCCCAATGTATATAGGGTACTATACATTCTCTTACATTATAAACGCTTATGCTCAAGGATATATAGTAGCGCCATTATCAGTCAGTGGTTAGTACTGTTCCATTTACTGCGAATCAAACCTGTTTTAATTAATGTGTGTTAGTTCATTTTTATACGTTTGTGCATAATATCGATATAGTTGCACACCTACTGTACATTCGTAAACCTCCGGAATGTGATACTTGGCCAAACCCAATACAGTTACACTTATATCCTTTCGACCTCTTGCTTGCTGCTACTTGTCTACTTGACTGTCTAGCAAGAGGCGTGCCAAACGAAGCAGCATCCGGCATGGTCACCCTCGGATGAGTGCACATCTCGATGTTAATAGCAAAAACACGAGCCACCTCTCAACATCCTTGTTACAACAAATGCTTGTGTAATTATAACATATAGGTACCCAGGCGATTTACTCTGAGCACGGTTAAACCTGGGTCGCCTATTCTCAGTCCTGGTGAGCTCACGCATGAGCCATAGCACTTCAATGGTAATTACTGACTTTGAATTTGACCTCTTTTGTTCTTTTTTAATTCGTTTCATTTTATCCCCGCCTTTAACTGCAATGACCATATCGGTGGCCGTTCTCATTTGGAACATATCGAAGGTGTTAACTCGTATTTGTTGGATTTTAATCATTAGATCATATCACATTCATACTCTCATTCATACTTGCAGACTCTGGGGGATAAGGAATTATCTTGGTAGGAGAACAGCTGCCAAACACACTGCCGGGAATGGAACCCTTGACCTCTAGCACATTAGGCAGGTGCTCTACAAATTGAGTTTCCAGTCCAGCTCTTTTTTGTTCTTGTTCACTCTCTAAGGAATATTATGCGTATAGTTGAAAAGAGATTAAAAATATTAAAATAATAATTATTAACCAATTCGAACCCTAAAATTGCTTAACAAGTGGGCATTAAATTTTAATTTAAATTCTAGTTATATTTATGCTAATAATCAGTATTAAAAATTAATGTTCTGGCATCTGAGTTTTAAGTTTTAATTTATTGAATTTTGACATGTATGCTGGTGAGTATCCAGTAATAAAGTTTACGAAAAATACGGTGAGTAGACAGATAACCGTATAAAAGTGCTACAGCTAAGAGATGACAAAAAGCAAAGCCAATGATGTTACTAATAGCAATGCTACTGTACTCTGGTTACCTAGATCTGGAACAGAGGTAAACAAATCATGTTTGTGTATCCTTCCGCCAGGCTATAACTGAATGTGTACAAAAGCACCTCTCTCATTATTTGTCCCATGGTTATACCATGGAGTTAAGCTTTTATAAAGAAAAAACGAACCCACTAATGCAAGACACAGGCCACTCGCATCATGTGAATTATGCTCAAAGAAATAACAATATAAAAATTCGGAAGTCTATTAGACTAAAAATAACAAATGAAACAGCACTAAATTACGTTAGTTCATGTTGCATTCGGACAAGGGCTGCAGATCCATGTCTGAATCAAAGTTTCAATCATTCGACGAACTGTCACTAATATTGATACTGACACTCTCCGCCATTATATCACTAAAGCCATTGATCTGCCAGGTATTCTTCTTTGCTGACGTGTGATGTACCTACCACATCTCAAGTAACTGTGCATGAGCATCTACTACAGGATTTAGTTTACACCTTGTGCTTCATTTGGAATCAAGGATATTTGGCTAAATAGTGCGCTCTGACATCAGAATAAAACAACAAAAAATCTTATCCCAAGAGAAGAAAATGCAATATATTTTACTCTACGGAGACTTTACCTATATCCGCATGGATATAGAAATTTGTAGTCAAGATTTAAGTGAAAATAATAAATCATTGATTAAATTCAAATGTAGAAAAATGTTACACACTTTGGATAAGTAACACCCTAAGAGAAATAATAATAAACAAATTACTAAGTAATTAATTGCAAAAGATTTACTTTTCACTAGAGCGGATAAGGGTAATATGATTTTAATTTTATATAAATGTGATTGTATTAATAGCAACGCAAAGAAGGTACCATTAATGAATGTGCTGTGGGACAAGGACAGCGAATGTGTGTGACAGAGGACGCCTGCTACACAAAGAGCGCGCCGTTAAAAAAACTTGCGCCCTGTTCACTTATTACATTAAAACCTAGAAGATTCATTCACAAAAGTAGAAGCCATCAGAATGTTTTTGAATGGTCTGTAACTGTACTGACAGGGGGTGTCATGAACCTGTCCAGGGAGGGTGTGGGAAACTTCGCCAGCCCCCTTGCGTCTCGTCGCTCGGAGACTTACTCTCCTGTGGAGGGGTACCTTAACATGAAGGCGAAGATTTCATAAAAATTAATAAAGACCCTCTAAAACCATTCCATGTGGTGATAGGTCACATAGTAAAATAAATTTAAACATCTATGTTATATTATTACGCTATTAATTAATTACGAAATGTGTATATATTGAATAAGTGGTGCTTTTAGAATATTTGTCATGTGAAGCATTTTTATGATGCTGTATAATTATATTTTCGCAAATAAAGGTATACATACGCATCCGGCTCATAAAATATATAGGTACAGCCTGTTACAGTACATACATTCACCAAATTCCATGTACGTATCAATTACTCACCCCAGCTAATAAAGGTATTCAAGTAATTAATAAATTATGTGGTTTTAAATTTGTCATGAATTGTGGTTTAAAATTGTTTAAAAAAATATTTGTAGCTTATAATCCACTTATCTTTATAATACGCAATGTTCTGTGGTTCTTGTTCTGTGCCAATCACACAGGCCAATCACTACTAGTTGGAGACTTGGGATAAAACGTGTACAATGAGGAGTTTATTAAGCAACGTTCTGTGCCAATCACACAGTCCAATCACTACTTGGAGACTTGGGATGAAACGTGTACTAGGAGGAGTTTATTAAGCAACGTTCTGTGCCAATCACACCAGTCAATCACTACTAGTTGGAATATATGGATTTATATTCTTTGTTTTGTCTTCGGATGTAGGTAGTACTGGGAACGTGACATAGCAAAAGGAAAATATAGTAACCAAAATTTCCTTATCGGAGTTTTTTTCACTGAGGATGGACGCAAAATGCCTTCGAAATCGATTTGAAAAAGAAGAAGGAAGTTTTAACATCAACTTCTTAAGATAAATGAACACCATGGTAGGTCAAAGTATAAAATCTAAAATCCATAAAAAGGTTAAGATGCCTAAATGGCTGGTAATTATATCCTAAAACAGACATTTTAAAACAATTTTAAAACTGTGGCCACTGCTTGCTCGTCGTCCGCTAGGATCTCTTCCAAGCTGGCCGGCAACTGGAGAGACATCGAAGACGTGATAGGCTAACACATTTTAGCAGGACATGCCTGACCGAAAGGGCTGCATCACAAAGCGGGCAAACTAGAACAGGGCTTCGACTTAATAAAAATGAATGAGTAAAAAAGCAGTGGCCAATGCGCAGCCGAAACAAACGTACCTCTTCCTGGCAGAATGCACGGCAGGTGGTTCTCCACGGCACCGGAAGATTTTTTACGTCACGGAGCTTATTTCTGTTCAGAGCACACCACTCGTCGTCTTATGAGCGCAGCACGGCTTTCCGTAACATGCTGCCAAAGTCTTCCGCGGCTACAAACGGTATGGTGTCCTGCAGCTGTGTGGTGGCTATCTTCGCTGCTGAGTCCCTACAGACTACTGACTGACGGGACCCTACAGGCTACTAACCACCTTAATATAAGCATATTTAATTATATTATTATGATGTGCCAAACTCAGAAAGAATGTGTGGAAACATATTATCTGCTTAGAAATGCAGAGAAACAGTTTCCATGTGCTGAGGCTCTAAGAGAAAATGTAGAAATGGCAGAGCAAGTGGGTTATTTTTTTAAACTAATGGAAAAGATTTTCCTGGAATGCAGTGCATCAGGAAGCTAACAGTCAAGTAGTCAGCCAGAGTTGGGATCTAATTTTCAGACACCTCCGAAATCTGTACAGAAAACCCATAAAAGTCAGCAGAGTGCAGAAAATATAACTAGAGAGTTGATTATACAGGAGACGGTGAACGACTATATTTGTGTAGTGTTATTCGGTGTTATTAAAAGTGTACTATTGGACAACCGGCTAAACCTGTAAGTAATTTCACTTATGGAAGTTATCATTAAAGCTTCAAATTTAAGTGTAAATGTCTAAATGAAGTGTAAATTTTCTTTGAAGATAAGTGAAGCATCTGTTACATATTATTTGTGTAGTATTTGTTGCCTCACTGCAACTAGCTCCACTTTTTACGTAATTATTATTATTTGTATTAGTATTTGAAGTATTCCGTTTGGCTACCTTCACCTTTAAGTTACTAGGGACAATTTCGCTTAAAATATTAATGCGTTTAATTTAAATATTAAGATATTAGATCTGAAATTAAACTATGATTAAAACTTCAGAAGAAAAAGAGCCAGTCCGGTTCAACATCCCCGACTCACTCTCGCCGATGACTGCGAAGAGTTAACATCACCTCCTAAAAGCCTCGCAGCAGTATGGGCAAAAAGGACACCGCAGCACGGAGAAAGCCCAGCCAGACACCAAAGCCGCTGCAGCCCTCACCTGCCACCTCTCGGGCGCTGACTGCCACCGCGCTGCCAGTACCGTTAACCCAGAATGTTTAGAAACATGAAGGAATATTGCATTATAAAGGGGCTGAACCAAATTCTGCATTGGATAGTTTATCTGTTGAAGATGGTAATCAAGCTGAAACTAGCACATTCCATGGAAAGTTGGATAGAGTATTTTCCAAAGGAAATGAAGCTTCTTCTTTTAGCAGCATAGAAAAGCATTCAAATCAATCCTCCGTAGACATCACTGTTGATGTTACTGTTAACAACAGTTATTATTCAAATAATGCTCAATCAAAAAGGTCAGAGCACAAAAATACTTTTACAAATTCTCTTCCAATAGTAATTGAATCTGTTTGTTCATGTGATCCAAAGTAAGATGATCTACTAATTTTAGCTCCAAAAGAAAATCATGTAGTCAAGGTATTAAGGATTTTTCTCTTTTAATTACTCAGCAGGAATGTGAAAACTCTTTCAATTTTGAAAGATGGAGCCCATTGTCACCCTCAAGTCCAGATTCCTCAAAAAGCATGGATGATTTCCTTCTATGTGGCAGCATTGCTAACACAGCACTGACTTCTTATTCCATGACAAATGTAACCAAGATCTCTGCCTTTTCCTTACACTTCAGTTATGGAGATACTGAAGACTCTGTACCCAGCAGTTCCATTTCTACCTCAGGAGGGAGCTCAGATAGTATGCCATCTGGCATGGATGATGCAGATCGTTATTGTTACCCTGGCGGCAGACTCGCGAAACCAATGAATAAATGATGGCCGGTGGAGATTCGGGAAACTTCGGGGCCGATCGTTACCGGAAGTGACAGACAGTTGAGCGAAGTGTTTGAAAAAATAAACAGTTTTAGGTTATCTAGCAAATTGAATTTGTGAAGAGTGTATTTGCTACGAGAATAAAGTACAGCTTTTGTGTTTGTAACCTCGACCTTTATTTCACGAACCCACAAAGTTACATTATTATAGAGGAGAAGGAGCTGCCCGCATCGCTTACCGGCAAATTTTGGGCCAAATCCTCCCCTAAGAGGCCAACCACAACACCTCTTCAGGCTCCAAACTCAACATGGCCACACCTGGCGCCTGGACCCTCAATTCCACTGCAGCCAGCCACTAGGACTATGCAACCGGAATGAGGTAGAAGAAATTTTCCTACACCCTCCTTCACAACCACCAAATAGAGGAAGAAAACAAAAATGACACACGACCTGCTCGTTTAATTTCATGTGTTGTGCATGTATGATAGTGTTTTTTGGTTTATGATTATAATATAATATGCTTGTTAATATTTAAATGTAACTGATGTAGGACTTTAATTGAACGACATACCAACACACGCTTCAAGTGATGTAACATTACTCTTGCTCACAACTATAAGTACCATAATGTACTTGGATGCAATAAAGTTTATCGACAACTAAAAAAGAAAAATATCAGGGGAAGAAAAACCCCAATGCAAACTCCAAATAGTTCTCATGTATCGGCAAGTGTTTTGGAAAGCCTTCTGTTGAAGCAGGATCAGTCAAATGACGAACTAGGGACACTATTTCGAACTAGTTTCGTTATTAAGTACCGAAGCTCTCATTTTTATTACGAGTTTTAGTACCATTATTATCTTTATTTATTATTTAATGTCTTTATTATAATTCTTTATTATCACTTTAATATTCCATCCATTACCTACTCCTAAAATTGTGCTAATTTTATTGGAGCTTCCAATATATTAAAATGCCTATATCTCCTAGAACTTCAAAAGCAGTCTAGGTTCCAAGCTATAGAGTGGAAGTTCAATCCCCCTACTACTATTTGGTGGGGAAGATGGTGGGAGCGGCTGGTAGCTGAACTGTCATCGGCCAATTAGTCTTCTCCCAGCCATCAGTAAGCTGTTTGAAGAAGTTCTCCAACTGCGTCTACAAGCCCTGCTGGACCGTCATCATGTGCTACAACTAGAGCAATTTGGATTCCGGCGTCATCGCTCAACAACTAACCAGCTCCTCCGAATAGTGGACGAAGTGGTCAGAGCATTCAACAATTGTCACTACGTTGCAGCCCTATTCCTTGATATTTCCAAAGCCTTCTGCTCTGTATGGCATGAAGGCCTCCTTCATCGCCTAATTCACTACGACATCCCTTCCTAATTAATCCATCTAATCCACAGCTACCTAAAAACCGATCCTTCATCGTTGCTAGGGACGACATCATCTCTCAACGTTATGCCATCAACGCAGGGTTACCCCAAGGCAGTGTCCTGGGGCCCCTGTTATTCCTTGTGTACATCAACACTCTTCCTACCTATAGAGGCTGCAACTTATATATGTTTGCAAACGACACAGCTCTGACGGCCACTTCTAAACATCACACATATGTGGTGAAACGGGCACAATTATATGCTGATATGCTGTCCACTTGGTTTATCACCTGTCGTCTAAAGGTAAACGCTACCAAGTCCCAGGCTGTTACATTTACCAGGCGAAATCTTCAAGATGTCCCCAATCTCCTGCTAGCAGGAGAAGAGGTACCATGGTCCAACACAGTAACTTATCTATGGGTCACCCTAGATATGAAGCTAACCTGGAAAGCCCACATCACAGCACTGGAAAACAAAGTAGCAGAAAGATGGCAATGTTGTACGCACTATATAACAGAAAGTCAACAATGGTGCTGAGGAACAAGATCCTCCTCTACAAGTAGGTTCTGCGACCTGCATTAACATATGCCTGCCAAGTCTGGGGAGATGCCGCAAGAACACACCTCCACAAGTTAAAAGTGCTACAAAACCGCTATCTTCGCACCACAACCCATGCCCACTGGTACATTCCCTAGCGACAATATTCACTCCAACCTCCAATTTCTAAATCTCATAGACCAAATCGTACACCTTTCTAGAAGCTTCTATGCTAAACTTCCATCAACTACGATAAC
This sequence comes from Mantis religiosa, assembly GCA_030765055.1. NCBI lineage: Eukaryota > Metazoa > Arthropoda > Insecta > Mantodea > Mantidae > Mantis > Mantis religiosa. The sequence continues at coordinate 479,361 of JAUKNK010000165.1, forward strand.
ATTTTTTAAACATCGTCACCACCATCTTACCCACCATCCTTTAGATTAGATTAGATTAGATTAGATTGATTTGCGCGTTCAGTAGGTTCACTTGTAGCCAGAAAAGGCTGTGAACATTGAACATGTCTAGGTTTTTTTTTTTTTTTTTTGAGAATAAACATTTTAGGAAGACTAAAACAGCATCAGAGTAACAGCTATAGACAAATATTCTGTCGCGTCTCTTTCTTTGAAACATATGTCTCAGCTTCTTTATTACATTCAACAAGATGCCAGATTTGCAAGCCAACGGATTCTTAAACTTATGAAAGCTATGGTTGAAGTACATTTATATGGGGTTATTTTTATAGGCCAACATACAGACATTGCGTGCGTGACCCATTAAGAGAGTTTAAAATGTTTTATCCAGAATATTAACAGTATTTGATAGGACTTCAGTATCCCTGAATGAGCAAACCGTAATCAGAAGTTTTAAAGTTGGATCTGACCCAGGCGGAAGGGTAGTGGTCCCACTTGCGCCAAGGCAGCATTCATACTTTCCTGATATTAAAATATGAATAGTGGTGCATGTTGTAACCGCAGTATCAGACAGCGATTGGGAGGTGGCGAATTAATTGAAATCACGAGAATTAAAAAAGAAGATAAATTAATGAAAATGCTTTGCTAAACTAATATAAAATATTGTTATATTAATATGAAATTAGAATGAAATTAGAGTAATGATTAAAATAGCGGTTTAATTAAGAATAAGATGGGAAGAATATAATTTAAGACAACTAACATGCTAGAATCCATGTAAGGGAGAGAAAATATTTCTGTAAAATCTGAACACAAGTCGGGGAGACAGGAAGAGGTGACCGTTAGCCTCTTTTTTTAAGGAAAGGTTCAATGTCTGAGAACTATTACCAAGAATGTGTAGGAACAATAAGGTTTTCTAGATGCGGTCAAGCGTAAGACCTAAAAGGATTTACTTTGCTGAGGTGATAACGATGTATACCGTTACAAAGAGCCCAGGGTAGGCGTGACCCAACTCACGGTGGGACGTAACGTCAATGAGTTCGATGAGTTTTGCTAACCAATAAAGAAAAATCGAAATAAAATGAGAAACCAATAATAATGTAAGATTTGAGAAATGGGAGAAGGGTGAGTTATTTTGGTCATGTGATAAGAGTTAGGGTGGGGATCAGAATAAAGTACGAACTGAATCGCAGAGTAGACGAAACATCACTTCAACAGCCATACTACGAGGGGAAAGACGTGTTAGTGCGCGTGAAGAAGAGGTAGTAAAGATTTCTAAGTCCGAAATGTAGGGAAGTCAAGAATAACGCAACCAGCGTGAGAGAAGCAGCAGAAGAAGTTTATAATAGCAAAGTATTCGCCGTATAAAGAAGTAAGAGAATTCTGTTAGGAAGTTTAGCAACAGGTGGTCACCGTTACAAATCAACCAGAATCAACGAACTTAGTGAGAATTAAATTAAATCATTTTTGCAACGTACCAGTGTATTATTGAGACAACTGAGCAGCCAACAAACAACAAATCCATTTCCTACAACCATTCACCTGAAGATAAGAGATCTCATAGCTCCAATTAGAACCCAAATCAAAAGTAAACACCAACCAATTGAAATCTGACATGCGGGTATGCCGCATAATGGCGCCGACACGTTGGGGCTTCGAATTGTAGGAAATGGGTGAAATGTAACGATGACAACGACGAGGAGAAGTGAGAAGAACGACGACGAAGGACGACTACGAGGAGAAGTGAGAAGACCGACGACGACAACTACGATGAGGACAGCAGGGACTACGAAGAAGACGGCAAAAACAACTAACAAGTGAAATTTTCCCCCAACCAAGAGAGAAGTACAAGTTCTTTCGACATCAACTGAGCCTACTAGACGACGAGCAGCACGACAAAAAAAATTGGTAAAGACATCACATAAACACCACAGCCGTACAACAGAACTGTGAGTTACACATACTCAATTTATTTTTCTTGTAAATGTAATATCATTCATTGAGATCAATATCTATGTAATGTCTTAGTAATAAGTATTTTGGAAGGGAAATTAGAAAATTTAAAGGGGAAGTTCAATGCTTCTGAGAAATAAGAAGATCGTACAGAATAAGTTTAAAATGGAAAATTCTGGGGAACAAATAGTAATGGAGACAGAGAAAGAGTTAGAAGTTGTTAATGAAGAGACAATGGAAAGCAGTGTTATAGGATCAGTAGATGAGGGTGTAAATGGTGTAAGTAGCTTAAATGTAAATAGGAGAAGTGACAATCCTGGGGTAATGGAAAATCTACAAGAGATGCTCCAGAAACTCATGGCGCAAATGACTATTCAGAGTCAATCACTAGAAGCTAAATTCGTAGAACAGAACCAATCACTAGAGGCTAAATTGAACCAAACACTAGAAGCTAAATTAGTAGAACAGAGTCAATCACTAGAGGCTAAATTAGTAGAACAGAACCCAACACTAGAGGCTAAATTACTAGATCAGAGCAGGGCTATGGACAAAAAATTTAGTCAAATTACAAGCTAAGGGAAAGAAACAGAAACTAGAATCACTGTCAGAATTCAAGGAATAACAGGGGAAATCCAGTCTGTAAAAGAGGCCCTGCAGCGAGAAGTAGGTACTATAAGAAGTGACCTAGAAGCTACCAAATCTCTCGTTGCAGGAGTAGAAAATAGAATAGGGGAGGAAATTAATAAGGAGAGAATAAGATTAGATGAACTGACCATGACACAGGTAACTTTTGTACAAGAGATAAATGACCGGTTTGACACTGTAAACAATAGTATAGCAGCTGACATGGAGAAGTTAAAAGAAAAGGTAGCACGTGTAACAAATATTCAATCAGAAAATACACAAATGTTGAGGGAAACAGTAAGCGAGATATCTCAAATCAGAGATACTGTAACTGGCTTACAGCTGGGACAGCAAGGGCAGGGACCTGAGAGTTCCAATTGTTCTATACATACACACAATGGAGAGAGGCAGAACGAACAGGTTAACGCCCCTTCTGTCTCTCCTCAAAACAGCAATAATAGCGAAGTAAATATGCAAAACGTAAATATGTATCCACCAGTGCACATGAATTTTCTAAGCGAATTGCCCCTCCCGAAATGTAATTGTCGCAATGACAACACAGTACAATTTTTGGCCGACTTAGAAAAGTATTTTGTCATCAGAGGTGTACCCGAGCAATATAAGATGATAATAGTTCAAAGGGCGTTAGAATGTGCCGAACTTAATTGGCTACGAGTAACTGTGGGAGAAGGATGCAGCTACGAGTTGTTCAAAACAGCTTTCCTAGAAAAGTATTGGAACGCCAATGTCCAATACCAAGTAAGGAATCAGATAACAAATGGCCGATACCAAGGTAATAATGGAGAGTCTATTACTGATTATTTCCTGAGATATTCGCAAATGAGTAAATATCTACAACCTCCATTACAGGAAGCCGAACTGATTTCTCTTCTCACGCCCCACCTTCCTGAGAACATTAGAAATCACATGGTGGTAGCAAGACCTCAGACATTGAGAGAGGCAATTACATTATTAACAGCTTTACAAAGCGTTGGGACGCAAAATTCACAAAATAGACGTGAGAATCGAATGCCAGTGAGAAATCCACACAGACCGTGGAATAATAATAATCATGACGGGGAAAGGGCACACAATCCCCGAAATTTTAACACAAACCATATGGCTACTCGTCAAAGATACGATGCCCACGTCCCGAGGGAATTCCCTAACAACAATAGAGGGAGACAGGGACCACCAAATTCCAATTCATATAATTTCCCTATAAGATATGTACATGTAACTAGGAATGGAAATAGGGGTCACCCCCCATTTCTTCGAAGAGGGAATGCAAGACCGACGTTCCGACTACCAGAAGCTAATAGACAGTATCAACCACGTGACGCTGGTAGAGAGAACAATACAGACAGACCTGAAGTAAGACAGAGGAATCAACTTCTCTCAAGAGAATAGGTGCGTTCTCCTCCACCCACACCGAGGGACGCGGCGCCCGAGGTAGATGAAAGGCCAGATACGACACAGCAGACAGGAAACGACTCCAGGGTGCGATAGAAGACGTCCCGCATCGGACCCGTATGAACACGCTAGTTCTTAATTTGAACAGGGACACAGTTCTGAGTAGGGTGGTACAGAATAAAACAGAAACAGAAATAGTAAACGGTACTCAAATAAACAATCACTTAACAGAATTGCAAGAAGTGAGCGATGCTCCACGTATTGCTGCAATAATAAACAAAGAAAAATGGCACATTACCATAGATTCAGGAGCCTCAGTTTCAGCTATAAGTCAAGCATTCTTTTATCACTTAAAAAACAATGGAGGGAATGTAGGAAAGTGAAGACTACAACGTCACTATAGCGAAATATTAAATTGTTTAATGTAGCACGAGAAAAGAGCATGTGGATAAGTAAGGAAGCTGATAATGAAATTGACATCTATGGAGATTTGCCGAACTTTAGTTCAGACAGTACAATTGCAGAGCTTGAGAATTAAAAGAAAACCCTTGAAAATGAGTTGAAAGCTTTGCAGTTGAAGTTAAAAGAAATACAGGTAGAAAATAACAAATTCAAAAAGCAAAATGAAGTTCTAAGCATAAATATATCATTGCTTTACAAAACTGCAGCCTGTGAGATTAAGAGGAAAGATCAGAGGATACAGGAATTGCAGAAAGAGAAGGATTCCAATCTCTTCCGCCGACACAGAAATGAAGCCCAGAGTCATTCACGCAGGCGTGATGCTCAACATGAAGTAATTCATCTTGATAATTACCAGTCTTCAGTGCAAAATGAAGTTTGTGTAATAGAAGACACACAGCTCTTATACATGCTGGCGTTGAGAAGACAATGATTTCAATAAGCAAACATTTATACATATTTAGATTAGGCAAGAAAGTTAGGACCTTTATATCTACATGTGACATCTGCCAGAGGGCAAAATCATTAAATTATAAGATAGATCGACCCCCTGTATCCATCACCAGGAAGGAACCATTAGAATTAGTTGCAGCGGATGCATGTGGTCCACTCCCTGCAGGAAGAGGAGGATTAAAATATTTATTTGTACTTATCGACGTGATGTCGAAGTTTGTGAAAATATACCCTCTCAAGAAATTAACAAGTGCAGCATGCGCGAATAAAATAGTGAAAGACTATATAGTCAAATACGGGAAGATGAAAGCACTATTAGTAGATAACGCGTCCATACACCATGGAAGACGATTCGTGCACACCATTCAGGATGCCGGAATTCGCATCTATAATACAACGTCGTACCATCCATGCTCTAATCCAAGCGAGCGCGTAATGAAAGACCTAGGTGTTCATCTCCGAGTCCTTTGTTCATTGAAACAGACTACCTGGCCAGACCACATCAACTATATTGAGTTTATATTCAATAATTCAGTCAATCTAACCACAGGATATGCTCCTATCCAATTGCATAGGAATTTAACACCGGAACCACTAATAAAGGGTGTTCCGGAAAGTATACAAGTGACGACCGAGACAGATCGACAACGGATCCAGAATGCTGTTAAAAGAATAATGGAAAAAGTAGAGAAAAGAAACGCAAAGAAACTGCGGTATAAGAAGAATTGGGAACCAAAGGTCGGCGACTTAGTTCTAGTGAAATCGTTCGACAAGTCAGATTTGTTAGGAAAGAAGACTAAAAAGCTATATATGCTATGGAAAGGCCCATACCGGATTGAGAAAATATTTGGTGACAGAGCGTATGCTCTATCACACCCAAGAAATGGTAAACCGATAGGCAGATATAACTTCTCCCTAATAAGGCCATATCGTCAAAAAAACGTTGTAAACAGTACAGAGCAGACCCAAGAATCACCTGTGTGAATGTGATTGAAATTATATATATATATATATATATATATATATATACGAAGGTGTAAAGAATACCAAGTAAAAGTTATATTATTAGTACGGGTAACGTTTTCGTTTAAAATTCAAACACTGCGTGGGAGTTGCAAGTTCCAAAATTCCTGTGCACAAACAAAATGATAATGTAATAAGAATAACCACAGCTAATGAACATGTTAGAAAGATCTTTAAAAATAATTTGTGAAATGTAAATATAGTATAAGTACTGATGTATTCATGTGCCAAAAGGCTATATTGTTATTGTAAAGGACACAGACTTAGGCGTGACAAAGTGAAAGAAAGTTTAGAGTTAAAAGTGAAGTGGAAAGACAGGACAATGAACTGCCAATGTTTACTGTCAGGTAAACGAAACACCTGATTACAGGTAGACAACTGAGTGCAGGTAGAGGTAACCATATTTGGACATCATTACGCAAACTATAATAATGTGAGGACGAATGTTCTTACGGTGAAGGACTGAAAGATAAAGAAACGTCCCAATAAGTTAATATAATAATATTAAAAAAATCATTGAATGTAAAATGTAATATTGTAAACTGTAATATAGTACCATTAATGTAGTACTTAAGGAATGTAATAAGGTCAAATCAAGTTGATGTCAAGTGAGACAAGGATAATTCAGTGAAGTGTATATATAGTTGAGGTATCACGAATGTTATTTGTATATAGGGTAAAAACCACATATACGACAGTGTACTTGTCTATGTACGTAATGTATCATATCTATAATTCTATGTATATGATGTACCATATTGACCATTCTATGTGTATAAAGTAACACACTGATAAAGATAAGGGAACGGTGACCACCGAAAAATGTTTCGAGTAGGGAATGAGAAATTATAAGATATATAAGGAGGAAATGTCATGACGGGGGTTTGACAAAATTTAAATAATGGGTATTTCATTTTTGTCAACCGGGCATTATGTAACCGCAGTATCAGACAGCGATTAGGAGGTGGCGAATTAATTGAAATCACGAGAATTAAAAAAGAAGATAAATTAATGAAAATGCTTTGCTAAACTAATATAAAATATTGTTATATTAATATGAAATTAGAATGAAATTAGAGTAATGATTAAAATAGCGGTTTAATTAAGAGTAAGATGGGAAGAATATAATTTAAGACAACTAACATGCTAGAATCCATGTAAGGGAGAGAAAATATTTCTGTAAAATCTGAACACAAGTCGGGGAGACAGGAAGATGTGACCGTTAGCCTCTTTGTTTAAGGAAAGGTTCAATGTCTGAGAACTATAACCAAGAATGTGTAGGAACAATAAGGTTTTCTAGATGCGGTCAAGCGTAAGACCTAAAAGGATTTACTTTGCTGAGGTGATAACGATGTATACCGTTACAAAGAGCCCAGGGTAGGCGTGACCCAACTCACGGTGGGACGTAACGTCAATGAGTTCGATGAGTTTTGCTAACCAATAAAGAAAAATCGAAATAAAATGAGAAACCAATAATAATGTAAGATTTGAGAAATGAGAGAAGGGTGAGTTATTTTGGTCATGTGATAAGAGTTAGGGTGGGGATCAGAATAAAGTACGAACTGAATCGCAGAGTAGACGAAACATCACTTCAACAGCCATACTACGAGGGGAAAGACGTGTTAGTGCGCGTGAAGAAGAGGTAGTAAAGATTTCTAAGTCCGAAATGTAGGGAAGTCAAGAATAACGCAACCAGCGTGAGAGAAGCAGCAGAAGAAGTTTATAATAGCAAAGTATTCGCCGTATAAAGAAGTAAGAGAATTCTGTTAGGAAGTTTAGTAACAGGTGGTCACCGTTACAAATCAACCAGAATCAACGAACTTAGTGAGAATTAAATTAAATCATTTTTGCAACGTACCAGTGTATTATTGAGACAACTGAGCAGCCAACAAACAACAAATCCATTTCCTACAACCATTCACCTGAATATAAGAGATCTCATAGCTCCAATTAGAACCCAAATCAAAAGTAAACACCAACCAATTGAAATCTGACAAGCGGGTATGCCGCAATGGCAATGTGTGCTTATTAATATAAATACATATAGTTTCTAATTATAACACCAAGTATATTTACTTATTTCTCTTAATTTTGAAAAAAAAATTGAGCCTTTCAGTTATAAATGTAAACTTTAACCTCGTTTAAATAAATCACGGATTTAACCTTAATGTCTCAAATTTACTGAAAGCATTTTAAGAAGTAAATTGTTTTCTCCTTTAACCACGGGCCAAGTGTGCTTTGACGTCAGAAAAATATTAAATGGGAATGTACCGTCAGCTCATCTGAGGAAGGGATGCGTCCTTATTTATAAAATCAGTTTTAGGGAGGGAAACGCCATTGCACCGTTAACTTAAGCTTAACACAACAAATCTATGGGTATTATCTATGCAGTTAAGCTCTAACACTATGTTTTAAACTGGATGGCTGAAATTCATTATTGAAATATAGTGTGTATCATCAGATCATTAGTGACGTTATTCCCGATTCCACACTCAGAATGGTTCATTATGTATGCTGTAATGTTCCTCAAACAAGAACGTTCCTGTTCAAACCCAATCTCTATGCCAGTAAGGGATGATATCTCGGTAAGGTAATAATCGAAGGAACCTCCTTCGCCGAGGAGGGCTCCCTTCAACGACACCTGTGTGCTGTGCGGCTGCGGCTGGTCCGTTCCATTAAAGAATTGTTGAGGTGAATGCTCGGAAGATCCGTACTCACTAATGCAGAACTACTGACTTCGCTTTGTGACGTAGAGACCGTAATTACTGGACCCGTCTGACTTATGTATCAGGTGATCAGGAGGATTTAAATACTTTCGCACCATCAATGCTTCTTAAAGAGCCCTGGTGCACCTCACAGAAATTTTCCACTCCGGTTTGCAGCAAAACTACTTCCCTGACACTTGCAAACGAGCCAAGGTCATAGTGCTCCCGAAGCATGGGAAAAGTACCAGGCAGCCTCAAAACTACCGCTCCATTGATCTCCTGTCTACTATTGGTAGAATGCTCGAAAAGGTGATACTGTTTCGACTCCAAAATCAACTTTCGTCACTGGATGACATTTCCAACTCCCAATTCGGCTTTCGAAAACAACATTCAACAGATCTACAACTCTTAAGATTAACTGATGACACGACAGAGCAATTTAAGAATGGGGCTACAAGGTTGGCGCTATTTCTCGACGTAGAAGCTGCATTTGATCGGTGCTGGCATCACGGCCTGATTTACAAACTGCACCGAAAGTTTCCCGGACTCCAAAATTCCTTAGCACTGCTGCACAACCTTTTAGAAAACAGACGGTTCTACATCCAAGTGGGCGGCTCCTCCTCTAACGAGAGAGTCATGCGTGCTGGCGTCCTGCAAGGGGCCATCATGTCCCTGCTATTGTACATACTGTTTACCAACGACTTCCCAGTGGACGCCAGATGAAAAGTGGCCATGTACGCTGACGACACTGCAATATACAACCACCATAAAAATCCTAGTTTCGGCCTATTAGAGATGCAGCGGTATATTGACCACTTCCTTTTATGGCTCCATGACTGGAACATTAAAATTAATGCAAATAAATGCCAGCTTATCCATTTTTCAAAGCGGCGGCCTTTGGCTATGGACATAAAGGTCGGTGGTCAGGTATTGCACTGCTGTCAGCAGATCAAATACCTCGGCGTGACTTTGACACGCTCAATGAAAAAGAAGTCTACCCCCATGTTTAGGTGTAAACTGAAACTCTGTTCGAAAGTTATCTTGTACAAGTCGTTCATTCTGACAGTGGTTCTATACGCATGTGAGGCCTGGGCAAACGCATCCAAAACAACCATCAAATACCTTCAAACCCTGCAAAACCGTTCCCTTAGGAAAATCCTATCCGCTCCCATCCGCACCACAAACGACTCCCTCCATTGAGAAGTCAGCATCCCAACCATCCCCGAGGCATTGGAAAAAAGAGTCTCCTCCATTTGTCGGCATTCAAACCCTTCCATAACATCGGAAAAGGTGAGCCAAAACACCGCAAACATAAACGGGTGAAAATACTGTAAATAAGGACGGCTCGCCACCCATTGCGCGCCCAAAATTCCCGGCCCAGGGCCTCAGGCAGGGGCCGCCACTCCCGGGCTGCCCAAGGAACTGAGCCACATGCTGCCGCACAGCAGGATAGCTGTGTGTAAATAGTGTACAAAGTGAAGTGTGCGTGAATGAGTGTGTGAGTGCGAGGGACATACTGCGTATGCCCATGAGTGCGTGAGTGTGTGTGTGTGTGTTATATGTAAATAAAATCACAAAAAACATAAAATTCACGGAAAAACTGGAGCACCTAAAAGTAAACGAACTAACTAAAGCTGTTCTCGGTGCGCCCATAAAGGGACGCCGTATGAGCTTTATGTAAAGCCATGTGGTAAAAACAAAAAAAAAAAACTGAGAACTGTAATATGATGCAAATGCAGAGCCTGTAAGCCGGTTACATTGTACCGCCATCAGGTATATCAAACAAAAATAAAAAGCCTAAGCTCCTTAAGGATGGTGGAGATGGTTTTGTGCTAGATATTGAACATCTCGAGAAGGAGAATTTCCAGGCACTCCTAAGTTACTGACAACAGCTAATGCAAGAGCTGAAACAACATTTTAGGAAGGAATAGCTGTCCCAGCTGATCCAGCGCCCTATAGGAAAAGGAACATCAATTTAGAAGGAAGGTGATATGGTGCTGGTTTATTGCAAGCCACAAAGGAGGGTGGATTGGCAATTGGCGAGATTAGTGTCACTCTTTTCCAGATTTTACCAAGAATTTATGCTCTGCCTAAAATTCATAAACTTGGAGGAAAAATATTCCTAATGTAAATGGTATAAATTCACCAACTGACAATTTATCTAAATAGTTGCATAAAATTTAGTAATGTTTATAAACTTGTGAGTTTAATTATTAAAAATTATTTTAAACCAGTAGAAAATATCGGCATTGTCGTATTATGTAAGACTGATAAAGTTGTTTTTTTATGTAACTGCCTTATTCCCTAGTTTTCCTAGAAAAAAAATTTGATTGTTTAAAGAAATTCAATTTTACATAATTTCTTTAAAGATAACTGAAGATTCTGTTACAAATAAGTATATTTGTGTAGTACTTGTTGCTTTACTGCAAAAAGCTTCATTTCTACGTAATTAACCATACCTATAAGTTGGGTAAATGACTTAGTTTCTGAACTGTGGCACACAGACACATATGAACACAAAATTACGCATTATTTTTCTGTCATTATTCTATCATTTTTCTGCCACGCATTATATCATTCCTGTCTGCTGAACTCAACCTAACCTTTTGCAGAAGTTGTTTCATTGCACATTTCAATGCGGTTAGAAGGGCAATTGTGTAAACCGAATTAAGTCAGATGATTAAAAAGCGCTTCGCAGTATTCTGTTCTTGAAATTCTACATCCATTATATTATTTTCAAACACAACTGAATAGACAGAATGACAGTTTCAAAAATTCAAACCAAATAACTAGTACCATAGAAATGGCTATTAAAATTTACGAGTTTTAAGGAGATGTGTATTTCATTCTGTATTAGGTGCCTTTTTGCCTATCTGTTATGTTTTAATTCTTATGCTGTATTACATAATATTCCTTCTGAAAGAAGTGGATTCAACTCCTATTTCTAGAAAGAAAAATACATATTTTATCAAAAATTTGATGCGTTGCACCCATATAACTTTCTCTTAAACAAACTATTGTTAGAAATGCTTATTCCTCCATATATTTGGATAAATGCTTGCAGAAAATATCTTACTGCCAGCTTCCTTGCATGTGCAAGGAATATGGGAAAATAGTAGGCTCTAGGTGATGCTCGAAACGTTTTAAATTATGATGGCTCTGACTGTAGTCTTCTTTGTGTAAAACAAAAATGAATAACGGCTCCCTAATTAAGAAAAACATTAATTCCTGAAAATTAAAATAAGTAATAAGGTGTAGCCGTATCGAGGAGGCATCGAAAAAATAAAATGATATAACATGGAGAACAAGAAGTTATGCAGAAATTTTTTGTTAATTTTAAAAGTTATTCTTATGTACATAATGCGGTGTAAACAAATAATTTAAATGTTGATTAATGATATGAAACGTTGACTAACGTCATGGAGTTAAAATGGTATTACCGTGCTACTCAAAAGGTTACCCTGGCTTTATCTTTGTTAGTAGAAACTCTCAGATAATATTGGCTAAAGTGATGCGTTCATTGGTGCTTAGCAAACATCTGAGCTGCGCGCACTCTAACTCTTTCGACAATAATCAGTGCGTTATCTGAGATGTTTGTGTGAACAAAGTTAAAGCCAGGGAAACCTTTTGATCAGCACGATAATAACTAACGTTGGTGACCCCGACGTGATAATAAAACAAAGAAATTGCCAATTAAACAACAGCACACAGAAGTTTTCTGTCGCATTTAATTCACCCTGTGGCGAATATCCAGTATAGACTGTATACTGCGTTGTAAATTGTGTATTTGGGAACATAAACAATAGGAAGTAATTTTGAAATGGCAACTGAGGAAAACAACGATGTTTATCGAAGAATATCGGAAGGGAACCTAATACAGGATTGTCAGATCATACATTCTTACTGTAAAATAAAAAGCTGGAATATGTAGGTACAAGCTTAAACTTAATGAATACTTTGTTGTTTATCGATAACAAGAAGAAAGGCGTTTTTATATTTGTGTCATTTACGTGTCTGCCTACGCAATATTTTTCACTTATTTTAATACATTTGTTTAAATTTCTGGGGATATTTCCTATAAATTTCTTCATATAACTAACCAAAAAGAAAGGATCTGATAATAGAAAACCAGAAGAAGTGTCCAGCCAATCAGAACATCATGAATACATTGTTTTTTACCCATAACAAGAAGAAAGTCCTGTTTATATTTGTGGTGTTTATACTTGAAGTCAGATGTTTGACTGCGCTCTATGCATTATTTACTTTAACACAGTTGTTTAAATACACAACACTTAATAAAGCGACAAAGCTCTCGCATCCTCACTTAACTTCCGACACAAGAGTCATCTGTATTAGTAAGTGAATATATCATTGTAAATAACACTGAAACATTAAAATTACTTTGCCAGTACTTTTACATTTCATTTGTTTGATAATTAAAATGTAAATAACTATAGTTAAGGAGATCCATTAGTTAAGCTTGAGGAAAAATGCCTGGAAAAATTGCAGTTTTATTACCATTTAACTGGGTATTTTTTATGATGTTGCTTGAAATATACTTTTAAACCTTCCCTGCATAGCCAATTTGTTTCTTTATTTCTTTGTAATTAAATAAAGAATGACTTATGCAGTTTGGGAAGTATTGAACAAAACTTTCATATGGGAAAGGACAGACACAAGAGCACCTTTTTATTTATATTTGCATTTTTACGAATCTATACGTCTATAGGCCATAATTCTCTGCATGCAAATTATTAATCAAACTAAGTAACCCTTCAACAGAGCAGTTCTTACACTGTTATTCTGTATCTGCAGGAAGGTCGTACTCCAGCCCGCACTATATTCTTCACGCCCTGTACACCCCCAAATAGTTGATGGTGATTATTTTCGAGCTTTCTGAAGGAAGCCAGCACTGGGGCGCAGAGATGTTGATGCACGTTCCCGGGTTGCTTTGTAGCCGGATGTGCTTCCTGTTCTGTCAGATTAATGCACATATTTCCCACGTAATGGTTTACAACTACATATCTCTCCGATTAGTGTTGTCTTTGCCACTCCCACTTTGGAAAGTTAAGGTGATGTGTCCTACCGTGGTGTGAAAACCGAAGAACAGTTTGGGCAAGAGACACCAGTCGACGTCTTCCAAGTTGTGCTACCTGGAGAATGAGCGACAGACTTCCTGGTCCGGTACCACAAGTAGATCTGGCCTTCACCAGTGGAAGGTACAAGAAGTAGAGTACCAGCTTGTGTACGCCCGCAGAGCGCCGAATGCCGAGTCTCTCCGGCTGTACAGATGACACACATCGACGGCTTCAGAACCTCCGGCAGCCATATCGTCCCAAGTTACTCTAGAAAAAGTTAAAAGTTTTAACAAGGAAGGTTTATTATTTCATTGATTTTATATACGATGTCTGTTCAAAAATTATCGCAAATTTGAATTTTCGAGGGCTACATATATTCGATTTTCGATTGTTTTGTGGCGTTGTTTTGGTACTTATGTCCCTAAGTTATGTTTAAAAGCTTGGTCATTTTGAACGTTAGGTTAAATGTTGACAGCTGTTTTGCTTGGACGTGTTTTGGCTCACCATCGACTTTTGTCTATTCCACAAAATGGATCAAAGAATCGGTACCAAATTTTGCGTGAAGAACAAAATTAAGTTTGCAGATGTATTCCGAATGTTGACCAAGGCATGTGGTGAAGCAAGCTTGGACCAAAGTAGCGTTTAACGGTGGTACAAAAGGTTCTCAAAGGGTCGAGCAGGTGTGAACGACGAAGAGAGTCCTGGGCGCCCGAGCTTGTCAACAACAGAGGAAAACATTGAGGAAGTGAAGAAAATAATATTGGTGAATCTTCCAATCACCGTTAGGGAAGTTAACGAGGACCTAAACATAGTGATTGGCTCGTACCATTCGATTTTCACCAGTGGCTTGGGCATGAGACAGGTCTCCGCCAACTTCGTACCAAAGTTGCTGAAATTCGACCAAAAACTTCGTCGTATTAACGTTCCTAAGGAGCTGTTGAACTCTGTCCGTGACTACCCAAATTTACTCCAGAGGGTCATAACTGGTCACGAATCATGGGTTTATGGTTATGACGTGTAAACGAAAGCTCAAACATCTCAATGGATGCCGCCACACGATCCAAGACCGAAAAGAGCGCGTCAAGTGTGGTCGCATATGAAGATTTTGCTTAAAGTGTTCTTCCCTTGCAGGGACGTGGTTCATGACGAGTTCTTGCCAAAGGGTAAAACGGTTAATAACGGGTATTACCTACAAGTTATACGCAGTTTCCGCTAAGCATTCCGCCAGAAACACCCGGATTTGTGGAAGAACAAAATTGGCTTGTGCATCATTTTATGTCCCTGCTCACAAATCGTTGCTTGTGCACGAATTTATGACCAAAACCAATACACCTATGATGCGCCAGGCGCCGAACTCTCCAGACACGGCCCCTATGATTTTATGTTGTCCCCAAAACTGAAGAGGCCGATAAAAGTACGACGCTACGCCTCCCGGGATCGAAGCAGGAGCTGGACAAGATCACAGCAAACTTTGTTTTAAAAAACTTTGAAGTGTTTCATATTTGGGAGGGAGGTTACTTTGAAGGGGGCAAAATAGATATTCATGAATAAATACATACTTTTTGAAAACACACAAAATTTGCGATGCTTTTTGAATAGACCTCGAATAAGGCCTCGCATAATAGACCTCGTAAGTCGCCACAAAAGGTGTGTGTCTCATAGCTTATGAGAATCCCTAGTGGTCTACCGGGAAACATACGAGTCAGTTGTAGAATTTAATGTCATGTCGGCACGTTGGCCATAGTAGCTCAGTTGTTTAGAGCAACCGCACGGAGAGAGGAAGATCCGTGTTTCAAATCCCGGCTATGGCATTGAATTCTTCAGTCTGGCTCTACTCATCCAAACCTCAGCCTACACACGGCTAGTAGGGATGAACTGATTATTTCTACTCCTACATTTAGTTTCTCAGAATTTGTAGAGGTTAGGACTATAGCATAACTGTCGACTAGATTTTTTTATTTTTACAGTGTGTTGTCATATTATTGTAATGTTGTAATTTTCAATGTGGTCGGTATAAGACCTAGGAGCTCTGCGACCTAAAATAAACTGTAAAAAAGATCAACAATGTAGTAATTGATGGATGAGAACGATAAACTTGTCTCCTTTCATGAAAATGCCCTATTTCCCAGAATTCTTAAAGAAAAACTTGTAATGCTTTTTAGAAGAGGATGTCTTCTATATATTTACATGAGGAATAAATAATTCTTTTTAAGATAACTAATCTTTGCATTGATCAAATGTTTTTTTAAATTTTAATGGTCAACTTTTTCTACAAACCCCTGGTTTAGCAATGCGTAATCCACTTTCATCTTCTCATCCTAATCTTTTATGAGATATTTTCAAATGCAAGTCACTAAAGGATTCCCTTTCAATATTAATGCTTGGTATAGTTTCATGGAAGACACTTTTGCTATTGTTGCTGATGAAGGCATAAATGATGCTTTAAAAGCTTTATATCTACAAGATAGAAACAAAGAATTTACGTTAGAGACTAAATATAATTGTTGTCTTTCCATTCTATACCTAAAGATGATAGATATAACAATAAGCTAAACCTCGGCATTTATAGGTAATCTACTCATATAGATAATTACATAAAAAATAAGAGTTTTAACATTTTATAAAAATTTGCTGTTTCTAACAGTTTCATTTACAAGTTAATATATCCCTACATAAAGAGCAATTTAATAGGGAATAGAGGCACGTTATTAATACTGCTTTATTAATGGTTTTATTAAGTATTTTATGCATATAAAGATTGAAAAATTAAAATAAAAAATGTAAACAATTTTTTACAACCATCAAAGAAGATGATTATAATTATAAAAATGGTTTTACCAACTTTGTGCTAATGAAAATTTCACAAAATTGATAAAGAATTTGCTATAACATTGGTTCCTCAACATAAATATACCAAATTTATTACATTTTTCTAATAAAATAATACTTCGGAGAGAAAATTAGGCATTTATAAATGTAGTTGTTTAGATTGTGGTCAGTTGTACATTGAAAGGATCAAGCATAATCTAGAAACCGAAATGAAGAACCTTTTAGAAATATTAGGTACAACGAGATGAATAAACTAGCTGTAGCAGAACACTTGTGTTCATTTGACTATAAAATAAATGCAGAGGTTATCTTACTAAAGCAATTAAATAGTCCATAAGATTTAATGGTTTGGCACGAAATATTTATTTTAGAAAATAGAGAACAGGTAATAAATTTTGCAGTATGACCAATTGATTCTCTATTTAAGTTTGTTTTATTCTCAGAGATTGGTGATAAATACAAAAATAAAGCATCAAATAGCCGCTTTAAGGTTAACAAAATAAATAACAAAATGAATGACTTAAAATGCAACAGAGATTTATGGGAAACTAGTCTCTCGAGTTCTGTGAGGAATTTATCAATTGCAAAAGACATAAGTAAAGTTTGTAGAAAAATATTATATCTAGTTGTAATATTTGTACAGCACTCTAGGATTTTATTTTGCATATAAAGCTCAGTTCACTATCTCAGTTTGTTTTATTATTTACTTATTAATTTTACTAAATTTACACAAAAAAGGTTCTGTAGTAAGAGCAAATAATAAAAGGAACAAATACATATTATATTCCGTTCAGATTGTTGCACATAATTACCTTGTCAGATTTAAGTTTAATCATGCAACACTGATGTCATTGTTTCAGTCAATTTGACTGAAATTTTATTTTTATTCACCCATTACACAAACCTTAAGAGATTTTCAATTTTGGCCCACACCGTCTTTTGAATGTGTATTATTGGGACTTAGAGAAATATTTTATCATCCTACGCTTAATGCTCCACACGAGTAACTTTCAAAATATTTATTTTCAAAATTCTCTACCATTTACCAGATTATAATGAACAAATGTTTAATTTAATTTTGTTTGAGCAACCTTAACAAAGGAAAATAATTTTTAAATATTACCGCTTTGCATGTTCAAAATGTTGAAGCATTGTATAGCTTTTGAAATCAAAGAAAATTATTATTGAACATTAATTTTTAGAACTTCAGTATTAAACATGACAATCTTTAGTTTTATTTCAATTGTATCGTGTGTAGCATTTTGTAGCAATTCTGCTAGAAAAGAAATCCTTTCTGAGAAACTCAAATTTATAGTCGAACAAACCCTTGTGGTGTTTTTTAACCTACTTAATAAAGAAAAGGAACTTGTAACATAAAGAGCCAAAATACAATTATAGATCCACAGCGTATCGGTCATAGAATATAAATGTCAATGAAGGTTATGTTGTGTTTCGAAGTAATCTCTACTAAAGAATACGCACTGTTGTTGAATTTTGTAAATTCTGTTAATTTAATAAACATATGTTTCTGAAATCTATTTTGGAAGTAAGATATAAAATCATCACACAACAAAAGCACACCTCAGCGTCTCCAGTAATTTTAAACGTTTTAATCGTTTAACTGACGTTGGTAATAATACGAAACAATGATATGTAAGATGAAAAAAATTAAACTTTTGGTAATAAAAATATTATTTATTTTGACAAACGAGTATTTCAAAAATTAGTTCGAAGTAGATTTTTTGATTCCATACTTGTTTAATATGATAAGAGTAAATTCATGAGAAACAAAATCTTGGATAATTTAATGACAAATAAATATCTATTCAATATTGCTCAAGTAATAACTATATGGAAAATTGCCTCCCTGCATTTTCATGCTTTTAGGTTCTGTTGCTTGTCTACAAAATATGAGGCAAATTTATTAATAAAGTAGTGTTAAAATATAAGTGAAATACTGCATGGAGACTACTTCATAACGATCATTGGTTCGTCACATTTTCAAGAGTATGTTTAGGTTACCCACTAGCAAACTACGTGAGGCTGAAGTGATATTACATATAGAAAAACAGATAATATATTTTTAGAATTGTAACAAAATCTAATGAGTTGGGAAAGAAAGTGAATTATTATCTTACTTACTTCTGCTCCAGTTGATTTTTGATGGAATTTATTTCCTTCAAGTGAGCCCCTCTGCTCCTGCAGACAATGATATAAATTAAATCACTATAGCGCCTAGGCAGACAGGACAATTTCACAAAAATCTCAATATAAATTCACAAATTAACTTCTTAACAGTCACAGTCCAAAGCTGCGAAAGTATACAACATAAACTTCTAAACTTTAATTAAAAAATAAATTAATTAGCACAATTTAATGTGATGCACACTAAAGGATGTTGTATCTGGTAGTTAAAGTATATAATTCTTAATTTTAACCTAAATAACCGCGTAAATACGTTAGCTATAATAACTCACTCAGAACGTCTTTCAGTACGATATTAGATTATAACAATTTGAGTAATATATACTCAAATAATGTTTAGGTATACTCCTCACCTATAATTCACTTTAAATATGAAATAATAATAATACCTGATAATCCTTTTTAGATCTCATTTTTGAGATCCTACGCTCGGATATTCGTAAATGTTCAGATCGCATTCCAGCATCACTTCTAACTCAGTAAATATGTTTAATCTCCTAAGTTACAACAGATATCATTTGTTTTACATATTTTTTTGTTTTACCTAATGACGTTAGATATGAAACGCCATCTGCTGAATATATACTATCAGCAATAAATATAACATAAAAATCACAAATACAATTTGACATAAATAAAATAGCATATTCACCTAAAATATGCTGAATGTTTTGTTATTATATATCACTGCATGAATTGTTTCTTTAGTTCCATGCAGTTCCATCGACCTTTAGCGTGCTTTGATTTAACTGTTTTTGTTTCGCTTTTATGATTTTTAAAGTGACCCAAGACGACATTCAAGGACATTCTACAATAAACGGTCTGCTGTACTCTAATAACTTACAGCTGTAACTTAATGCAGTATTTCTTAAGGATTTTATATTTTACATTTAACGGTTTAAGTAATAAAGCTATTTCCTTCGAAACTTTTAATAAAAATGTTGGGCAGTGAATTAGAAGATTCTCTTGTTTACTACATGCGAATAGTAAACCAAGAAAATGTGTGTTGGTCGCTAAAATTATCGATACGAAAGTTACACTGTAACTAAATATTTTGGGGCCCCCGTATAAAAGAACCTGATTGTCATACTCAGACGATTATTCCTACTGTTTTTAAAACTATTCTTACACGCGATTAATCTTCAACTTCATTTTTCTCCACATAATCATTTGCAGAGAATTCATAATTTTCTTGCACGTTTTAGGAAATATTGCAGTACAGTAGACTTTAGAGTGGCTAGAAGATAAGAATGAACATGGGTTGAGCCAATACGGTTAATGTACTCTGTTGGTTTTGCCAGTTCCACGGCAAGCGGGCGACAGAGGTAGAAGATTTATCTGTCTCTCTCTCACCGAATGCACCTAGCAGTATCATACAGATGCTGAGATGTAGAGTGATACAGTTGCTGACAGAGAAGTTCACTTAATGTTTAAGCATGCGTGTGAGAACATACACAATGATCATCGCCTAATCTGAACCTTAAAACCTTGAGCATTTTAACAGCCATTTTACTAAAATTGTGAATTTCTAAGTGCATACTTAGCAAAATGTCAGTGCATAAGTGTCCATTTTGTCCATTTTCAGTGCCTTTCGGCCTGCCTATTTTACACATTTTAATTACCTATAAATGCGTGTTCAAGGGGCGTGGTTTTTAAGATTGAAGCGCGTCTTTTACCTATGAATTTATTTACTAAAGCTGAGTACTACGTTCTATGCAGTTTTAATCCTTTTTCTTTCTTATTAAAATTGTGTTTGTAAATGTCAAACTTGAGAACAGTTCACTTATATAGCTATCGTTCATGTGCACACAAAGCAAAATGATTCAAATTAGGTGAGTTCTACGAAATAAGGTGTCTGCTAAAGTGAAACAAAATAGTGACATTCCAACGCTTTATGAACATAGTTACTATTTTAACAATGCCATATTTGTATACCGTCTGTAATGCACTTTAAACCAAGTTTTGTTTCATTGAAATACTTAATAAATGCGTAATATATGAATGTGTATTTATGAAGCAGTTTGGCACCATGAATTTCATGTACTAATGTTACGCATTGTGGACAGAAATTATAGTCTTGCAGTAACAAAATCACTTCTCTGAAAAAGAAATTTGCGATCATCAATGCTTCTCCTATATCTGAAGCCAAGAGAGTTCAGAATATTATGCATAGGAGATACAGAATCCGTATATTCTATTTGCCCCCTCATTAAATTGGTCAGCCTTTTGGGTGTTGAATATTCACTCTTGTCATATAAATCATAAATAGTTGTACGTGAAACATACTTTTGAAAATTTTCTAAGTTGTAGCACATTTTTTAGCTGCCCGATATTTCCCTGGAGATCTAGATATGGAAACTTCTCCTAATTTGGTAAACTTTTTGCCTTCTTTAACAAAGTTCGTCACCTAATGAGCACACAAGTGATCAGCTTATAACATTAATTCTAGACCAGGAGCGAAATTTGTACTTTCGAAAATGTCTTTAATTGACATCTGTTTGAGAAAGGAATACACATTAACAAGAATATTTGTAGCCTATTTATGTAAAATCTTGTGAGTTGTTCCGCAGTCACTACTAGGCGTCCTATCGCGGATTTGTTTATAACAAAAGGCTAATACGCAATCCAGCTTCTAGAACTGAAACTCCGGTTTCAGCTGGAACCAGCAAAGGGCTCTGGCGGCTCGCACAATGTTATAGATGCCCGGAGTTTAACAACTCCAGCATCTTCTGCCACCGTAACCCACGATACTTACGGTGCGGTGGCACCCATACCAAAGATGTCTGTCCGCGTGCGATCACTGAGGTACCCCACCTGTGCTAACTGCAAGGGTGATCACATTGCGTGCTACGGGGTCTGCCCGACCAGAAGGCTGTGATAGCCTCTAGGAGGGCGCGAGCACAAACATCGGCAAGGCAGAATCCTGCCCCCGCTGTACCAGTGCAGCCAGCAGCTTCTGGTACAACTCAGAGAGCACGTGGTGTGCCTACCTTTGCGGAGGTGGAGCGCAAGCCTGCGGATCTGCCGGCGGTATCACGGGCAATACACACACGTCCACCTAAAGCAACAAAAACAGCCCCTAAGACCACACCTTCCGGTGGAGCGCAGGGACGACGTCCTGCCAGAGAGCAAGAGTCCGATTCTAAGGCGTCGAGCGGGCGATGTACTCCCAAGACCGCTCGTCAGCTGAGGGATGGACTGGCTAATGGTAGGCCGGCGCCCAGGCGCTCTTCTGCATCACCCGCTCCCACCAAAACTTCCTCTTCAAACGAAGTTTCTCCTCCCACCACACAGGCCTCAAAGATGCTGGTTTGGTTGCAGCAACTGCTGCAGAACCACAGCCGGCGTCTCTGTGAACTAGTGGTGAGTTTCTTTGACACCATGTATTCTGCAGCTCGAATGGTCATTGCCATGGAGGCGCTTGCCTTGTTGTCTACAGTAAGCCGCGCGAACCATAGTGGCGGGTCGAACTAGGTCCCTGACCTCGTTTTGATTCGCATTCTGGAATGCGGGTGGCATCAATGGACAACAAGATGAACTCCTACATTTTGCGAGGACATTTGCTTTGGATCTCATCTTGGTATCGGAAACACATCTCCGACCTGAAATGTCCTTCCGGATCTCCTGCTATCACTGCCTCAGGATCAACTGTGTGGGACGTCTTGGCGATGGCACGGCAATCTTCGTGAGGAGAGGTGCAGTCTTTAAACCTGTCCAGCTTCCCCCTCTTCATACCCTTGAAGCGAAGGCCGTCTGCGTGGACCTGGGCTGTTCCAGCCCTACATCCCAAAGTCATTATGGCTGGGGATTTGAATGCTAAATATGCGCGTTGGCATTCGGATCCCCGGACAGATGCAAGAGGCAGAGAAATCATCCGCAAAATAGATGGAGATCCTCAATTGAGAGTTGAGGGTCCCTGGCAACCCACTCATTTCCCGCGAATTCAAGGCCGTCCTTCGGTCATTGACTTCGCAATCATCAAACATTTTCCATTTCACTTATCACTAAATTCAGAAAGCGCCTTACATTCCGACCACAATCCAGTTGTGGCTGAGGTCAACTTACGGGTTGTTGTCATGACTTCACGGTTCAAAACCGTGAGGTCGATTGGGACTGCTTACGGGTCTGCATAA
Organism: Mantis religiosa; assembly: GCA_030765055.1. Lineage (NCBI taxonomy): Eukaryota > Metazoa > Arthropoda > Insecta > Mantodea > Mantidae > Mantis > Mantis religiosa. Next base: position 502,251 of record JAUKNK010000165.1, read on the forward strand.
ATGACTCCATACCTCCTAACCCACACATTACAAACACACCAACCCTAGAGACGGCGATCTATTCCTTCACCTCCATCGTAGGAAGAACTGTTCGTAACCTCACCGTTCAAACTCCAGCACCACTACACCCTCACGTCATCCCGTTAGACATCCATCTACTCATCCGCCGCACTTGGGCGGCTCGCAGACTTTAACGGCGACACCGCACTCGCCATAATCAGCTTCTGCTCGTGCGCTTGAGCCGAGAGGTTCGACTTCGCTTACGAGAGCACCTTGTGCGCGCGTCGGAGGAGTTGAAGTCTCGAGTGAATTTTGAGAATGGCGAATCATGGAGGCTTGCCAAAGGACTCCGGAATCGTGAAGGAGTACCACTACCCCTGTCCAAGGCACCCAATGCCTGGTGTATGAACCCCCAAGCCAAAGCAAATATGTTTGCCGACCACCTAGAGAGGACCATGAGGCCACGAGATGACCTCCAGGACCTAGACTTTACTGGCCGCGTCAAGCGGGAGGTACGTCAGTATCTTCGACGCCCTCTTGCTGAGGCGGACCGACTTCCTGTCATTAGACCCAGTGAGCTCCAGGGCGCACTCCGGCGTCTAAATCCCAAAAAGACGTCGGGAACTGATGGGTGGACCCCTATCATGCTCCATCACCTTCCATTCAAAGCCGTGCTCTTTCTTACTCGGGTTTTTAACATGTGCCTCGCCCTGGGGCACTTTCCACGAGAGTGGAGGGAGGCTCGGGTAATTTTCATTTTGAAGCCCGGTAAAAATCCGGCTCTCCCCGCTAGTTACCGCTGGCTTGCTTTAGCCCGCTTGTCGGCCCTACTGAGGGACATTCAAGCTATCCCTCCCCATCAGTTTGGTTTTCGTCCAGGACACTAGACATCACAGCACCTGCTGCGTTTGATGGAGGCCGCTGCCCTGGGTTTCCAGAAAAAAGAATTCCCCGCGGCCGTGACACTCTAGAAGGCCTTCTGTACCACCTGGCATGCAGATCTCCTACATAAATTAATCATCGTGGGGCTTCCCACACACATGATACATCTTCTACACACTTTCCTTAAACACAGACATTTCACAGTCACTGTGACAGGAAAGCTATCTACCAGACCACCTATCAGAGGAGGCGTCCCCGAAGGCTCTGTCTTATCCCCTACACTTTTTAGCGTGTATGTGTTGGATCTCCCCACGGAGCTACATGTCAACATAGCCCAACATGCCGACGATGTGCTACTATACAACACAGATAGAAACGCACGCAGAGCCTTCAACCCAATACAGCGACACCTAAGCCTCATTCATGATTGGTATAGGCTTTGGTGATTGTCCATCAACCAGGACAAAAGCCAAGTGATACTCTTCACCAAGTGTCACTTTCCCGCCAAGCTCCCTTCCTTTAATTATTCTGGCAGAAGGATAGAGTGGACAAACTCTCTGAAGTATCTAGGTGTAAAGTTGGACAAGGGCCTAACCTTTGGGTCTCACATCCAGGAGGTGGCTCATCGGGCATGCGGAGCTTCGGCTTCGTTATACCCCATGATGCGCTCAGGGATGCCGACACCCCTTAAGTTGCGCCTTTTCCAGGATTTAATTCCTCCAATATCGCTTTATGCGTGTAAGATTTGGGACATGGCCGCAGGAACCAATCTGAGACAACTTCAGCGTGTACAAAATAGATGCCTTAGAGCTATCTATTCTGTTTGCTGGAGGTTTCCCGTGAGATACCTTCATGAAGCCTCATCTCTCCACTATGTGGAAGATCTCATTAGGCGCCGCGCCACAAAATTCTACGCGAGTTTGCCTCAACATCAGAGCGCCCTGGTTAGGTCTCTAGGGAACTATAGATCCTCAGAAAGACGCTACAAGCTCTACCGGCATGCGGGCACACCCGGTAACAATAAATTTGTTATGACAACCTCAAAATTAGTACAGTTTGAAAATTAATAAACCTGATAAATTGAACTCTTCCTAAAATTCCTTATTTTCATCCACCTAAATTTAAACCGCCACCCGGAAAAACCCCACATATCCTGCCATTAAGTGTTTAAGTCCGTGTAGGACAGGTACACGAATGACACACATCGTGCTGACCATCAGTAAGCCGCCAGCTACTTGATTGATTGATGGATTCGATATAATTATTTTTTAAAAGTTCTTCATTAAAGTGAATGAAGTTTATACTGAGGTATTGTATAAGAAAACTATAACTGTTTGGGACAACAGAAATATACCAAACAAATTATAGTGCTGGACACAATCAAATAATATGAAGAATCGAAACTTTCATTTCTTCTTTCATTCTAATGTAAGTTCTCGGATGTCACATGCCACTTGCTTGCTTCAAAAAACAATTGCTCGGATGCTATAAACGGGAACATTTGTATTGTAAATTTGTGGGTTCGTAGAATTAAAAGTCCGATATGTAGAAATTTAAAATGTTTTCTATTTCTCTGTTTACGACTCACTGACACTTGGTGAGTCGTCCCTTCCTAATATATCTCATCTGATAATTCCAGACTGCTCCAGAACACTCAAGAGACCGAATAGTCTGTAACAATCAAGATGAGACACGAAATTTCCATTTATCACAGTTTGTTTCGGCAGACCTTTATCTGCATTCTATCTTTATCAGTTCCTTTGTGTAAACAAGCCGCGTTATCGCTCCACGCGAAACTTTTATGCCCGTCGCCGCGACACAGCTTCCTCCTCAAGGCTGGCCGTCCCGAACAGCACTATCGTAACGGGCCAGACGATTCAGGTATACCACCAACATGTTCCCTCGAGGCACCTTCTGGATGCGGTAGACCACGTCGTTATTCCTCTTCACCACCCGGTACTGTCCTTGCCATGGCTATTGAAGTCTCGGACATCGTCCCTTGGTCCGGGTAAGGCGGTACATCCCGACCAGGTCTCCTTGCCGGAACCCTTGTCAGTTGGCCTGCCTGTGTAGAGGGCTCCGTGCGGTCGCTTGCCTTCTGGATGTTCTGGCGAGCCATCTCATGCATGTCGTGGAGATCATCCACAAAGTTCTGCACATACTCGGTTTCTGGCTGTGTTGCGTCCGGGGGCTCCCAAAGGCCAGGCCACAACGGAGGTGTAATTCTGGGCGAATCATGAGGCTTGTGGGCCTCATCCCAGTGGTGTCGTGAGTGACGAGCCGTAGGCCGGCAAGAACAGGGGCACCATAACTTACCAGTCTCGCTGACGGCTGGTCACGACCTTCCTCAGATGTTCTTCTAAGGTCTTGATATACCGTTTGACCATGCCATCCGACTAGCAATGCAGAGTTGTTGTGCGGGTCTTGTTCACCTCAATCCTTTCCAGCGACTCCTTCATCAGGTTGGATTCAAAATTGGTGCCCTGCTCGCCTTGGAGTTCTAATGGGACCCCAATTCGGCATAATACTTGTTCCAAGAAGCAGTCTGTGATTGTCTTTGCCTCCTGGTTCGGGATGGCATACACCTCCGGCCACTTTTTGAAGTATTCCACGGCCACCATCACTTACTTGTTGCCTTGGTCGAACACTGGGAATAGTCCAGCTATGTCGATGGCGATAAGTTCGAATGCCGCTACAAAGTTGTACTGCTGCATGGGACCCCGGCTTCTAGTCTGAGGGCCGCAACTCGCCGCGCATACGTGACATTGACGCAGCTATCCACGTCAGCTCGGAGCTCCATCCAGTAGCAGCGCTCCCGAAATTTCTCGATCGTTCTGTTTCCTCCCAGGTGTCCTCCTGAAGTGCTGGTCCTCCTGAAGTACACTTCCTCCAAGACATCCGGAACCTTACTTTGGGGAAGAACCAACAATTCTCTTTGCGTCTTCCCTTCAGGCGATTCCCATACACGGAACAGCACACTCTCTCTTGTCTTCAGTGAGTCCCATTCGGCAGAATACGACCTGTAGGAGGCCCTTCTCGGGGCGATTTCCTCCCAGGTTGGTCTTGTTCCTGCCTCCACTTCTCTCAAGAGTGACCGCAAGTCTGCGTCCGCCAGCTGCTCCCTCCTCAGGCCTGCGCTATCTCTTGTCTTCAGTGAGTTCCATTCGGCAGAGTACAACCTGTAGGAGGCCCTCCTCGGAGCGATTTCCTGCCAGTTTGGTCTTTTCCCTGCCTCCACTTCTCTCAATTTTGACCGCAAGTCTGCGTCCGCCAGCTGCTTCCTCATTAGGCCTGCGCTATCCCAGCCATCCGCAGGCACTGCCGTGACCACTCTGAGAGATGGGCATGCTCCTTCTCTTCCCCTCTTCTGCACTGACTACTCTTCTAGGCAAATTCTTTGGGACCTGGCGTGTGCGTTGCCTTTGCTCTTCCCTCTACGATGTTCAGAGATAAGGTCGTACTCCTGCAGCCTTTTTACCCAAAGTGCTGTTTACCTGTTGCTTCCAGGTTCCTAATGCTCAGTAGACAAGATAGAGCGCAATGGTCAGTCCTTATGTGGGATGACTGACCATTCAGGAACTTGAGAAAGTGCTCCAATGTCTTTACTACCGCCAGTAACTCTCGCCGGGTGACGCAGTATTTATTCTCTGCCTTGGAAAGGGTCTTGCTGTAGTTTGCTGTTACCCGCGCTTGGCCATCCTGGAAATGTGATAGGACGCCTCCAATGCAATGGTCGCTGGCGTCGGTGTCCACAATGAAGGGGCTACTTGGTTGTGGGAATCCCAAAATAGGAGCACTGCACAGTGTCCTCTTCAGGTGCTGGAAAGCGTGTTCAGCGTCCTCTTTCCACTCAGATGATCGGTGCTCCTCTGTCAGGCGGGTGTGGGGTTCTGCGATGTTGGTGAACCCCTATATAAAACGGCGGTGATAGCTGCACAGCCCTAGGAAACTGCGCAACTCTCGCTTATGCTTTGGGTGAGGCCAATCTCTCACAGCCTGTGTCTTCTCCGGGTCTGTGGCCACTCCGGTTGCTGAGACTATGGGGCCCAAGTATTTGACTTCCTTGCGGAGCAGCTGGTACATCTTTGCATTTAGCTTCAAATTGGTTACCTGCAGTCTCTGTAGCATCTAACTTAGCTTCTCAAGACGGTCTGCGAAGGTAAATAAAAAGAAATCCTGGGCTCTTTGAACGTGCCAATTGTACAAAAGTATATACCTTTTATACAGGGTGTTACACAAAGGTACGGCTAAACTTTGAGGAAACATTCCTCACACACAAAGAAAGAAAATATATTATCTGGACATGTGACCAGATGTGACGCCTTCTCACACAGCAGCGCAAAACCATCCGCATGAATATGTGTCAGGACTTGAAAAGTGAATTTTCACGTGAACGAAACTTCTTAAACAAAGCCATTACAGTGGATGAGAGTTGGCGTTACGGATATGGCCTAGAAAACAAGCAAGCGTTAAGCCAGTGGAGGACTCCCAAATCTCCCAGACCAAAAAAGCGACGCATATGAGGTCAAATGTGAGGACGTTGATCATTGTCTTTTCTGATGTTCGTGGAATTGTGCATCGGAAATTTGTACCCCTGGCCAGACTGTTAACCAGCACTTTGACTGGGATGTTTTAAGGCGGCTGCGAGAGTATGTGAGGAGGAAGTGTCCGGAACTTAGGCGATCAGATGACTGGTTTCTGCATCACGACAACGCTCCAGAACACACGAACCTACGAGTGACCCACTATTTGGTATCTCAGATGTAGTCTGTCGTTCCCCACGCTCCGTATTCGCTGGACCTAGCCCCGTGCGACTTTTTCCTATTTCCGCGTCTGAAAATAAGCGCTAAAGGGTAAGTGTTATGACGATGTGGAGGTGGTAAAACAGCTCCACAAAGGGCACTGGACAATATTAAACTTGAAGAGTTGAGAGACTTGATACGTTAATCGCATGTAATAGAGCGGATTTTCAAGGTGACTGAAGTAATTTTGTAAAAAGGTTCATCAATAACATTTTTATGACAACAATCCGGTTTATGTTAGGTCCCCCCTCCTATATATATATATATAGTCACCCAATTATCGGAAGGCGCTACCAACTGGCGGCTGGGTGATGACCGGAAGGCATTCGACCACGCCTACCCATTTGTATTATAGCGCTAAGGAAGGGATGGTTGGGAAAAGATTACTGAATGTCCTTTTCCCCTCCCCTGCCGTCTGGAACCTTCGGGGTGGTTCACTGATACGCGAGACTTCCTGAAACAGCGATATTCCTATAAAAAGTGGCTGCAGTTGGCGGGTCAGTCAGTTCTTGGCTAGCAGCTTTGAGAAGCACCGAGTGAGTACACGGACTGGAAGACGGTGTACGTGTATTAGAGGAGTTGTACTTAATTGTGAGAGTGCAGTGGACCAGTGGCAGACCAACTGACCAATTGTAATATTGTGCGCTAAGTAATTTTATGTAATCGACAAGTGTTCCAACTGTAATTCGAAGGAAATAAAGAACATTTTGAGTTTGTGCAATTGGACCTTTAATTTCACCAACCCACAAAGTCACAAACTGGTGTCAATAAGTGGGATATTACAGCGATGGAGGTTGCAGTGGCACAGGTTTTAGAAAAGTTGGAGACGGCAAATAACAACTTGGCCGCGAAGATGAACGAATTAACGAAGACGGAGACGGCAAATAATAACCTGGCCGCGGAACTGAAACAAATGAAGACGGCTAACGACAACCTCAACGCCGAGCTGAAGGAAATAAGGACGGCGAATGACAACCTGGCTGCGAAGGCGGAAGCTGCAAACAACAACATGGCCACGACAATGACCGCAAAGATGACCGAACTGACCACGAAAATGAAGGTGTCAAACGAGGCTTTCGCCGCACAATTTGAAGAACAGTTGGCCAGCGTAAGAGATGACGTGACGGAACAGGGAAAGCGGATGGGCCAAGTGGACGAGCACGTCGAGATACTGGCGAACCGCTACAATGACCGAGACGAAATTGCCGACAGTAACGCCTAGTCCATGAACGCCATGGTGGAAGACGTCGAAGACGTTGCTAACCGCGTATACAATCTGGAGGGAAAGGCAGACAGCAGCACAAAGACCCTGAACGCCATGGTGGAGGACGTCGTCAGCAGGAGGCTAAACGATTTAAAGGGCGACGCGTCGGGACGAAACACAACATCGGCGCGTGTCAAACCTACTAAATACGAAGGTGCAAAAAGTTTCGAAGTCTTCCGGTGGACAAACACAACAAGTGGTGACCAGAGGAAACGGCCGAAAACAGCCAATAGCTAGTCGTCAGGGACGGGCCACGGAAATGTACTGAACGCGGTACAGACATCGGCGGCATCCAAGGTCATCTGGCAGGACCTGGAGAATCGTTTTGGAAACCACCGCTTAGCTGCAGCGTACCGCAGCCAGCTAAACGCAAGGTCACAGCAGCCAGGGGAGACACTGCGGGAGTTCGCCCTGCAGTTGAGCAAATGGCTAATAAGGCCCAAGTTGACCTCCTACTAGATTTCGAATCCCGGGAAGCTGCCTACATATTCGTTAACGGGGTACGACACACGGAGGTTCGTCAGCGCCTAATGCTAGGCAATTATAAAACCATCCACGAGACGCTAACGGCAGCATTAAGGATGGAGGCGGCCAAGGTAACAGCTATCCCGACGTTGTGAATGAGGTGTGTCCGCTACACCAGAGACCGAAGAGCAGCCGAGGGACGCCGGCGAAGACCTAGTGTACTGCGTTGGGGGTGCGAACCGCCCGGACACTTGGAGAGAGACTGTCCAGAGCAGGAAGAGCAACCGGAAAACGAGCAAGGGCCGTCGTGGAATAGCGTATGACGGCGCCATCACCACCACCCCCTTCGAGTGACACTGCGCGCCGTCAGCCGGCGTATGGATGACCACCTCATCGCGGACGGTTGGGTGAGGGGGAAGCCGTGCCACGTGCTTGTGGACACCGGGGCAGCCGTGCCCATTATCAGACCTGACGTGGCGAAGGGTTTGCTGACAAGGAAGCCGAGCCGACCATACGAGCTTGATAAGGTATCGGGTGACAGCCTGCCTGTAGAGAAGGCCCTGCTAAAGTTGACCTTGCGAAGGAGTGCCGTAGGTCTGTGTGTGTTCGTCAGGAAGGCGGCCAAGGAGGTGATACTGGGATTGGATGCCTTCAGGAGCCACGAGGGTAAGGTAGGCGTCAGCAGGAAGGTCGTGCGGCTAAATGGAAAAGAGGTTATACTACGTCAACCCAAAGAGCGCCTTGGAATCTGCAGGGTCGCCTTGAATGGAGACATGGTTGTCCCCGCGCGGAGCGAGGTGGTGGTGACAGTGCGATTGGAAGGCCAGAGAACCAGGAACATGATGATGGACCAGAAGACGCCAGTACACGGACTATGTGTATCCAGGGCATTGCTGCCGTGTCGAGAGGAGGTGCCACTGAGACTGCTAAATCCACAGGAAACCAATCACGACGTCCAGTTCGGAACGGATTTGGGAACGTGCTAGCCCATGGTAAGCGTAAAAGCAATCAACAAGACGCAGGAGCCGGTGCCGACGCAACAACCAGGGCCCCGGCTAGAAGGCTTACTGGAGAGGACGGCCGACCACCTTACCGCAGAATAGCTGGAGAAAGTTCGACAACTGCTGATACGATACCAGCGCGTCTTCAACCAAGGAGGTAGTGACTGCGGCCGCACGGACAAAGTGCTTCACCTCTTCAACACCGGGGAGGCCCGGCCTATTCGGCAACCTCCTAGACGCTTTCCGCTGGCGAAGCAAGTGTCGGTTCGAGACATGCTGGAGGACACGAGATCCAGGGGAGTGACTGAAGAGTCTGACAGCCCATGGTGTTTCCCTGTAGTCTTGGTGAAGGAGAAGACCGGCGAGCTACGCTTCTGCGTAGACTACAGTAATCTGAACGCTGTCACCTGGATGGAATGTTTCGCGTTACCCCGAATTGACGACACCCTGGATACGCTAGCTGATTTACAGTTCTTCTCGACCCTGGACCCTAAGTAGGGCTACTGGCAGGTAGCTCTAGACCCGAGAGACAAGGAGAAGACCGCATTCTCGACAGGCCAAAGGTTCTGGCAGTTCACAGTTATGCTCTTTGGCCTCTGCAACGCACCAGCTACCTACCAACGCCTCATGGAGAACGTGATGAGGGGTCTGACATTAGACCTTTGCTTGCTATAAATGGACGACATCATCATCCTCGGGCTGACTTATGAAGAGCAATTCGAGAATCTGGGTAAGGTGCTACAGACACTGCAGGCAACCAACTTGAATTTCAATGCGAAGAAGTGCCAGCTCTACCGCAAAGAAGTCAAGTATTGGGGCCACATAATCTCAGCAACCGGAGTAGCCACAGACCAGGAGAAGACACCGGCTGAGAGAGATTGGCCTCGCCCAAAGGATAAGAAAGACCTGCGCAGTTGCCTGGGGCTGTGCAGTTATTACCGACAGTTCATAAGGGGGATCTCTTAACATCCCCAAAACCCTCACCTGCCTGACAGAGGAACAGCGGCCTTATATTTGGACGGAGTACACCAAAGACGCTTTCCAGCACCTGAAGAAGACCCTGTGCAGTGCTCCAATTTTGGGTTTCCCACAAACGGGTGGCGCCTTCATGGTTGACACCGACGCCAGCGACCATTGCATTGGAGGTATCCTATCGCAGATCCAGGAGGGCCATGAGCAGGTGATAGCCTACTACAGCAGGACGCTATGCAAGGCAGAGAAGAACTACTGCGTCACCCGGTGAGAATTATTGGCGATAGTAAAGACCTTGGAGCACTTCCATAAGTACCTGTATGGTCAACCATTCCACCTGAAGACTGACCATTCCGCCCTAACCTGGCTATTGAGCTTTAAGAACTTGGAAGGTCTGACAGCACGTTGGGTCCAGAAGCTGCAGGAGTATGACTTCACCTCTCAAAATCTTAGGGGGAAGAATCACGGTAACGCAGATGCTATGTCCCGAAGACCCTGTCCAGAACAGTGTGGCCAGTGCACAGGAGTGGAAGAGAAGGAGCGTGCCGCAGCAGTCCGAGTAGTCACGGCAGTACCTGCAGATGGCTGGGTAAGCGCAGGCCTGAGGAGGGAGCAGCTGGCGGAAGCAGACTTGGGGCCAATCTTGAGGGAAGTGGAGGCAGGGATCAAGACCAACCTCGGAGGACATCGCACCGAGGAGCGGCACCTACAAGTCTTCCTGGGCCCAATGGTCCCCGTTGAAGACCAGAGAGTGCGTGCTGTTCCCGGTCTAGCCCAGAGGTTCTACTCCCATTAGTCCTGAACCAGTAGGAACTGGACCCTAGCCTCCTTGAACCAGGGAGTATCCGAGCTGTCCCAAAGGGCGCTCGGCGTCCTCCGAGGTGCTTTCCATAGGGCAAGACCTAGAGACTAACAAGCCCCCCCATCTGGTCCTATGGACTCAAGACGGGATGGGCTGTTCCCGGTATGGAAATCACCCGATGGGGAGACGCAGAGAGAACAGGTGGTACTTCCCCAGATTAGGGTCCCGGAAGTCTTGGAAGAAGTGCACGCCGGTAGTTCAGGAGGACACCTGGGAGCGAAACGGACGATTGGCAAACTACGACAGCGCTACTGCTGGCTGAGGCTCCGAGCAGACTCTGAGAGATGGTGCCGTCAATGTCACGTGTGCGCAGCGAGTCGCGGCCCCCAGACTAGGAGCCGGGGTCGCATGCAGCAGTATAATGTTGGAGCGCCTTTCGAACGAATCGCCGTCGACATTGCTGGACCATTTCTGATATCCGATTGAAGCAACAAGTACCTGATGGTGGTCGTGGACTACCTCACCAAGTGGTTGGAGGTGTATGCCATCCGGAACCAAGAGGCAAGGTCAATCACAGAGTGCCTCGTGGAGCAAGGGTTCTGCCGATTTGGGTTACCGTTAGAGCTGCACAGTGACCAGGATACCATTTTGAGTCCAACTTGATGAAGGAGGCACTACAAAGGCTTGGACCGGACAAGACCCGCATTACGCCTCTACTTCCCTAGTCGGATGGCATAGTCGAAAGATACATCAAGACCCTAGAGGAACACCTGAGGAAGGTCCTGGCCAGCCATTAGCGAGACTGGGACGTCAAGGTACCACTGAACTTGCTGGCCTACCGCTCGTCTACACACGACACGAGTATGACGCCAGTCAGCTTAATGTTCGGCCGAGAGTTACGCCTTCCTTGTGACCTGGCTTTTTGAGGCCCTCCGGAGGAGAAACAGCCAGCGACCGAGTATGTGTAGAACCTGGTGGACCACCTCCACGACATGCACGAGATGGCTCGCCAGAACATCCAGAAGGTGAGCGACCGCATGAAGACCCGACACGACAGATAAGCCACAGCCAAGGGTCCCAGCAATGTGACCTGGTCTGGTTGTACCCTCCTACCCGGACCAAGGGACGCTGCTCGAAGCTTCAGCAGCAATGGCAAGGACCGTATCGGGTGGTGAAGAGGACTAACGACGTTGTCTACCGCATCCAGGAGGTGCCCCGAGGATAGATGTTGGTGGTACACCTGGATCGCCTGGCCCGCTACGGTGGTGCTGTTTGGGACGACCAGCTTTGAGAAGGGAGCAGTGTCACCCAATTATCAGAAAGCACGACCAACTGACAGCTGAGTAGGGGACCGGAGGCATTCGGACCACGCCTACACATTTATCTCGGTCACTAACTGAGGGGATGATTAGGGAGGTGTCACTGGTCGCTGACCGACTCTTCCCCCTCCCCCTGTCGTCTGGATCCTTCGCGGTGATTCACTGAAATGAGAGACTTCGAGAAACAGCGATATCCCAATAAAAGGGGGCTGCAGTTGGCGATTTCAGTTGAGTTCTTGTGGAGCAGTCGTGAGGAGCGTCCAGTGAGGGAACGGACTGTGTAGGTGCATCGGAGAAGTGTACGTAACTGCGTGCAGTGGACCTGTGACAGACAAACTGATGAATTGTAATTGTGTGCATTACGTAAGCCTGTGTAATCGGCAAGTGTTCCGATTATAATTCGGTGGAAATAAAGAACATTTTTTAGTGGTGCAATTGGTATTTTAATTTCACGAGCCCACAAAGTCACATTATTTTAAATTAATTTAAAACAAATTTAACGAACTCAAATTTAAAACATCATAAAACTTATTTGCATATCGTGACAACTTGGTCATGAATGACACATTGAATTATTTTACAAAATGTCGTTAATGTATGCCACAACGTAGTGCAGAATCACACATAGAAACGCTACATAAATTATATTAGAAATGTCACCAAGACGTGTAATTTCATAAAGCAACAGATGAAGATTATCTTCATCACAAAATTATATTACAAACCATAATAGGTGGAACGAGCTGTCTAGACGGATTTATAAATCCAGAAGCATCCTACGTGAAGTAAAGATGAAAATGAAAAGTGCAATTGAAAAGAGTGCAGGGTACGGTGTAATGTATAGCATGCTGTTACAAACTGACTTGTAACTGGTACTTGATAGGATGTTAGAGCAGGTTGGAATAGAGACAACACCTTGTTCAGTTCGACGGTTACAAGCAGAGGCAAGATTTTGTGCTGACAATTATTTATAAAATTCGCATTTATAATTTTAATTGGTATGTTTTGTGTTTTTTTTATCATAAATTCTCATTAATTTCGCGCACATTTTTGGGGAACAATTAATAAGTAATGGCATGGCTCAAATGAAAAGTAACAGGTAACTAGAGTAGCGCAACTGTGAAAACCACTTTTTTGTAAATTAAGACATTTTATTTTAAGTCAGCAGATAGTAGGTAACATGAATAAGAGCAAATATCACACAACCGACATCGCTAAACTGCAGCATACAAAACGTTGTGATTTTTTCGCTTTTCATACTTGTTCTGTTGTCTGTCACCACGAAGTTAGATGTAAAGAAAAATCTCTCACTGTCATCGTTTGACATCGGCAACCGAAGACATTGAAGGCACTTTTCACTGAAATTGTGGTAAGAATCAGCTTTTGCCTTTAATGACAGGGGTGCTGTTACTACATCTAATCTGTTGTCGATACCATCATGACTTTGCAGTTCAAGAATGCCACAAAGCTCTTTGTAATAAAGAAGCAAATCAGAATCACAAGTAATATCACTGGTTTTAATAGTATTTTCCTGTTTAAATGCTGCCATTACACGATTTAAATCACCTGTACTTGATTTAGTAACTAGCCCAGAAAGTTAAAAAAAATGATATAGCTTTAATGGTTATTACATCAGCAGTTTCTTTGACATAATGGAGTTTAATTTGGACAAAGTCATACGACAGCAAACTTTTATATTCTCTTTTACTGCTTTTCTAATACTGGGCTGCATGATATGATCTACAAGTCCACTTACTTTGTTTACTCCTACAATATCACATTTGGTTCTCAGCCGGTTATTTCTGGCTAAAACTAGATGGGCAATTTTTTTTTTTAAATCCAATACTTGATCTGCTATCAATCTGAAATTTTCAGAAACAAATATTGTTCCTGTTGTACCTTTGAAACCAGTCCCTCAATAATATAAAAAGTACGTGAAGAGCGTCAAAAAACCGACTACAAATAGTCTTTGCGATTAGAAATAATAAGTTTACTTTGACAACCTTAATTACAGAACAAAAAGTAAAACTTCTATGTTAATAGATAAATTAAATAATATATGTTTGAAACAATATAAACTAAACCCAGTTAAAATAGGTTATATGAACGATAATGTTAATCTTTAAATCTGTAACCTTAAGGTAAGAAAGTACTTCATTTGTGGTTAAAATTTACGTATCTTTATTTTTACTTTTTATTATAATTTAGTCCCTCGAGATTCCAAATCTATAGCTATGAAGTTCATTTGAGCAAAATCTATACCTAATTTGCTTATTATATTAATGGGTATTAAGTTTTTGACACCCTCCCTTTCGTAAACTTCCAGTAAATCGATCATAACTTCTATAATACTGAACATATATTTCTGAACTAAACCTTGTTTTGTAAGAGATCCGTCAAGCTTCGATTTGACTCCAATGAAGCTAGTGTTTCTTTTGTGCTTTTCTGTGTAGTGAAGAGTTACTTTTTCTGAATAATATTGTGAACTACTTATTGGTGAACGTATGTAATGGGTAGGCCCAGAATAAGTGGAAAGCGAAAGTTCACAGACAATTTTTTTACTAAAAACCGAACAGTAAATATGGAAAATGTAAATAGAATAGACAATGATACCGCATGTAATATTGAGGTTAGTAGGCCCAGTTCACACAATACATGTGCTAATCATGATAGTAGTCATATACAGAAATTGATGAGCTGTGAGACCTGAAAGCACATACCATTGTTGAAGAACTGGCCAAGAAGGCAAGAAAAATGAAGAGGAGCTTGAAAAGAACAAGGGAGGATATAGGGGGTGAAGAATATGCAGCAGGAATTGTTCTGAGTCACTGAAAAGTCAGTAATCAAGATATGAACTTTAAAGCTGTTTTTGTCAGTTTCACATTCCGGTTTACTGTTTTAAAACACTATTTAACCAAAACGTATAATTTTTTGAGTGCATCAAAGAGACTTAGAGAAATAATAATAATAAGAATTTATTTTTCTCTGAGATTCGTAATACTTGTTTAAAAACTAAAATTATCTGAAATGTCAGTGCTATTTAAAAAAAAACTAAAAATTATAACAAACTATCAGTACAAAATTTGCAAGTAATATTAGGCATTATTCATGATAAAGGTTTTAAGAACATGCCTGGAAACCTTTATGTACATATCAACAATAATTTATTATTAATGTGCACTCAAAATCATGGAAACAGCATTGCAGAGTTAGGCAATACCTTCTAGCCTTAATGAGATAGGATTGCATTTTCTAAATGAAGGTGTAAAAATGTGTGGAAATCTTTAAGAAATTATTGATGACTATATTACAGATTTCGAAGTTCCTATTCGGCATATAAATGAAAATGATAAATCATTAATTAAAATGAAATATGGTAACATATTACAAAATTTGAACAAAAACAATCACAAATATATTAACTCATTAAATGACAAAGTACTAAACTTTGCGAAATATGAAAAAGGTAATATGATTTTAATCTCCCATAAATTTTATTATAGTAATGGAATGGAACTTTTACCGCAGGGAAAATGTTTTATAAGAATCGGTATTGACCCTCATGTAAATCTGCATTTCAAATTTTATTAACATGTTTAATGAAGTAAAACTTATATCACTTTCAGAAAAACATATCATTAAGCTTATTAATCCAGTTTTAACTAGAATTAATGTTATTCCCAAAATTCATCAGCCTGGAAATAAAATGAGACAGATTGGGAACTGTATAAATTCACAGTCATTAAAACTTCTTTAAAGCTGGTAAGAAAGATCAATAATGTAACTAGTATTGTCTAAGAATGATAAACTTGTTCCCTTTCACGTAACTGTCTCATTTCCCAGCATTTCTACAGAAAACATTTAATAATTCTGAAAAGTAATTGCGTTCTATAGATTTGCATGAGGAATCCATAGTTGATCTTGTTAGGCTAACTAATCTTTGTATGGATCAATTTTTTTTTTCAATTTTGATGATGAATTCATTCAACAAAATTCTGGTTTAGCAATAGGAATCCATTTGCAATTCTTCCTGACGCTTTTATGATCTATTTTGAAATGCAAGTCACGAAAGCATTCCTTTTCATTTTTAATGCTTGGTATAGATACACATAAAAGAATAAACACACAACCGATTCCTTAAAACTTCCAAATATACAACATAAAAGTATAAAACTCACCTTAGACATTGAAAACAATAGTTATCTTTCTTTTCTATATGTAAAGATCATAGAATATAACAATAAGATAAACTTTGACATTTATGGGAAGTTTAAACATATCGACAATTACATAAGGAAGTTTTAAAACTTTTTTTTCATAATGTTGTTGTTTTTAATAGTTTAATTTACAGATTATTAAGCCCCGAAATATATATTAAATTAATAGGGTATATAAACATTATTAATACAGGTTTAAGCAGTGGTTTTAATAATGATTTCATAAATAAAAGAATTGAACAATTTAAATATAATGGTGCAAATAATGTTGCTGACCTAAGAACAAGATGATTATAATTTTAAAAAAAATGTACTTAGCATTCTTGTGCTATTAAGAATTTGACAAAAGGTTTAAAGAATTTGCTATAACTTTGGGTCTTCAAAAGAAAGATAATATAAAAAATATATTAAAATTTTCTTAAAAAAAAAAAATTTCCGATATTAGGAAATCTTGTTTTTTAGTAATTTAATTATTTAGGTTGCGGCCGAGTTTATATTGCAGGATCAAGCATAAATTAAAAACCCGAATGAAGGAACGTTTCAGAATTATTGGGTATAAGAAAATGGATAAACCAGCAATAGCAGATCATTTGTGGTAATTTAACCATGATATAAACTGAGAAGTTAAATTATTAGAGAATGACATGGCCCATAAGATATAATATTTTGGCAGATAGTATCTTAATAAGTATAAATTGGTAATAAATTCAGAAATACTGCCAATAGATTCTACCTTTAAGTTTGTTTTATTTTCAAAATTTTATTTTGTTTTATTATCTCTTGAGTTCTTTGAGGTATATCTAATTTCATAAAACCGTAAGTGAAGTTTTTGGCAAATTATTATACCTTGTTGTAATAGTTTTACCGCTAAGAGGACTTTGAGTCTTTGTTTTGCACACAAAACTCATCTCACGAGCTCAGGTTCTATTATAGTTTATTTATTAGTTCTACTAAATTTAAAGAAAAAGGTTCCATAAAAGGAACAGGTAATATGATTAGAAATAAATATCTTATTACTTTAAGATTGTTGCACGAAAGGTCTTGTAAAATTTAAGTATAATTATGCAACACTGACAATGTAATTCCTTAAAGTTTTCAGTCATTTAGCTGAGCTTTTATTTTTGATGACCCCCTTATACAAGGCATTAAGAAACTTTCTTTATTAGCGTGAACTTCCAGGGAGGCTTAGAGATATATTTTATGATCTTATGACTAATGATACACAGGAGCATTTCTAAAAAATAGTTTTTTATAAATTTTCTGCAATTTACCAGATCATAAGGAACAGATTTATAATATATTTTGGATTTTCCAGCGTTATCACAAAGGAATTTTTAAACTTGATACATGTCCAGAATTTTGAAGCAATGAATAGCTTTAAAAATCAAATAACTATATTATCAAATATTAAAATGTTGGAGATTTGTAAATCAACATGATAATTTTTAATTGGATTAAAATTACACCGTATGTGGCATTTTAAATTTGTTTAAAAATCGTTTCTAAGAAATTCAAATTTATAATCGAACAATCTTTTATTTTTTTTCATCACCTACGTTATAAATATTGATAAATTAAAGTATCAATTTATGAGAAACGATATATTTATGTAATTGTGGTGCGAACGAAAGATGCAATCAATATTACTCAAGTAATAAGTAATAAGCAAGATCCACTCTCTACGGTTGTATTCTTTTAGATTGCGGTGCTTGTCTACAAAATTTGAGGTAAGCTTACTGATAAAGTAATGTTCAAATATAAGGAAAATATTACAGGAATGCGACTCGGTAACGATGAGCATTGGTCCGCCACATTTCCAATGGTGTGTTTCAGTGTATCTCCTAGCGAACTACGTGATAAAGTACTATTTAATTTTGGTCGATTTTTATACATTTGAAACAGAATCTAATGAATCTGGAAATTATATAAATTGTTACCTTATCTTTTTCTGCTCTAGTTGATTTAGGTTGAAACTGCGTTCCTTGCAGTCAGCCCCTCTGCCCCTGCAAACAATGATATAAATTAACTCACTATAGTTCCTGAGCAGACAGGAGAATCCCACAGAAATCAATAAATTAATTCAGAAAAGCGTTTCTCTGTATAGTCACAGATGAAAGCTCCAAAAATATATAACATATACCTATTCCTAAATACTAATTAAAACATATTGACACAGTTGGTTATAATCCACATAAAAAATTTAATATCTGATAGTTAAAGTATATAATTATCGAATGATTTAACATTAATAGCGTACAAACGTCAGCTATAATAACTAACTTAGAACGTCTTTCAGTACAATATAAGATTATGTGATACCTTTGTTATGTATTCTCGAATAATATTTAGGTATATTTATTGCCAATTATTTACTTTAAATATAAAATAATAATACCTGATAATCCGTAGTTTACATTAGATTTGCGAGAGCCTAAGCTCGTATATTCGTAAATTGTTCCTTTCTGATCGCAGCATTCCTTCTAACTCACTAAATATGTTTAATCTCGTTAGTTACAACAGCCATCATTTGTTTTTACTTAACGACATTATATCCGATACGCCATCTGCCTAAGATATGCTATTAGCATTAAATATAACCTAAAAACCACAAATACAATGTGATATAAATAAATTAAGTATCATATTTTGCTACAAAAATGCTAAATATTTTTGTATTATATATCGTTGTATGAGTTGCTTCTTTATTTTTATTCAGTTCCATCGTGCTTTAGCGTGTTTTGTTTTAACTGGTTTTCTTTTGCTTTCACGATGTTTAAAGTTGCTCAAGACAGTATTTCTTAAGCATTTAGCATTTTATACTTGACGACTTAAGCGATAAAGTTATTTCCTTCTAAATTTTTAATGAAGTGTTCTGCCGTGAATTACATTATCATATTTACTAAATGCAAATAGTAAACCAAGGAAATGCGTGTTATTCGCAAAAAATGTTGATACAAATTTTAGACTGCAACTACATATTTTGGGGCCGCCGTATAAAACTTGATGTGCTTTACTCAAATGGTTATCTCCAATGTTCCCTAAACTATTATTACACGCGGTTAGTCTTCAAATTTATTTTAATCCAGTTAAGGATTCGTAGCGTATAGCAGTGTCGGACAGATGGCGTGGATAAATACTTAAAGAAGGTTCAAATGAGAAACAAACATGGACAAGTTATTCCCAATTGAAGTCAAGCTTAAATGCATCTCACAACATAACCCAGGGCATTTTCTACACACTGTATGTCTGTGTATAGTTTCAGTAGTCTAGCAACAAAACTGTGATGCAAGGAGATCTTAATTTATGAAAATTTCAATAGTGGGAAAACAAGGTTAAAGAATTATAATTCATATCTAACACTAGCATTCACGTAACTTTCAAGCTAGATTAGGGTATTTAAAATTCGCTAGTGAATGCTATCTAAGCATTCTTTGGATTCAAGAAGGCTTAAACTATTTTACAGTGAAAAGAGAAAATGCGATTTTTTGAAAATGTTCATGAAATTTCAGTCACACTTGTCCTTAACAATTGTCAGAAAATAGATACTTTTCTTGTACGTGTTATAGAATATTGCAGCAAAATAGGCTTTAATCAAGTCAGAACTCCTAATAGCACTATAGTCACTATGAAGCAATTTAATGGGACGATGGGGGATGCTGATGCATTTCTCACCTTTGGTGACGATCTTAAAGAAACCTAGAAGTTTCCCCTGCAAATCTGAATCTGTATGCGCATAAGTAATTCTTGAGCGATGAATTCTTTCTCCCAGCGTCGTAGTCTCCGACCAGAGAAATATGCAATTCTACTACTGATTGATTAAATTTTCTATCATACTTTGCCAAAGAAGAGTACCTTATTCCGCATATTCATTTCAATGATTGATCTTACAAAATTTAGAAGATTATTGATAATTGCCTTTACTCCTTCTACTAATGATGCAAAATTCTACTTATAAATTAATAGCACATTAGCTATTGATGCGTCTATTATGCATCACCCAAATGCATCTATTTCTAAGTCCTTACCTGCACATTTGCAGAGCAATGCTTATTTACGTCCGCTCTAAACGAATGTTCCTTGCAAAAGAAAGATCTTTGAGACATATAACAACTGCCTCGCATATGAGGTTGTCATAGTTACATATTACCTACCTTACATTATATGTCTATTTCATTACATATTTCACTTTCTTTAACTATTCTTTTTAAACAAATACATACAAATGTAATAACAATTTATAATTATTTGTAACATAAGTACTTCACTTTTATTACAAGAAATGATGAAAGGTCACTTATAAATTGATTATAATCAAGAGTTTGGGAACATCTTATTCACATGCTGAGCCAGGAGCTTCAAAAATCTCGTTTTCAACGTTACTGTTGCTAGATGTCACTACATTTTTTCAGTACTAAAACATCTTAAACTTTTTTCATTTTCAGGTTGAGCATGTGTCAGTGGGTGGTGTACGGAAGGAAAGATTGAAGAAGTTGTAAAATATGTATTTTTATTTTAACAATGAGCAGACTGGTGGATTTATTAATCTTCTTTAGTTGCAAAAGTTGGTCCGCATTTTTCTGATCTTAAGTTCTGGAGGTCCTGTCGTTGATTTTACTTTTTCATAATGGCTTTCTCTACATCTGTAATTTTAATTTAACATTAAAGTAACTAAAATATTACCATTTATAAAATTATGGTAAATATATACATACTTCCTAAAGGATGACAAATGAGCAGTGGTAATGTGGTTGCAGTATGGAAAACCTTACTTCACATTATAAAATTATTAAATAAATGAATGACACAGATAAAATAGAAATTATAAAACTGGACATATGGAAGTATAAAAATTGCTTCAGAATTTGTTCAGTCTATAATTCTCCATACAGCAATTCTCTGATCTCTTCTCACTCACTACCAGACAAATCTTAGAAGATTATGGCTCTGGACACAGAGGTATTCAAGTGAAAAATAAAAAAAATAACTGCTACAAAGTAGAAGCCTAGATAGAACATTAAAAAAGCATGCTGGAAAGATTTTACAAATTAATTAGAAAGTAAATTTGAAACACCATTAAATGAATCAACAAAGTCAGATAAATTAAACAAACATTTATGAGTTACGATTTGGAAAGCAGTAAAGAAATGCTTACCAGGAGTATTAACTAAATCTACGAAACTTTTTGGAATTAAAAATTAGAAAAAGTGAAAAATGAAAGAGACTTAGCTAGAATAGCAGCAGAAAAATCTAAAGCACCGAAAGAAATACAAAACAGGAGAAAATTGAGTGCCCAGTTTAAAAAGGAAGGTTGGTCATTTCTTACAGAAGTAAATTTTAATTTAACTGAAATCAAAATGGTAAATTCTGAATAGAGGAAATGCTAATTTTAATGATGACTGAAGTATATATAGAAAATATGAAATGCCAACTGGGTTTGGACATACTTTTGTGTCTGAGAAAAATGCAATGGCAAAGGCCCTGAAACATGACATTGCAGAGGAGTAGGAAAACATTAAATTTGACCTGGAAGATAAAACTAATTAAGTGGAAGAGCACCTAGATCAGCAACAGGAATCCTAGATGTACAGATGGAAGGAAACAAGAGGATGATGAGCAGGTTGAGACAACACCACTGTTTGTCAGTACTCGATACTGATTTTTAAGCTCTGGTGCTTGATACATACTTTATAGAAAGCAAAAATGGCAATTGCTTGTATATGGTATGACGTTCTTATTAGTTTTTAATAGTCATTGAAATATAGGGAATAACTAAGGTAATAAATTATAGAATTATGAACCTGTTGCTGTAAACTACTGGCACTAGAATTGTGTGGAAAATACTATTAACATTCTAATTTACCATGCCTACTTTTTATTTTTTGATTATCTAGGCATTATGTCATTTAGAAAGGTGTATGTTTGTTCCAAAAATACACTTAAGTGTTATAAATATATATTGGTAGGCTAAAACCACGAGTCCTTAGTTATCAAACAGTGCTGTGAAAACCGCACATCATTAGCATCTTCCATATCTGAGATTTTGGCGGTGCAAGTTTTATGTGATCCAGCCGGTATAGGCTGGAAATAAATAAAGTCTAAATTCTCCAACCCGGTTACCACTTTCTGCCCCATGTTCTACAGGATTTGTAGAAAAAGGCCTTCAGCCATATTCATACTATTTGATTGATTCTTACTCCCAGTCAGATCATGCATAGTATAATCGTATTCGTGCTTATTGCTCTTTTTGGGAACAGTAGAAAGCTATCCTGCATTTCACGTGGCTACCCAACTTGTGAACAGAGTTATATTACTCCAGATATAGGTTTTGCAGAACTGAAAAAGAATAAGGAACAAAAGAGAAAATAGTTCTTTTGCCCTAATGATTGACATTAGATATAAGACATCCCAGCTCCAAGAAAGGCTTTTTAACGACTGGAAAACTGGAAGACACTTTAAATATAATATACTCCAAGCTATTAATAGAAGACCGTAAAGTAGGGGCTCAAAATTCATATTCCTTCGATTTAATTTTGTGCTGGTTCCATTTTCCACCCGAGGATACACAATCGTTCGGGTTGAATGTTTTAATTTTCCCGCTTAAGGGAAATCTTTTTTTATGCCTCAACATGACCTGCAACGATTTTGCGTGTTATGGTCAGTTAGCTGCAAGTATATCTGTTTCCACTCTTTGCCTACAGAGGCAGTGAGAGACTTTTAAAGTTTGTTAAACGATTTCGTCATGTGCTCGCGAGGTAAGTAATTAGTTATTTGCGTTTATATTTACTGTAAGCTGCAAATTAAGAACAGGAATTTTTTCCCTGATGTTTGTTCATGTAGAAAAAATAATAAAGTTAATATTACGAACATTTAGTATGCGTAAAACAAAGAAAAATCGAAGTCGCGCATTCGTTTTAGTTAGGTTGTACATAAGGTGTTTTGTGAATCCTAACATCAAAATACAGGTATGATTTTGTGCAAAAATTTTATTTAATCTCAATTAAGCAGTAAGGAGTTAAGTCATGCATGTATAGAAGTACTTACGATGAAATACCAGAAGCATGAGCTGTGTATAAAACTACCATGCAACAAATTAACTATAACAATGATGGTGGCTCGTGTAATGACTCCGTAATTTTTTTTTTCTCGGAAAACTGTGTATCAGAGCTTATCATTAAAAGGCAGTAAGCAACGAAGAAAAGGAAAAAAATGTAACAAATAAACAACAAGAAGTTCCTGAGAAACTAACATTTCGCCAAGTATTATCCAAAAACGGCATGTGCTCAGGATATCGAGTAAGAATAGTGTCACTACAAATGATAATTGAGGTGATGAAGAAAGAACTGACAGAAGCTGGAATGAAAATTGAAAAACTGAAACACGAAATAACCAAGAAACCATGATCGACGAAGAGTAAAACATGATCGAAGAAAACAGCGGGTTACAACTGTAACCAAACAAAACCGGCGAGCGACAAATAAGCAACAACCACCAGCGTCTTTCTGCAGCTACAACAAATTTGCAGTTTTAGACAGTGCAAGCCTCGAGGACCCTTTTAACAAAATTACCTCTGCAATATGTCCTGTGGCCAGCAAGTAGAGAAGAGGTTCGCGTGTGTTTATACTGGCCGACAGTCACGGAAGAAATCTGTCGCAGCAAATGAACAGGGACTCCGATAGTAACAACATACAGGCCTGTGGTGTAGTAAAACCAGGTGCAAAAGACAAGGAAGTGATTAATAACATTAGTGAAGAGTGCCAAAGCTATACAAAAGCAGATAATGTTGTGATAATGGCGAGTAGTAACGATGTAGGGAGTGATGCATATAACGTTGTGTGTAATCTTGAAAATGCTATAGAAGAACTCAAGCATACCAATGTAGTTATAGTGAAACTTTCTCAGAGACATGACTTAGGTCCGCATTCTTGGGTAAACCGACAGTTAATTCAAGTGAACAATGACATAACCCATATGTGCAGAAAATATTCACATGTAAAACTAACAATTTTAATGCCCGACGAGAACTCTGTACAGGACATGGCCTGCATTTCAACAAGCGTGGGAAGTAAGTGTTGTGCATGAGTATCTGTAGGGCCATCTTAGATTTCTCTAGTCCAGTAAATAATGATGTAGATGTATGTTTAACTGATTCAACAGTCTCTAACAATTCCATTGTATCTAACCCAAAAGCACTAGGCTCTTCTTCATCAGCACAGTCTGGGCGTAAGTACTTAAAAACTACACAACAGAATGCACAAAGTCTGCCCAATAAATTTGAAAGGAAACTAGGGAAAAAAATGTTGGATGTGATTGTAGTAAGTACCTCAGAGGAAAAGGGTCAATTGGACCATAGAGAAAATTCAAATAATATGTTAATTAAGAGGCAAAATCCATTTGAATGTTGCAGTAAAAAGGTTAGTAACAAAAATGTCGTTCATCTTTTGCATCAAAACGTCCAGAGTTTAAATAATAAATTGATACAGTTAAAGGTATTATTGGATGAAGATTTTAAAGATGTTTATATAATGTGCTTTACCAAACATTGGATGTCATCACAGTTAGCAAAAAGCAAGATCAGTTACTTCATATTAACAGATGTGTATTGTAGGGAAAAGCTGGGGCATGGGGGGTCATGTATATATGTTAAATTACATTTGAAAACTAGAAATATAACTAAATGTAATAACTTAAAAGGAGACAAAGAATTTGAGATGTGTATCATAGAAATCAGTAATCATAATATAGTTATTGTTTGTATTTATAAATCCCCTGATAGTCATTTTGAAACATTTTTATCTAAGTTGGACACAATGCTGAATAGTTTAACACAGATAACCAGAACTGTAATATTATGTGGTGACTGGAATATAAATTTCATGTGTGAAACTGCTAAACTAATAAGCTTAAAGATTGGCTCCCTAGTTATAATTTGACTAACACAGTAAACTTGACCACTAGATGAACCTCGTTACTGGACATAATAATTATTAAGAAAACAAAATTTGAAAAGCAAGCTACTTTCACAGGTCTAGGTTTTTCTGATCACTGGGCACAAGTATTACAAATTAAGACTCTAGTATCTAAAATATCCATAACTATTTCTGAAAGAAACCTTAGTAAAAATAGTGTTGTACTGTGTAATAATTAATTGGAAAAGGAAACATGGGATAATGTCTTTGATGAAATTGCTGTTAACTTAAAATGTGAGACCTTCCTAAACACATTTCTGTATTGGTTTGATATAGCTTTTCCTTTAGAAAAGAAATGCTTTAAATCACAAACAAAGAAAGGGTGGATAACAAAGGGAATAATTACATCCAGCAATAGGCTACAGTTTTTGTCCAGGCTAGAAAAACATGGACAAGTAAATAATGAGACCAAAGAGTATACCTATAAGTACTGAAAGATTTATAAAACCATTATAACTGAGGCCAAAGGAAGGAAAATTAAAGATTTATACTAAACTTTAACAATAAAACAAAGGCGCTTTGGACATTATTTAACTAAGAAACTGGAAAATCAGCCCCAAAAATCAATATTAATGAATTAAGTATCAATAATAATATTAATAATATCACAAATACAGAGGATATTGCAGAGTCTTTTAATGCTTATTTTATAGACATTGCAGGAAACTTAGTAGCCCAAAATATTAAACAAATATGGTGTCAGGAGTATGGTGACAACATAAAGCAATGCAGTCAATCAGTTTTGATATTGCCTGTTACGGAATTGGAATTAAAAGGTGTAGTCCAGGTTATGAAGGCCAAATATTCATCTGGAGGTGATGAAGTGCCAGATGTTATCATTAAAAGATTTAGAAAAATCAGATCTACCAATACAGCCATGGACAGTTTAATAAATATAATCCAAGAAACTACTGATAACAAATTAGTAGTTGTGGGTTTAGTTTTAGACTTAACGAAAACATAAAATGTTCTACATCATGAAATACTACTCAGGAAATTAAATAAATACAGTTTTAGGGGTATTATGAATAATTGGGTCAAATCCTATTTAAGCGATAGAAAATAGTTTGTAGAACTTCAGTTTGAAAATAAAGGATAATTAAATACAGTTCAGTCCAAATTGAGAGAGGCGAGGAGTTCCACAAAGATCAGTCTTGAGCCGCTTGTTATTTTCGTTGTACATAAATGATTTGCCAATTGCCATTAATTCCACAGATGTTATTTTACTTGCAGATGACACTAACATCCTAATAAAAGGAAACAATCAAGAAAGCGTACAGACCAAACTCAAGGATACTCTATGTAAACTGCACACATGGTTTCAGGTGAATGAACTGATTATAAATAAGGATAAGACTATTGCCATTTCATTCCATACTTGCCAAAATAGAAATGAGGTCAAACCTCCAATAGTATTTGACAAAACAGCCATTAGCTAAAATAATGAAACAAAATTTTGGGGATTACATATAAATGAGAACATGAAATGGACCACACATATTCAGCATTTAATAAATAAACTGAGTTCCATTTGTTATTTGCTTAAACATCTGAAACGCTTAATAAATTTAGCAGTATTGAGAAATATAGATTCTGGTTACTTCCACAGTCAGTTTCAATATGGGATAGTGTTCTGGGGGAAAAAGGTAGATAGTGTCTTTCAACTTTAAAAAAGAGCGATAAGGATACTAAGTGGGGTGGATAACAGAACATCTTGCAGGCCATTATTCAAAAAATATCAAATACTACCTCTAGCATGTATGTATATTTTGGAATTAGTGATCCATATAAAACAAAATAAACTACAAATACAAAATTACAAAAATGATGATATTCACAAATACAACACACATCAGAAAAATGACTTTCACATTCAAAGCTCTAGTACGGAAATCTTCAGGTCTAGCGCTATCAATAAAAGTAAAAGATTATACAACAGACTACCAGAAATTATTAAACAAATGAAGAGCCTAGTACATTTTAAAAAAGGAGTAACTCTTTTTACTTTAACATTCATTTTATTCTGTAAATGAGTTTTGAAATGTTGATTAGTTTTCAGTGATCATAAATAAGGACAATAGCCATTAATGTAATTTTTATACTATGATGTGTCTGATATCAATCGAAAGGACAAAACAAATTGAATTGAATTGAGTTGAATTAAAACAGGAGGTATAGTAAACTCCACATTTTTGAACAATTACTTTTGTATAGCATATCCTTGTTGTCTTTATATAGTTTATATTTATTTGCTTTTCTACTTAAGACTTTCGTTGGATAATGTATCTGTTACAGTTTTTAGTCTTATGTAACATTTTCTATTTATCTTTGTGTCTTGAACTGACGTGACCTATAACATATGTATTATGTTCCAAAGGATGAAATAAATACAACAGAATAGATAGAAATCTATGTCGAGGAAGGCAGGAGTAAGTCAGGGATGTAAACTTAGTACAGCATTATGTAACCTTTATATCGAAGGAATTTTAGAGGAGATATCAAGTTGTAGGGTACATTCACCGGTTATTAATAATAAAGAAATCCCGGGGCTACTGTTTGCAGATGATCTAGTAGTTGGGTCCGTATCAAGTGGAGGAATGAGAAGAGCAATCGAGGTAGCCAATTCTTATTGTAATAAATGTGGTTTGAAAGTGAGTGAAAACAAAACAAAGATTATGCTCTTCAAAAAAGGATACAGGTTGCGAAAGGATGAGAAATGTGAGGTTAATAGAAGAGAAATAGAGGTAGTAAGGAGATTTGATTATTTGGGGACAAGGTTGAGTTCAGATGTTAGCTGGAAAGAACAAAAAAGGATGTCTGTGGCAAAAGGTAAAATGGCCATGACGGTGATAAGATCATGCGACAGTAAACTGCCAGATATAAATGTCAAACTGTCGGAGAGGATTTATACAGCAATAGTAGAAAATAGAATGTTACATGGATCAGAGTTTTGGGGTGTAGATGAGGCTTGCAGAGAGACTTATAGAGTGAATAGGTCCTTTTGTAAATATATACTGGGATTACTGATAGCATCACCAAATGGGGCAGCACAATTGGAACTAGGTAGGCATTCTACTAAAATTAAAATCTTGTCAAGGGCAATGTGTTCTTTATACAGAATTGCTAACTTGGAAGATGGCACTATTATTAAGGAATTTTTTCATATTCAAAAGAGAAGTAACTGGGGTTGGTCTTGGGCGCATAAAATGAATGACGTGTTGAAGCAGATAGGTATGGGTCATTCTTGGATAAATGCAGAGAATGGGTATAGAGGTTTCTGGATATATAGATATATGTAGTAAGTTAGGGTGAGAAGGTTTTGCTTGGGCGAGAACAGGAGTGAGAAACTTGAAAGATACAGGTCAAGAGGGGGAGCTAGATAAATGTCCATCGTGTGGAGAAGAGAATGCAGATTTACATTGTATATTATACTGTAGTCAAACAAAGATATGGAGAGAGCAGGCTTGGCTACATAAATGGGACAATTTGGGGAGTGAAGTAGTAATTAGAAAGATTTTGTCAGTAAAAGGAGAAGAGAACAGGAGAAATATGGGGAACTATTTAGGGTAAGTTAAAGTGAGATGGCTAAGATCAATTAAGATAAAAATATAGAGTGGGATAGGTGAAAATGGCAAAATCTGTAAAAAGGACTAGAGGGCCTCCAATACACAAAAGCCTAGGATTAGGTGTATGGGAACCGAATAATTAGTCAATGGTGGGCGACATTATAGGATTTCCAGGATTTAGGAATATATGACTTGAATTTGTGTTTCCACTTGAAGTTGTAAAAGGAAAGATGAGAAATAAATTACAAATTACTATTTAATCTCGCATTAGCTTCCATTCCACAATGTATTACATATGTTTAAGGGTTAAGTGATGATGAAATCCTGAAAATATGGTTGGAGGATTCGGATGTTTCCAAATTATCAAGATGCAGACCATGGAACCTCTCGCAAAAACACTTCAATTACTGTTGTGGAGCCTATGCTAGAAAGTGATGAGGATGAAACCATTAATCACAGTACAAATCTAGAGAAGTTAGATAACTCTGCAGGCAGAGTGAAGCAGATATCAGATGCAGCTGCTTGACGTCTCCTTTTCGGAGAAAAGGCATTTGTTGAGAGAGGGCAGCCAAATGCAAAACATTGTGATTGCATGGTAAGATATATCCATATATCCATATTATTTGTTTACTTCAAGTTATAGAAACACGATTAACACTTTCATTTAATTTTCAAATTTCCTTGCACTTGGAAAGATAGTCAGTCTGAAAAATTTAATGACATAGCCGGGATTTCAACTACGGATCCTCTGGTTGCGGTCCAGCTGCTCTAACCCTTGAGCCGCTATGGCCAACGTGCAAATACAACATTAAATTCTCCAACTGACTTGTGTTTTTCCCAGTACACCACTTAGGAGTTCTTATAAACACATGAGACAACTACCTCAATGGCAACTTAAAACAGGTAAGTATTCTAAGGCCTGGGCTTTATAGTTAACCACTATTAGGTCAATTAATGAAAATTAATTGTTTTTTCACACTGGCCGTGTGTAGGCTTAAGTATGGGAAGCTAGAGTCAGACTGAAAAATTCAATGCCATAGCTGGGATTTGAACCACGTATCTTGTGATTGCCGTCCAGCCGCTCTAACCCTTGAGACACTATGGCCAATGTGCCGACATGTCATTAAATTCTCTTCCCGGTTAACCACTTAAGAGTTTTCATAAACACATGAGACAACTACCTCAATGGCGACTTACAACATGTAAGTACTTTAACGCCCTAAGTGGTTTGCTGCGAAAAACATGAGTCAGTTGGAGGATTTAATGTCATGTCGGCATGCTGGCAATAGTGGCTAAAGGGTTGGAGTGGCTGGTCGGCAACCAGAAGATCCATGGTTCAAATCTCGGCTATGGCAATGATTTTTTTCACTATGACTCTATCTTTCCATACCTTAGCCTACACACAATCAGTATGAACGAACAATTAATTTCAATTCCTTGCAGATATTTTTAGTTTATTCTTTCAGAATTCTCCTACATTGCATACACCTGCGCAATACCTAGTTGACTACCTCACTGATGAAGTTTATAAAATAGCGGAAATATATACCAATATACATAGTGTGTAAAAAACTGGCAAATCAAAGGGAACTGATGCAGTTGAACTGAAAAAAGTTATGGGGATGGATTTATGATGGGGTGCATTGCATACCCAGATTAGCTTTCCAGGCAATTCAGAATGCATGCCACATGACAGGTTTTTAGGCCTTAGGACAACCTTATATTTTGTAGACACAGTGTGGAGTCCTGAAGATTGTAAATCCAATTTGTTATGGAAAGTTTCACCTCTGATCAATGCTGTAAGAAGTGCATGTGTAAGAATACCAAGAAATTTTGGATACTGTTCTATTGATGAGCAGATGATGTGCTTCACTCTCCGTTGTAAACTAAAACAATATGTGAAGAACAAGCCTGGACCAGTAAGGTTAAAAATTTTTGTCATAACTTCATCATCAGGAAAGGTACTAGATTTTTAGATTGACCAAGGCAGTAATGCACTGCTTGAAAACAGAGATCTAGGGTTATGACCTTCATGCATCTAGTTCAATCACTAGCTAAAGGTACCTTTGTTTATTTTGACAGATACTTCACCACTGTGCTTTTATTAACAAAACTTTCAGAGCAGAGTATTGAGGGATCGGGAACTATAATGCTGAATCAATTGCAGAATGTTAATTTCAGAAAGGAGAAATTGGAAAGAAGTGAGAACCACTGTTATGTTAGATCAGATATAATGGTTGTCATAACTGAATGGAAAGATAACCATAAGGTTATAATGGCATCCACCTGTTCAGCTGTAGAGTCTCAGACAAACGGGAAGCAGTGCAGCAAACAGGAGAAAAAATATACTGAGATTAATATTCCAGCAGTAGTAGTATGAAATTACAATCAACATATGGGTGAGTTGATGTTTGCGACCAATTAAAAGAGTGCTATCGATCATGGTTCAAAACCAGAAAATGGACCCTGAAGGTAAACATGCATTTATTAGACCTTGCTACAGTTAATAGTTAGCAAACATATAGATGAGAATGCAGAGCAAGCAAGCTGCCAAAAAAAAAAAAAAAAAAATTATGGACTTACTGAAGTTCAGACTGTCAGTTGCAGAAGCTTTAACCTGTACAACAAACTGCAAAAAATGACTGGTATTTGATGAACAGCAAGAAAATGCCTCACCACCTAAGAGGAAAATATATATACCATCTCCTAAACCAGTTGCAGATAAGCACTATGATGGCTACGAACACTGGCCAGAGGTCAGTAAAATTACTTCTCCTGGAGCTTGCCAGCTCGAGGACTGCACTAGCAGGTCAAAAACTAGATGTACTAAATTTGATCAATATCTATGTCTTTCTAAAGAGAAAAACTGTTTTAAAAGACATCATGTCAATGCTAATGTGTAATTTAAAGCTTTACTGATGATTATTTTGTATAAAAACCTTATTTTAGTATGCGATTTCATGCTGGCATATTGATTTAGTTCATGTATTAATACATTAATTTGATTGCACTTTAACTATTTTTATACCATTTCTGCAAAATAAAATAATACGATTTATTTCAGCTTAAACTGTTTGTAGCATTTTGCACATACATTAGAGCTGAACTGTATCAGTTTAACCCTAATCCGCACGATTGTGCTAGTGTCTTTTTGAAGAAAAAAAAACAGCTAGGGTAAGAGATTTTTTCACTATTTTTAGTCAGAAGCAAACAAAAGCAAACATACTTGGCAGCTTATAAATTTATAAAAATATAGTCAGGGATGAAAAGCGATAAAAGATAAGATGATTCAGAACATTATGTAGGAATTTTCCTTTGTCCATCAAGGGCATTCAACCCTGTCAATCATATTTCATAAACTAATTGACTATGGAATAAAAGGTGTAGCACAAAACTGGTTCAGGTACTACCTAAAAAACAGAAAAAAAGTATTGGGAATAGAGTACTATAATGGTTGCCCAAACTGAAAAATATTCATTCAATATTTTAAGGCTTTGTCTATCCTACTAACTTTATTCACTCTTTATTTTGAATAATTGATAATAATGCTTTGCAAGCAATTACATTACAGCAATATTTCATGGTTCCCAATTAGGCATTTCCTTGATAATTTTATACATAGATATATATAAATTTTCATTTACTTTTACTTAATTACTTATACATTAAAATACACACACGAATAAATTAGTAGGTATAAACTGAGGACCTAAGCTCCACCACATTGACAATTACACTATTAGTTTACCAAATTTTGAATGCTGTGCAAATATATTACCATTTTATAATCATAACAATATAAATGAATATGGTTTAAGTTTCAACTGTGTCTCGTAGCTAATTGTTATAATTAGTTTAGCATTTTCCTCAAGGCTTACAATTTCTATACATCCATCTTATGAGGCAAAATTCAATTCTATTCAATTCAATTTTATTCATCCAATTTAACATATATATATATATATACTGTGGATTTGTCCAGTATTTTAAACATTTAATTATAAAATTATAAGAGTTAAACAATAGTAATTACTTAAAAAATTATATTGTACATATAGGTTAAACTTACGTATTTTCAAATACAGGTGAATGCTTCATTAATGCAAAAACTCAGCAGTAATAACATTTTTCAAATCAAAATTGCTTGAGATGCTTTCTGAAGCATGGAAAGAATTTCTATATTTTATTTTAATAGGTAGTTTGTTGAAGAATTTTATACCCCTATAGTAGAAACTATTTTCAAGTAAGCTTTTATTATGTGGGGTTATATGTAATTTTGCTTTATCTCTTGTGTTATTACTGAGAATTTTAGAATTCATAGTAAAATTTTGGTGCATTTAATACAATTGTTTCATATGAATATAATGCAATGTAATGGCTTGCAAAGCATTATTATCATATTTTAAAAATAAGAGTGATTAAAGTTAAAATGTTACACAAAGCATTAAAATATTGAATAAATTTTTTTCAGCTGACCTGTTAAATCTCTAATAACATGGCTGGGCAAACAAAAATGCGCAGACAAGTGAAATATCAAGTTATACTAAACCTCAAGTGCTATTTATGAAAATACATTGAGATCCTTCGGGGAAACCTGTTACCCCTAGAAGGCGCGTCCCCAGGTGGCAGAAAGGGAAAAGCCCTCACGGGTAGGTGCGAAATAAAATACCAACCGTGGACCAAACAGGTGGGATGGACGGGACTCCTTAGGTGTAGAGAAAGCAACCCATCTAGGAGAGAGAACTGTGATATAAAACTCTGGTACCCCAGGCTGGGGGTTGTGTGTTGGGCTGGAAACCTGCCAGGTAAAAACAAAATTTTTATCAGTCTCACAGAAATAAGCCGGACGGACAGAAAATACGACGACATGTGCTAAAGGATAAGGATAAACAATTAGAAAGGAAAGAAATATTAAGAATTGGGACTTGGAATGTCAGAGTATTAAGAAACAAAGAAATTGAACTAATAAGAGAGCTAGAACTCAGAAATAAAGAGCTGCTAAAGGAGTTGTCATTTGGAATAATAAAAGCTGGAGAAATAAAATACTGGGTTATGCGTTTATCAGTGATAGAATAGTAAATGTACGACTCAAAACAGAGAGAGAAAAGATATCAATAATAGGAGTTTATGCTCTTGAAGAAGGTAAATCTGAGGAAACTCACCAATTTTACAATACATTACAGAAAACATTAGATAAATATAACAAATGTGATTATGTGATTCTAGCAGGAGATTTAAATGCGAGAGTAGGAAACTCCCGTATCCCAAATATGTGCGGACCCCGTGGAGGAGAGGTTGTTAATGTGAATAGTAAAATACTGAGAAACTTTGCAACATTTAATGAGTTAAAAGTAACTAATACATTCTATAGGAAGAAAGATATACATAAATATATATGGGCTGCCAGACAATCAAGATCATTAATTTATTATACGATAGTAAATGACAAAAAGAATTTAATCAAAGGTACAACTGTTAATAGAGGAGCAGAACTATATACTGATCACTATTTGGTAACGACAGATGTCTACATATTGGAGAAATGGAAAAACGGAGGAATAAAGAAAAATTGCAAAAAGTATAGCAAAGAAACGTTTAAAATAGATTTACTACAAGATAACAGCATAAGAGATCTGTTCCAATATACAATCAACAATACTTGATGGTGGTTAAAATGGAAGAATATTTAGAAAGCGAATACCAAAATATAAAAACTATAGTATTAAAAACAGCTAAGGAAATTTAAGGTACAAGGAAAAATAATAAATGGAAAAAGGAATAAAGAATTGGAATGAAGAAGTAGAAATGGTAAAAAAAGCGAAAAAATCAGCATGCTTAAAATATCTACAAACACCCAGTCAAGAAAATAGACAGAACTATAAGTTGAAAAGAAACGCTGCCAAAACTAAAATAAGAGAAAACATACAGCAATCATGGAACAGATTTATAGCAACAATAGAACATTACCTCTATGGGAGACAAAGTATAGCTTGGAAAATCATGAAACATTTAAAAACAACAAAGAGATATGGCTAAAATTACATGCATCTCCCAAGAAGAATGGTTAAAATGTTATACGGAATTGCTATATGATAAGAATATAGCAAAAGTATTAGACGAAGAGTATGAAGAAAGGACAGTAGATAAGTTAGCATTTGAAGAAATGCAGGAAGCCGTAAAGTATATGAAAACTAGAAAGTTGCCAGGTATATAGATAACTTCCTCATTGAAATATATACATATGGAGGATTAATATTATAGTTCCGCATACTACATTTACTAAATATATGTTGGCAAATAAAGTAGATCCCAAATGAATGGGAAATAGCTAAAATTATATCTATCTTTAAAAAAGTAAATAGAAATGAATGCAAAAATAATAGAGGTATACACCTTTTAAGTACAATATATAAAATATGTACTCAAATTATAAGAACTAGGATGAAAATAATAGCTCAAACACATATTAGTGAAGAACAACATGGATTTAGAACAGGCAGAACTGCATAGATGTCTTTAAAATAAAACAAATATAGGAAAAACGAAGAGAATTTAATCTTCAAACCCATCTAGCATTTATAGATCTACAAGAAGCAATCGACAAAGTTAACCAGTTATTGTTATGGGACATAATATGTAAAAAGGGATACCCACTACACCTAGTTCAAATTACTCAAAACTTATGCAGAAATACAAATTGGTAATGGAAATGGAAGGAGAAATAACAAATAAATTTGAAATAAACAAAGGATTGAAACAAGCATGTAGTCTATCTCCAATTCTTTTTAATATATATATACATAGATGAAATTATAATTGAATGAAAAGAAGTAGTGCATGAGGGGATTAGGTTAGGGCAAGTAAGAGCAATAAGCACACTTCTATATGCAGATGATATAGTTTTAATCTTTGACAAGGAAGGTAGACTGCAGAAAGTAATATATCAACTAAACCAAATTTGTAAAAAATATGAAATGACAATCTCAAACACAAAAACAAATGTAATGGCATTCCAGGAAAAATACCAATAAGGACCAAAGTTGTAGTAGAGGAAACAATAATAGAACAAATATCGCAATTTCAATACCTTGGCTGTGATATAACCTATGAATCGGAAAATCAAGATATAAGGAATAAAGTACAAAAATTCCAAGCAGTTTGCGGAAAAGCAAAGAGAACCCTCAGGAATAAAGTAAGGAAAGAAACTCAAATAAGATTCCAAAAAGTGATGGCAATCCCAATACTAAACTATGGAAGTGAAACATGGATAATAAGGGAAAAGAAGAAGAGTAAAATACAAGCTACTGAAATGAGATTTTGACAGTCAATCAAAGGATGAACAAGTGAGGATCATATTAGGAATGAAATTATTAGAAAAGAATTAGATGCACAACCATTATTACAAGAAATCCAAAGATATAGAAACAAATGGGTCGAACACCTTAATCACATGCCAAGAGAAGGAATACCAAAACAAGCTTTCAATTATAAACCACGAGGACGAAGATCAATAGGACACCCCCTAAAGAGCTCGCTTCAGAAAATGTGAGACCAGAAGAGGGTTAAGCCTAACCCGCGAAGGAAGAAGAAAAAGAAGAAGACATTGAGATCCTTCCTATCGTGTATGTTTTCATAACTATTTGCTGATGTCATTCAATCATTATCTACCCAGCAGTCTTAGATTTCCACATGCTATACATCTTCCCCAGAACTGTGTCTGGTTTTGGATCTATACTTTTATTTCTTGTTTGTTTGTTCCAGGTAGGAGAGAGAATTTGGTTGCCTGGTAGTGAAAAGGTCACAGCTTGTATTATGCTTTCAGCGAAGCAGTGAGGCAGTATGGAGAAACAAATGCGAGTGCAAAAATTTCCTCAAAATATTTTGTTACATTTTTGGTCAATTTAACCTTGAACCTCAATGCAGACACATTTATAAACTTGTAAACACTGCATGTAGAAATCATTTTGATTTTCCATTTGGTGATAAGGATCATGGTTTGGGCACCTCAAGTAACAAGTAAGAGATCATATAAGACACAATTTTTGAAGGATAAGAAGGTGCATTTTTCTTTTTGTTTACCCATAATATGGTTAGACAGGTAGAGTCCGGTTGCTCTTAACCATTATGCTTTTAACTGTGGCCAACATGGCGGCATGACATTAAGTTCTCCAGCTGAATATTTATTTCCCACTATACCACTCAGAGCTCTCATATACAATGAGATATGCACTGTTTGTGGCAACTTACTCTGCCATAAGTACTTAAATTTTTTTTGCTGAAAAGTAATGCCTACAAATCTTTTATTCCATTTGAAATATCAGTAGCGGTATCATATGCTATGCACATTACTCGGTCATCCTTCCCACTTAGCTACTGCAAGATACAAACCTCTGTCACTGAAGGGCTGCAACTTGTACCGTGCCTCATAGTGGTGTATAATATAATGGTGTGTGAAAAATAGGGTGCTGCATTAAGGTTTCTAAATGTAAATAATGTGCCTAAAATGTACAATTTTAGAAGAATGAAATGAGTTTATAGAGATGGGTACATCAACATCAGTAATGTGCACCAATGGGATTTTTATGCATGTAATGATGGTGCCAAATTCAACATATGTGAGAGAGCTTAGAGTGGACAGCCTCTTGCAGATACCAAAGAAACTCGTGAAAATTGGGTAGATAAACTCATCGGAGACAAGTGCTGAATGACATAGACACAGTTTGCAGAACTGTGTAGCATATCTAATGAGGATGCCCAAGTTCTATAGTAGAAATGTTACAGAAAATTGGGTACATGATGATTGACCAGAATGTCCACCGCCTTAACAAAAGTAGAGCAAAATAAAATCTGTAATACAATTTCCTGACATCTGGATTGCTGTAGGTAGTACACTACACATTTATATATTATTTATAATATATATTTAATTATTTATAATACATCATTGTTTGGTAGATAGAACTAACTAATAACTAAAGTAAATGAAAAAAGCATAAAATATAAAACCAATAGTT
Source organism: Mantis religiosa (assembly GCA_030765055.1). Taxonomy (NCBI): domain Eukaryota; kingdom Metazoa; phylum Arthropoda; class Insecta; order Mantodea; family Mantidae; genus Mantis; species Mantis religiosa. The sequence continues at coordinate 539,521 of JAUKNK010000165.1, forward strand.
AACAAAATTATGTTCAATTATATACATAAAAAACAACTAGAATCCTGCTACTAACTTATAAAACTATCTGAATTTTGACATAGACAATAACATATATGGGGGTGGTTTGAAACTTTTCCGACCTCAACATGAAGATGGCAACACTCGTAAAGCAAAGCTAGTGAATTTCGATGTCCATTTGTTGATAGTTACTCACCAAACTTTTAGACATCTTGGATGCCCAGTTTTTATGAAATAGTCGTTTGAGTGAGTTCATGTGAGTGCTTTTATGAAAATGGACAAAATCGAGTATCAAGCTGTCATTAAATATTTGTTGCTGAAAAGCAATACGCCTTCAAAAGTCGAAGATGAGCTGGATTCTTTTTATGGGAACTCTGCACCGTCATTTACCATAGTGAAATTTTGGGCAGCTGAATTTAAAAGTTCCCGTAAGTGCTTGAGAGACGATGTACGTTTGGGACATCGAGAAACTGTACCTACTGCCGAAAACATAGCCAAAGTTCAGCAAATTGTGCTCGAAAACCACCAAATAAAAGTGAGAGAGATAGTAAAAGCTATAAGTATGTCAAAAGAACGTGTTTGTCACGTATTACATCAACATTTAGATATGAAAAATCAGTCCTTGAGTTGTGTGCAGCATTTGCTCACGTTAGACCAAAACCGCGTTCAAATGAACATTTCCAACGCTCTGTCTTTGCAATTGGATGGATGCAGTGCTGGGAAAGGTGTGTAGATTTACAACGAGACTATGTTGAAAACTAAGTAGATAATTGAAAAAAAATGTCTTGTATCTTTATTGGTTCAGAAAGCTTTCAGACCGCCTATGTATTACTCGTATCCAACAAAATCGGTGTTGCTAGTCTTTCCAGATTAATTAGATGTATATTCAAAACTTCTTAATACTAAATGATAAATTGAATTCACTATACCCAATTATTTATTGTAACTATTATTCCCTTATTTAGCTGCAGTTCTTAATAAAGTCCCTTTTAATTCTTCATTTACACTTTATAACCTTAAAGAACTGATTATTTTCCTCTTAATCTCTTTCTGTCACTTAAATTCCGCCTCCCCCCCCTTTTAGTTCCCCGCCTTCTTGCCTTTTTACATTTCCTCCTTCGCGCCTTTTTAACTTTCAGCGTTCCCGCCTTTTTACTTTTCCTCCTTCCGCCGTTTTACCTCTCCGCCTTCCCGCCTTTTTAATTTTCCTTCTCCCCGCCTTTTTACCATTGCGCGTTCCCGCCTTTTTACTTTACCTCCTTCCCGCCTTTTTACTTTTGCGCGTTCCCGCCTTTTTACCTCTCCGCCTTTCCACCGATTTACCTATCCGACTTTCCGCCTTTTTACTTTTCCTCCTTCCCGCCTTTTTACCTTTCCGCCTTTCCGCCTTTTTACCTCTCCGCCTTCCCGCCTTTTTACTTTTCCGCCTTTTTAACTCTACGCCTTCCCGCCTTTTTAATTTTCCTCCTTCCCGCCGATTTACCTATCCGACTCTCCGCCTTTTTACTTTTCCTCCTTCCCGCCTTTTTACCTTTCCGCCTTTCCGCCTTTTTACCTCTCCGCCTTCCCGCCTTTTTACTTTTCCGCCTTTTTAACTCTACGCCTTCCAGCCCTTATACTTTTCCGCCTTCCCGCCTTTTCAACTATCCCCCTTCCCGCATTTTATCTTTTCCTCCTTCCCGCCTTTTTAACATTGCGCGTTCCCGCCTTTTTACTTGTCCTCCTTCCCGCCTTTTTTCCTTTCCGCCTTTTCGCCTTTTTACCTCTCCGCTTTCCCGCCTGTTTACTTTTACTCCTTCCCGCTCATTTACCTCTCCGACCTCCCGCCTTTTTACGTTTCCTCTTTCCCGCCATTTTACGCTTCCGCCTTCGTGCCTTTTTACCTCTCCGCCTACCCGCCTCTTTACTTTTCCTCCTTCCCGCATATTTAACTTTCCGTCTTTCTGCCTTTTTACTTCTCCGCCTTCCCGCCTCTTTACTTGTGCTCCTTCCCACCTTTTTAACTTCCGCCTTCCCGCCTTTTTACCTTTCCGCCTTCCCGCCTTTGTATCTCTCCGCCTTCCCGTCTCTTTACTTTTCCGCCTTTTTACTTTTCCACCTTCCCACCTATTTACCTCTCCGCCTTCCCGCATTTTTAATTTTCCTCCTTTTTGTATTTTTACTTTCCGCCTTCCCCCCTTTTTACCTCTCTACATTTTTTTATTTATCCAGATTTATGAACCCTACTTTACACAGTGGTATATTAGGGTTAGAGTTGATACATAAAAATACACAATTTTAACAAAAATATTTTAAATTCTAGAAGGAAGAAAATATTTTATAATCTGATGCATATTAATTTAAACTATTTCCGACGTTTAAACACTGAGTTTATAAACATCATGAAGTACTTATACTGTTGTGGCTTCATTAGCAAAGTTGTGAGCGGAGCAGAAAATTCAGTTCCTAGAGAGTCTAGCTTGAATATTAATTCTTGTCTTTCTCTCCAGAAAATGGGACAACAGAAAAGGAGATGAACCACAGTTTGAAATTCTTCACCACACATGCACTTGGGGTTACATGTTAAGTGAAAACTTGATAAGTATTCACCAAATTTACCATGTCCACTTAAAAATTGTGTCAAAACAAAATTTGGTACAAGAGTTTCACATTTTCCTCTGTCATATACACTAGGGAAAATAATGTTTTCGTTAAACTTCCATTTGGAGTTGTTAGTCATTGTTGGTTCCATTCTTCAAGAATATGTTGATTTATTATTCTCCTTACAGTAGAAATAGAACATAAAGAGTATGTCACAGGAAGATTGGATTCTGCAGCCTTCTTAGCCAAGCAATCAGCTCTCTCGTTACCTAAAATTCCACTGTGTCCTTTAAGCCATCCCATGCAAATATGTGCTGGATGGTTTTGAAGCAAGGTTCTGATTTCATGTGCTAATGAATTTAAGTTGTATTTATCATTAATAGCGAGTAGAGTTGATTGTGAATCACTAAGAATACGGGCACTGTTCCCATTAACAGTACACTATTTTATAGCTTCTTTAATCGCAAAGAGCTCCGACTGGAATACAGAACATTCAGTTGACAATTTAAACATCTAGTGAGTTAGTTCCGTTTGGTTTTCATAAACAACAAAAGCACATCCTACTGCAGATATATTATCTTGAAGTTGGTAATGCGAACCATCTGTATATATGTAATAATCATTAAAATTACATATTTCCTTTAAACAGGTTACAAAACTTGATGTGTGTCCTGCTGTGGTAGGATGCTCCGGGATTTGTAGTTTTAAGTAAGACAGATAAGACGCACATTCACGTTTATGTCTTAAATTCATAATAGTTGCTGTTGATAAACCAGTGAGAGCCAAAGGTTCGATGTTAGCTATAATCTGAGCTGCATCAGTGGAGATTGTACGATATCCTCGAATTATGGGAAGGAGGAATCCCCTTTGAATTTGTGCAAGCTTTTTAACTGCCCATTTTTTTATTAAGAACATCCTGGAATTCAGATACACCATACAAAATTAGGGACACTACAGCACCTTGATATATAATTTTAAGAATATTAGAATTCATACCCCAGGTTGGTCTTGTTGTTGTTGTTGCGAGCGCACCAAGGAGCTTGCTGGCTCTTTCAGCAATGTAATCAAAGTGTTATCGAAATGTTAATTTACAATCCAGTATAACGCCAAGGTATTTTACCGTAGATACCACCTTCAAGTTGACGTTATTCATTGTAAGAGTAATGGACTCCATTTTTCTTCTTCTGGTGACAATCGTCGCCAAGGTTTTGTAGGGATTAAACATAAGTTTATTTTTAATTGTCCAGGGGTGTATTATTTTAAGTGCTTCATTAGTTCTTTCTTAAAGGATTTTAGCGCCATTTGATTTAACAAGTAGTAAAGCATAATCTGCATAAGCAAAAATACTACAATCTGACGGCAGTTGTTGCTGTAACAGATCATCATACAGTATAACCCAAAAACCTGGACTACACGCAGACCCTTGGGGGCAGCCGCGTGTAACTTTCTTTGTGATGGTTTCTCCACTTACAGTAAGAAAGTATTTGCGATCTCTAAAATAATTCACGATTAAATTGTAAATATTTTTGGGCATTTTTTAGTTTTCAGTTGATGTGAAATCTTGGGCCACCAAGCATGACCAAAAGCACCAGTTACATCTAAAGAGCCTAAAACACCAGATTGTTTATTTAGGTATACATTTTTCATCCAGTCTACTACCTTATATTGACATTTCAGTTGATTTTTGAGCCATGAAACCAAACTGAAGATCACTAATTGAGCCATGTTTTAGTAAATGATACATTACACGATCAATTACAAGTTTTTCTAGGCATATGCCTAGCAGAGGTAGCAGGCTTATGGGTCTGTAAGCAGCAGAAGTCTTTTTATTATTTACATGTGTTTTGGGTATAATTTTCACAACTGAAATTTTCCACTGATTTGGGAACACACCTAATTCTAGACATTTATTGTAAATGTTACTTATGAGAGTTGGATGTACATAATGCACATGTTTGATTATATTGGCACTAAAAGCATCATGTCCTGGAGCTTTACGGTCATTTTGTTTTAATATTATTCGTTCCACCTCAGGATAAGTAAAAGGAAAGTCATCCGATGTATCAGGTTCAGTTTCCACCTCATGTCGGATCCTCCTTTGGTGGTCATCATCTTCAGTATCATCTGGGAAATTTTGCTCGCTAATACATTTGCAGTTTCTATTGCATTAGCAGTGTACCCGTTTTTAGTTTGCACCGTTGTTAAGGTATTATTTAAGCTTTTTGAGTTCCGTGTATATTTATACACAATGCCCCATGGATTGACTTGTTCTGTACAGCATGTTTTCCAGCTGGTGAATTTTGCATTTAAGATCTTTTTTTTATATTCAGCCCTTAGCATAATGTAAGTCTTTTCATATTTTATTCGCAGTAGCTCGCATTTAGCACGTTTGAATCTTCGTTGACTCGCCAACGCTCGTTTCCTCATTATTGTAAGCTCAGAGTTCCGCCATTGGTTTTACAGCGTCTAGTTGTTATTTTTGGGAGGTGCGAATCACAGATGAACGAAATACACTTGGTTAACTTATCGATGAAGTCATTCAAGAGTGTGGGGTTGTTCACTTTTTTAAAGTCATCTAATATAGGGTCAATATTTTTCTTAACTGCAAGATGAAAATTCGACCAAAGCACATTATTAGTTCTATATAACGTGTTACAGAGTTATTGTTGAAATTATTGTTGACAGTGTGATTAAAATTAAGTTTTATCGTAATAAGGCTATGGTCTGAGAGGCTATTATCTTCTATATTCCATGAAGTAACATATGGTAGCATAAGCGAATTCCACATACTGATATCAACAAAGCTTGTAGAATATCCTCTTTGAAAAGTTGGAGTATATCCTTCATTTAGAATATACAGATTGTTTACACTACAAAAGTTATTCACTGCTTTTCCACGGGAATCAGTAAAGGGGCAATTTCTAGCTGTGTGCTTCGAATAAAAGTCTCCCACAATGATTAGCGGATTCCCTTGTACAGTATTACATGTTAGAGTCAGTAAGTTAAGACCATTTTTTATATCCTTGTCAGGGTTACAGTATATCGAACACATATATATATATATATTCATTCCACCAATAGCAATATTAACTAGGACACAGTCCAAAGAACAAAGTTGGCTTAATTTTATAATATTTTGATATTCAGTAATGATGCCCGCACGTATTCTTTGGCTATTGTTGTCAGTTGTAAAAGTTGGTAAATTAAATCCCGTTATTCTGTTTTCTTTTATATTGGGTTCTTGTACACAAAGAACTTTAATAATTGAGTTCTTTGTGCAAAACTCTGTGCTGTAGCAGTGATTAGAGACAGTTATTAGCTCTTCAGTGGGTAGTATTGATTTGTGTAAATTATATTGATATATGTGGAGTTCAGCCATAATTTTTTTTCGATCTTATTATTTCCACAATCTTTTTATAGGCTGGGCAGTCAAAAGAGCAAGCAGGATGGTTAGTATCGGATGCAGTAAAATTAGTTTTCTTATTTAACGTTTTATTATTAAAGTTTTTACAATTAATGCATTCAATGTGGGTTTTAGGACATGCTTTAGTATCATGTTCTTCTGCGCAATAAGAACAACTTTTAAGTGATTGACAGTTAGCAGCCACGTGTCCGAAGCCAGAGCAATTATGACATCTTATCACATGAATATTGTCATACACTGAACACCGTGAGTATCCATTGTACAGTTTCTCTTCTTGTTTCACTGCTCTGTAGATGATAGGAGAAGTTTCAGTTACTGCATATTGTGAATCTCTTTTCCTGGTTTTTCTAATAAATACCTTCTTGGCGAATTGTGAAGGATCTAGAAGGTACTGTTTGATTCTTGGATTTTGTTGCTTCATAGCTTCAATTAAATGATCTTCAGGAAAATCAGCTTCAATACCGAGAACGATAAGCCTGGTATTTAACTTATCGGGCATCTTGACATTCAGCTCTGGATCTGATTCCATATCTTGAGTAAGCCTTTTACATTCCGCTTCGGATCGAAGCTCTAATAAAGCAGCTTTGTTTCTAGCTTTCTTCGTACCTTTAACCCCTACTGTAACCGATTCTATGTTTGTTCGCATTAATTGTAAAGTCTGCGAACTGTCTGCGACTTTATTCTGGTCCTTTGGAGTTACAATCACTACATGTTTAGTTTCACTAGCCACAGATTTTGTCACATCCGGGTAAGAAGCTTGGAAAAAAGTAGGTTGAGTATCGTAAACATTTCGTTCTGAAACAGCCTTAAAGTAGTCAAACGGTTCTTTCACTTTACTTACGTGATCAAGAATAAGCTCTTGCAACTTCTTAATGCTCCTTTTATCACCATTAACAATTTCAATTATACTATTTAAAGCATTTTCAGCAGCTCGATATTGACACAGTATTTCTCCTTCCACGGCCATCTCTACATTCCCCCATTTTTACTTTTCCGCCTTTACGCCTTTTTAACTCTCCGACTTCCTGCCTTTTCACCTTTCCTCCTTCGCACCTTTTTATCTTTCCGCGTTCCCGCCTTTTTACTTTTCCTCCTTCCCGCCTATTTAGCTCTCCGCCCTCCCACCTTTTTACTTTTCCTTCTTCCCGCCGTTTTATAATTGCGCATTCCCGCCTTTTTACTTTTCCTCCTTCCCGCCTTTTTACCTTTCTACGTTCCCGCCTTTTTACCTCACCGCCTTCCCGCCCTTTTAATTTTCCTCCTTCCCGCCAATTTACCTATCCAACTTCCCGCCTTTTTACCTCTCCGATTTCCCGCCTTTTTACTTTTCCTCCTTCCTGCCTTTTTAAATTTCGCCTTCCCGCCTTTTTAGTTCTCCGCCTTCCCGCCTTTTTACCTTTCCTCCTTCGCGCCTTTATATCCTTCCGCGTCCCCGCCTTTTTACTTTTCCTCCTTCCTGTCTTTTTACATTTCCGCCTTTCTAATTTTCCTCCTTCCTGCCTTGTTACTTTTCTAATGTCCCGCCTTTCTAACTCTCCTCCTTCCCGCCTATTTATCTCTCCGACCTCCCGCCTTTTTACTCTTCCGCCTTTCCGCCTTTTTACCATTCCGCGTTCCGGCCTTTTTACTTTTCCGCGTTCCCGCACTTTTACTTCTCCACCTTCCTGAATCTTTACTTTTCCACCTTCACGCTTTTTTACCTCTTAGCCTTCACGCCCTTTTGTTTTTCCTCCTTCTCGCCTTTTTACTTTTCCGCCCCTGCCCCTTTTTAACCCTCCGCCTTCCCGCCTTTTTACCTTTCCGCCTTCGCGCCTTTTTACCTCTCCGCCTTCTCGCCTTTTTACTTTCCCTCCTTTCCGCCAATTTACCTCTCCGACTTACCGCCTTTTTCTGTTCCTCCTTCCCGTCATTTTACCTTTCAGCCTTTCTGCCTTTGTACTTCTCCACCTTACCGCCTCCTTACTTTTGATCCTTCCCACCTTTTTATCTCTCCGCCTTCCCGTCTTTGTTACTTTTCCGCCTTACCGCATTATTACTTTTCCACCTCCCGCCTTTTTACTTTTCCACCTTCCCCGCTTTTTACCGCTCCTCATTCCCGCATTTTTACTCTTCCGCGTTTACGCCTGTTTAACTCTGCCTTCCTGAATTTTTAATGTTCCTCCTTCCCGCCTTTTTATCTCTCTGCCTTCCCGCCCTTTTACTTTTCCTCCTTCCCGCCGATTTATCTATCCGACTTCCCGCCTTTTTACTTTTCCTCCTTGCCGCCATTTTACCTTTCCGCCTTCCTGCCTTTTTACCTCTGCGCCTTCCCGCCTATTTACTTTTCCTCCTTCCCGCCTATTTACCTCTCCGCCTTCCCGCCTTTTTACTTTTCCTCCTTCCCGCCTATTTACCTCTCCGACTTACCGCCTTTTCTTTTCCTCCTTCCCAACATTTTACCTTTCCGCGTTTCTGCCTTTTTAGCTCTCCGCCTTCCCGCCTCTTTACTTTTGCTCCTTCCCGCCTTTTTACCTTTCCGCCTTCCCGCCTTTGTATCTCTCCGCCTTCCCGTCTTTTTACTTTTCCGCCTTACCGCCTTTTCACTTTTCCACCTTCCCTCCTATTTACCTCTCCGCCTTCCCGCATTTTTAATTTTCCTCCTTTTTGCCTTTTTAACTTTCCGCCTTCCCGCCTTTTGCCGCTCTACATTCCCGCATTTTTACTTTTCCGCCTTTATGCTTTTTTATCTCTCCGCCTTCCCGCATTTTTTTCCTCCTTCCTGCCTTTATAACATTTCGCGTTCACGCCATTTTGCTTTTCCTCCTTCCCGCCTTTTTACCTCTCCGCCTTCCCGCCTTTTACTTTTCCTCCTTCCCGCCTTTTTAACTCTCCGCCTTCTCGCCTCGTTACGTTTACTCCTTCCCGCCTTTTTAACATTCCGCGTTCCCACCTTTTTAGTTCTCCGCCTGCCCGCCCCTTTACTTTTCCTCCTTTGCGCCTTTTTATATTTCCGCGTTCCCGCATTTTTACTTTTCCTCCTTCCTGCCTTTTAAACCCTTTCCGGTCGGATGTCGATACTATGTCGACAGGGTACGCCGGACTCCGCGCCGTGGCTCAGTGGTTAGACCGCTTGGCTTTCACCAAGGCGGCCCGGGTTCGATCCCAGGCGACCGCAAAGTGAGATTTGTGGTGGACAACACGGCGCTGGGGCAGGTTTTCTCCGGGACCTCCGGTTTCCCCCGCCATCTCATTCCACCGGTGCTCCATCTTCATCTCATGTATCATCAGTGTCACCGCCTGCGGTGCCGTATGTAGTAAAAGCGGGCGTTAAACACTACACATTTCATTTCAGGGTACGCCGGCCGCTGCGGTCGTATGTGGACATATAGTCGACAAGGTTGGGAGGGTGTTTACAAGGATTTTGTTCAATGAAGTGCGAAGATTTTTTCCCAGAGGGCGGCACGAACTAGTATTACAGACCATTACGTTCGTCCTGATATGCCCTCTAGTGAGTAAATTTCAATTCATGGTGTTTCTAGAGGGAATTGAAAATAGTTGTTTTTGAACTTCATCATGGCTTCAACAAGTGTTACACCTGTGCGTGTTAAACGTGTTTATAGAGTATCACATCCTAAGGATGGTGAAGCTTTGGGGCATCTGCTACAGGAAATGCTAATGATAATAGTGATGACGATTTGGATTTTGCGGAAGAAGCTGAAATTGCGAGTTCTGCTTCAAGTAGCGCGTCCAGTGACTGTGAGGACAACAACGGGCTAAGTGCATTTGGTACCGGTGTTCGCGATAGCCAGGCTGACGGAGATGGATGGTATGCAGTAAGCGCAAATGACTTAACTCCTGTAAAGCATAACTTTAGCAAAAGTTCAGGCCCTAAGGTAAATTTGAGTTATGATGCTATACCATATGACTATTTTTCTTTGCTTTTCGATGATGAACTGATTAGTGAAATAGTTGCCGAAACAAATAGATATGCCGGAGAGAAAATCTCAAAAATAGAAATGAGCCCTCGTTCTATTTGGCTGAAATGGAGCCGTGTTACTTTTAGCGAAATGAAAGCCTTTTTGGGCATGATAATTAATATGGGTATGGTACCAATGCCAGAATTAAAAGATTATTTTTCTTCAGACCGGAAGACTGAAATAAAACTGTTTCGTGATGTAATGGCTAGGGATCGTTTCTTACAAATATTTCGGATGCTTCAGGTGGGGAATGACACAGTAAGTGAAACAAATGCAGTACTGAGGCGGACTAGAAAAGTTCATGGAGTTGTTGAACATATAGAAAAACAATTCCAGCAGCACTTTGTACCTGGACAAAACATTGCCATAGATGGATCTAATTTTGGTTTTAAAGGGCATATAATTTTTAAAACATATAGCCCTAAGAAGCCTACAAAATGGGGACTTCGTTTGTTTGTTTCAGCTGACAGTGCAACTGGCTATATTCATAGCATTTTCCCATATTATGGCAAAATTAACCCCGATGTGTGTAGTTTACCGTTTGAAAAGAAAAGTTTCACAACCAGGATTGTTGTCTCTAATGACACGCCTTCAGAAATGTACAAATGACATAACAGGGTATCATTTATTCACAGATCGTTATGACAGTAGTGTTGATCTGGCACAAGAACTTTATCAGAGAAAATGTCATTCAACAGGCACAATAATTGCTGGCAGAGATGGGAACCCACGACCTGTTAGGCAAGGGGCCTTCAAGAAGTTGAAGAGTGGGGATGTGTCTGGTTTTCGTAAAAATGAAGTTCTCATTTTAGGGTGGAAAGATAAAAGACCCGTCATTATGATTTCCACCTATCACGACACTTCGATGGAGAAGGTTAACACAATACAAAAACGAGGACTAGAAAAAGTAATAATGAAACAACTTTGTGTGTTAAATTACACTGAGAACATGGGCGGGGTTGACCGAAATGACCATTATTGTGCAACGTATGCATTTTTACGAAAATCTTTTAAATGGTGGAGAAAACTGTTCTTTTTGTGCCTTGAAGTGAGCATCGTAAATTCGTATATCCTTTACAGCTGCCATAAACAAAATTTGCAATCAGCAACAAGATAATGAGCCACCTTCAGTTTCGCCGTTCTCTAGTTCAAAGTTTAGTAGGGAATATTAGAAATCCAAGGAAGAGATGTCACCCCGGTACAGCGGAAACAGAAGAACGACTAAACCAGACCAATCATTTCATATACCATTTTGAAAATACGAAACGCAAAGACTGTATTGTCTGCAGCAACAGGAAGGTAAAAGGAGCAAGAAAGGAAACATATTATTACTGCAAAACATGTTCCAACCAGACTGCTTTGTGTCCCGGCGAACGTTTCGAAGGGTATCATACATTACAGGAATATAAATGCAAATAAGGTTGTTCGTCATTTCCTCAGCTCCTTTAGAGTATTTATTTCCCATATTTAGTGTTCACGTACATTAAAAAAGTGAACCATTTATAGAAGTGTAAATATGCATACGTTTAAACTGACCAAACATTACAGTGTAGACATACAAAAACTTTGGTTTTTCAAGGATTGTTTTCGTACATTTACAAACATGCAACTTATATACTTTTAGATATGGACATAAATGAGTTAAACATTACAGTGCAGTGACAAACAATTCTGGATTTCCTAAGGAAATCACCAAGCACCATTTGCCTCAGAAACATGTGAGTACAATTTTATCTTTGTTCCTGTTAATATTTACGCATGTGTTAAAATGTGCATGAGAGTTTACGCATTGTATGTTCCTTCCGTCTACCTGGCTCTCGGGGATGCAAGGTCAGCCCACTTAGGTCCTTATTGCACAAACATTTCCTTTAGAAATCCCTCGCACAGTAATGTGGAAATCCCTAAGAACAGCTGGCGAAAATTTTTACCAGCGTATTCGACCGTTTAGGGTTAACATATTATATTGACTATTAACTTGAATAACATAAATTTATTTAATTAATGCTCTCTTTCGTCTCTTTTGTCCATTACATCACATTTCCCTTCTATAAGTCACTTAAGTTACTAAAATAACAGTTTTTTAACCTTATTATACTACCTACCGCATTTTCCTTTTATATTACACCACTTTTGCTGAAAATTCTTCATTTCCTGCAATTCAATATTCAATCATATTCTACACCGGTACTTTCCTCATCTCTCTACTTGACTCCTCTTCTATCTTACTTTACACTGGTGCCTTCTTCACCCCTCTATTTCCCTCTTCCGTTCCACCCTACATTGGCACCTATTACTCAAACTCTGTCTGCTCTCCATCCTCCAAAAGACCTCATTCCACACATCAAAACTACATATAAACAATAGAATTAACTTATTCTGGAAAGAAGAACGCAAAGAAAAAAGTACCATCTAGCAATGGAAAATTCCAGAAGGAAGTAAAAATCCCATCCTAGACTACCCAAGAAGCAGTACCGTTGCCATCTTCCGACTGACTACTGGCCACTACTGTTTGGCCACTCATCTACACAGGATTAATATTTTTGAATCCCTGACCCGCCCTATGTGTCGGGACGCCAACTCATTGATGGACGGAGATCATCTTCTCCAGTGTAGTGCCCTGACAAAAACAGATGGAGAACTGACAGCACAACTAGTCACACGTTATTGTGAGGCCAGAAGGAAAATGGAAATTCTCCAACTCCATGAGCATTAGCAACCAACCAACCAACTTTCAAAATAGCAATTTAGCCTTGCTGAAATCATACGTTCTGCTGTTTTGGCAATGACACTTGTTAAGGAAATTGGTTTGTAAAATAACAATAAACTGTAAAATAACAGTCTATTTGACTGCATATATTGTTATGCCTAAGTGTTTGTATAATATTCAGTCTTAGATACTGTACTCTTTGTACTCTTTTACTAGATAATGTGCTTCATTTACAGGGATCATACTTACTGCATTAATTTTGTTGTGGCATAGAGGTCTTTATCAAGTGGGGCGAGTCTGTGGGTTAGTACTTTCAGACAACACACAAACACACTCACTCACACACACACACACACACACACACACACACACACACACACACACACACACACACGCATGCATGCACACACACACTCACACACCACCACTTGTGGGACAATATCGAAAATACTTTAGTGAATATGTCAGCACAATCAATCTATAAAGTGCTGATTAACCGAAGAAGTAAGTTAAATCTAAATGACTATAGTGACAGTGTGAACACAATCTAAAAACACAATAATTTCAACACCTAAGTTAATATGAAGAATCAATCGGAAAGCAGAGCAAACCAGAATATTTTAAGTTACAAACGTAATGCAACATGTGGATGAATGAAGGGGAAAACACACACACACACACACACACACACACACACACACACACACACACACACACACACACACACACACACACACACACACACACATACACTCACACACACACACACACGTCATAGTGAGTGAAATTGCCAATAAGATACCCAAGAAGACAATTTTTGCCGAAAATCTATAGTACAAGAGGAGGTGAGACTTACAAGTGAAGGTCCACTCTTTAGTCAAGAGGGGGAAAACCCACAACCTAAGAAATACAAAGTTTTAAAACATAAGTTAGTTTATTACAAATTGCTATTTAAACCAGAGAAGTGACGTAGTGATAGGACATAAGGTAACAAAAACAAGGAGAAATAATGAGGAATGAGTCAATATGGCCAATGAAGTGGACAAAAGTGTTGAGCAAGCTCTAAGACTACTGCTTGATGTCACGAAGGAAAGTGGAAACCTGAGAAATGACTTGAGGCAGCATATTCTTAAATCGATAACTGATCGTAGGAAATCATGTGGTAATGTGAAGAAAGAACTAGAAGAGCGTGATAAAGTGATTCTTGAATTACAATGTGAAGTAAAGAAGGCCCAAGAAATAAATAGGAGTAAAACATCGGCGGTAAACAACGGCGGCACAGACAACAGTATCGGGGCGCCAACCTTGGAAGGAGGTCGTAATTACGTGATGGCCTTGACAGGAGATCGCTCTGAAAAAGTAAATAAATGCTACAAACTGGTTATAAAATCAAAATTAAATGAATCAGCAGAGACAATGAAACTTATTTTAAAAAGAAGTGCAAACCCAACAAATTTGAATGTAGGGATTAAATCGATGAAGGCTCTTAGAGATGGTAGACTGATAATTGAAACAGGAAATGAGGAAGAAATTGATACGCCTGGAAAGACGATCGAGGAGCAATGCAGCCACTAACGTTCCCCAACTCCGCAGCTCGTCATCTTCAGCATTCCAGATGATAAAACGGTGGCAAACGCAGCTGAAGTAATAGTAACACAAAATTACGAACTCAGTCTAGCATGTGACTCAATTAGGCCTAAATATATAATGAAAAGCAAAGAAATAACAGACACCTAGTTGAGGAAGTAAACCTGAAACATGGAGAAAGATCGCGCTCAGAAAACTGAAAATAGGTTGGCAGACCTGCAATGCAGAGGAATACTTAAAAGTAAATAGATGCTACAAATGCTGTAAATTTAACCATAAAGCAGCAGATTGCAGAAGAGAAGAAACTTGCCCACTTTGCGCAGAGAACCATAAGTTATGTGAGTGTAAGGCATAAGTTAAGCTATTTAAATGCACAAATTGTATCACTTACAATAGATATAACAAGGATGCTAAAATAAGTTAAACACACTCATCCTTAGACAAAAACTGCCCATGACTTCAACAAATTCTAAAGAAAATAGAAAAAATACAGAATATTAATATGGCAGACAAACAAAAACGTATAACACAACGCAGGGTTTATGCATTCAGAAAATCGTACAAAGAAAATACAGAAATTGCCTACATCCAGAACATTCTGCAACACTCCAGAACAACAACAAGTAGTTTAATGCAAGTAGTAAACCTAAATAAACCAGATATAATCCTCATCTAAGAACCATTTGTAGTTGAAAATAAGGTAACAGGAATATCCAGGAATTATAAATTATTTAAATGTGGAAATGCAAAAAATGGGTAGCAATATTAATCATAAAAAAGAAATTGACGCAATAATGATTAGTCAACTATCTGATGGTGATGCTGTACTAGTAGAAACAATTTACAAAGAATTCTGATGCTATATAGCCAGCATGTATCTGGATATCGACAATGATATTAATGCAGACCTTAGGAAAATAGATAAAATAAATTCCTTCACAAAAGGAGTAGGGCTTCTTATTGGAATGGACAGTATTGGAGATCCAAAACATGGTACGATACAATTACTAACCTCAGAGGTAGAATCAGAGAGGAATACATGTGCGCTAACCAACTACACACCAAGAACGAAGAGAGCTAAAAGTGACTTTTGAAACTATAAATGGGAAGAGCAACAATGACCTTACAATAACCCATAATATTCTATTACCTAAATTTAGTCATTGGGAATGTGGTAAAGAAGAACGCTGCTCTGATCATTGATTCCTCACCTATCAAATCAATGCGTGTAATAAATACAAAGCTACCATGCAGTACCACAGTATTAAATACTGTGTCAACAAGGAATCCTTAAACAATTTCAAAACAACATAAAAACTGAACTTGCAAAACAAGCACCAGCGAAAGGAAAAGACAACACAGCAGAAGAAATCGATAAGTCACTATGTGAAATGATCGGTGCAGAAAATGATACTGAAAAAATTACAAAACAATGTGAAGAGTGTTTAAGTACGGCTTGTAGAGGAAGCTTTACAACAAATTAACCTACATATACCATTGCCCAAGGAAAATCTGTTCCTTGGTGGACTGACAAACTAACAATTATGCGTAAAAGAACAAACGCATTAGGGACGGGATACCATAAACAAAGCACGACGAAGCCCTAAGAGATCAGCGGAAGAACCTATACATGGAAGATAATAGGGAGTATGAAAAGACTATTAGAAAGGAGAAGTTAGCATCTTGGAAACAATACTGTACCTCAACTCCATGCAACAATCGCAGGAATGTAGTTTATCATCTAGCAAATGGGAGAATAACAAACTACCCACAACTCACAACCCTAGCAAAAGCTGATGGAGCAGTTACGCAATACCTCAAAGAAACGTTGAGCTATATGCTAGACCACTTCATATCAAAAGACAGAGAAAGGGAGGACACTGAGTACCACATACCTATAAGAATTGAAAACAACACCCCTAATTCCCAAAATATATTACAGCCATGAATAACAGGTGCTTAACAATAAGCTGCTTCCCAAAACAATGGAAGAAAGCTATGCTTATGCCTATTGTCAAACTAAGAAAAGATGGAAGAGCCGAGTTCACAAAATTTTGCCCCAACATTCTGCTGAATAAAGTATGGAAAATTCTGGAAAAACGTATCATCCATCGTATCATGCATCATGTCAGTTCACACTAATACATGAACGAACACCAATATGGATTCACACCATAAACAGGTACAGTAGATGCTGCGCTTAAGGTTAAAAAACATATACAGGAAAACTTGAAGAGTGGAGAGGGTACTGTAATAATCATTCTAGACGTTCAAGGAGCCTTTGATGCACCTTGGTGGCGGAGTATACTCAAGGGACTCAGCGAATACAAATGTCCCAGCAACCTGTATAACCTTACAAAGAGTTACTTCAGCCAGAGAACCACATCCCTGACTGTATATACCATCAGAATAGAGAAACCAGTAAGCAAAGGGTGCCCTCAAGAATCATGTTGTGGGCCAGGATTCTGGAACTTGCAATTTAACTCTCTCCTTGGCATACAATACACAACTCACACAAAAGTTATTGCATTTGCTGACGATCTGATACTAATAGTGAAAGGAAGAATCACCTTAGTTGCAGAAAATTTTGCCAACACAGAATTAAAAAGGGCTGAAGCTTGGGTTAGAGACAATAAACTAAAGTTTAATCAAAAACATTACATTCTCTTTTTACAACACGGAAGTAAAGAGAAGAGAAAAATATAAGCATCTTGTTAAATAACGAGGAAATAGGACAAGTTGCATCCCTTGAATACCTAGTAATAATATTCGACAGAAACTTTAACTTCGATCAACGTATCCAGTATGTTACAAAGAGAACCACAAAACTGATAAATGCACTTTCTGAATCAGAAAAACTTAACTGCGGACTCACACATGAAGTCCTAAGAGCTATGTATAAGTGTGCAATATTACCTTTATTGTCCTATGCAGCACAAGTTTGGATAAATGCATTAAACAGGAAATATAATTGTGTCAAGTACCTTAGAGTACAAAGGCTGGCGAACATCAAAATAGCTAAAGCTTTCCGAACAACATCCACAGAAGCACTCTGTATAAGAAAAGGACTGGCACATATTATACTGAATATTCAGGAGATTGCCCAAGAGAATAAACAAACCAAACAGAACACAGACTGGGAAATAGACACAGCATTAAGTTACTAGAAATGGACACATCCATCAGACATTCCAGAAATAAAAGAAGCAAAGGAAAATTTAAACTATAACATTGAAGTTTACAGTGACAGAAGCAAAACAGATCAAGGGGTGGGTTCTGGAAGTGTTCTTTATGAAACCAAAGAGTTAACTAAACAATTGCAGTATAAACTAAAGCAAAAACTGCTCAAATAATCAAGCAGAACAACTTGCATTCTTAAAGGCACTTGAAGAAATAGATAATATGGGAATAACACAAACTGACTTGAAAACAGCAGCAATATATACAGACAGCAAAACTACACTACAATCATTACACAATACTAAAAATCATAGCCAACTGATAGAAGCTGTAAGAGAAAAACTACAACAATTAACAAAAAAATAATGGATGATAAGAATAGGAAGGGTAAAAGCCCACATAGGAATAGAAGGATATGAAGTTGCAGTAAAACTTGCGAAACGAACCACAATAAATGATAACATAGAAAGCTACAATCGAATCCCAAAAAGTGCCATTAGGAAAAAATACGACAAGAAACACTAAAAAAATGGGAAACAGAATGGCAAAACATATAAAAAGGACAACAGACAAAACAATATTTTCCCACAGTAGCAAAATGATTTGAACGAAGCCTTAACATATCAACAAATCGCACTACCATTTTAACAGGATATGGAAGACATAAAGCCTATTACAAGAGATTCAACATAACTTATGATACTACATGCACCTGCAACAGCGGAGACTAAGCCACAGATCATATCCTGTATGACTGCACCAAATGGAAGGACCAAAGGATAAAACTAAGGGTGTAAATAAACAACAAAGGAGGCAAGTGACCAGTACATAAACCAGCACTTGTGGGACAATGTCTAAGGGACTTCGGTGAATATGTAAACACAATCAATCTAGAAAGTGCTGAATAACTAAACAAGTAAATTAATTCTATAGGACTAAATTGACTGTGTGAACAAACTCTAAGAACACAATAATTTCAGTACCTCAGTTAATACGAACAATCAGTCAGAAAGCAAAGCAAACCAGAACATGTAGTGTTAAAAATGTAATGGAACATGTGGATGAATAAAGAAGAAAACACACACACACACATACACACACAGACACACACACACACACACACACACACACACACACACACACACACACACACGTGTGACATCATAGTGACGAGTGAAGTAGGAAGTATTATGGCGAGTGAGTGAAATTACCAAAAAGGTACTCAAGAAACTATTTTTGCCGAAAATTTATAGTGCAAGAGGAGATGAGACTTAGAAGAGGAGACCCACGTGTTAGTCAAGAGAGAAGTGTTAGTCAACCTAAGAAATAGAAAGTTTTAAAACAAAAGTTATGTTATTGTAAACTGTTATTCGAAAACAAAGAAGTGACGTAGTGATAGGACATAGAGCAACAAAAATAAGCAGAAGTAATGAGGAATGAGTCAATATGATGAATGAAGGGAAAAAGTGTTGGGGAAGCTCTAAGACTGCTGCTTGATATCACGAAGAAAAGTGGAAACCTGTGTAACGTCTTGAGGCAGGATATTCTTAAATCGATAACTGAATTTAGGAGATCATATGTTAATCTGAAGAAGGAACTAGAAGAGCGTGATAGAGTGATTCTTGAATTACACTGTGAGGTAAAAAGGCCCAAGAAATAGATAGGAGTAAAACATCGGCTATAACCAACGGCAGCAAAGTCAATTGTACCTGGGCGGCATCTTGGAAAAGAGCCCGCAATATCGCTCGCAAGAAGTAAACATATGTTACAAGCTGGTTATAAAATCAAAATTAAATGAATCAGCAGAGGCAATGAAACTTATTTTAAATAGAAATGTAAACCCAACAGATTTGAAAGTAGGGGTTAACTCGAAGAAGACACTTAGAGATGGTAGACTGATAATTGAAACGGGGAGTAAGGAAGAAATTGATACACTTGGAAAGACGATCGAGGAGCAATGCTGTCAACTACTGGAAGTTAACGTTCCCCAACTCCGTAACCGAAATGAGATTATCTGCAATATTCCAGATGATATAATGATGAAAAACGCAGCGGAGGTAATAGTAACATAAAATTACGACCTCATTCTAGCATATGACTCGATTAGTTCTAAATATATAGTGAAAAGCAAAATAAATAACAGACACCTAGTTGAGGAAGTAAAACCTGAAACATGGAGAAAGATTGCGCTCAGAAAACTGAAAATAGTTTGGCAAATCTGCAATGTAGAGGAATACTTAAAATAAATAAATGTTACAAATGCAGTAAATTTAACCATAAAGCGTCGGATTGCAAAGGAGAAGAAACTGCCCTCTTTGCGCAGATAACCATAATTTACCTGAGTGCAAGGCATCAGCTGCAAAATATAAATGCACAAATTGTATCACTTATAACAGATATAACAAGGATGCCAAAGTAAATGAAACACATTCATTATTAGACAAAAACTGCCCACGACTACAACAAATGATAAAGAAAATAGACAAAATACAGAATACTAATAGGCAGACAAACAAAAACATATAACACAACACAGCTCTTACTCATTCAGAAAAGCATACAAAGAAATTACAGAAACTGTCTTCATTAAGATGAATCTGCAGCACTCCAAACAGCAGCAAGTAATTTAATGCAAATAATAAACCAAATAAACCAGATATAGTCCTCATCCAGGAGCCATATGTAGTTGAAAATAAGGTTACAGGAATATCCAGGAATTTTAAATTATTTCTATGTGGGAAGGCAAAAATAAGGGCAGCAATATTAATTATAAACGTACAAATTTATGCAATAATGATTAGTTAACTATATGATGGTGATTTTGTACGAGTAGAAATAATTTACAAAGAATTCCGATGCTTTATAGCCAGCATGACTCTGGATATCGACAGTGATATTAATGCAGAACTTAGGAAAATAGATAAAATAAAGTCCTTCACAAAATGAGTAGGACCACATATTGGAATGGATAGCCATTGGAGGTCCAAAGCATGGTACAACACAAATACTAACCTCAGAGGCAGTATCAAAGAAGAGTGCATGTGCGCTAACCAACTACATATCATGAACGAAGAAAGTGAAATCATGAATTTTGAAACTGTAAATGGAAAGAGCAAAAATGACCTTACAGTAACCAATAATATTCTATTACCTAAATTTAGTCAATGGGAATGTGGTAAAGAAGAAAGTTACTCCGGCCATCGACTGCTCACTTAACAAATAAATGCGTGTAATAAATATAAAGCTTCCAAGCAGTACCATAGTATTAAATAATGGGACAACGAGAACGATTTAAAAAAAAATTGAAAACAACATAAAAATTGAACTTGCAAAAATAGCACCAGCGAAAGGGAAAGAAGGTACAGCAGAAGAAATCAATAAGGCACTATGTGAAATGGTTAGTGCAGTAAATGATACTAAAAAATTATAAACCAATTCGAAGAGGGTTTAGGTAGGGCTTGTAGAGGAAGTTTTAGAATAACTAAACCTACAAATAAAATAGCCCAAGGAAAATCTGGCCCTTGGTGGACCCACAAACCAACAGTAATGCATAAAAGGACAAACACATTCTGGAGAAGATACCAAAAAACAAAGCACCATCAAGCCCTAAGAGATCAGCGGAAGAACCTATACATGGTAGGTAAAAGGGAGTATGAAAACACTGTTAGAAAGGAGAAGTTGGCATCTTGGAAACAATACTGTACCTTAACTCCATCCAACAATCCCTGGAATGCAGTTTATCTTCCAGCAACTGGAATAATAAGAAACTGCCCACAACTCACAACCCTAACAAAAGCTGATGGAACAGTTACGCAAGACCTCAAAGAAACGTTGAGTTATATGCTAGACCACTTCATTTCAGAAGACAAAGAAAGTGAGGACAGAGATCTGTAAGAATTGAAATCAGCACACCCACAGACACCCCGAATGATCGACTATTCACTGAAAGGGAAGTAGAAAGTCACCTAAAGCGAATGGACCCAAACAAAACACCAGGGGAAGATGGAATAACTAGTTCAATCCTATTAAAGGTATTTTAAAAGTTCCAAAAATACATTACAGCCACGTATAACAGGTGCTTAACTACAACCTGCTTTCCAAAACAATGCAAGAAAGCTATGCTTATACCCTTTGTCAAACCAGGAAAAGATGGAAGCGCCGAGGTCACAAAATTTTGGCACATCAGTCTGCTGAATACCGGAGAGAAAATTCTGGAAATATTCATTATCGATCGATTCATGCATCATATCAATTCACACCAATACATGAATGAATATCAATATGGCTTCACACAACAGAGAAGTACAGTAGATGCTGCGCTTAAGGTTAAAAACATATATAGGGAAACTTGGAGAGATGTGAGAGTACTGTACTGATTAGTCTAGACATTCAAGGAGCCTTTAATGCAGCTTGGTGGCCGAGTATACTCAAGGGCCTCAGAGAATACAAAAGTCCCAGCAACCTGTATAACCTTACAAATCACCATATCCCTGACTGTATATAACATCAGTATAGAGAAACCAGTAAGCATAGGGTGCCCTCAAGGATAATGTTGTGGGCCAGGATTCTGGAACTTGCACTAAATCTCTCCTTGGCATACAATACACAACTCACACAAAAGTTATTGCACTTGCTGCCGATCTGATATTAATAGTGAAAGGAAGAAGCACCTTAGAAGCAGAAAATTATGCCAACATAGAATTAAAAGATGTTGAAGCTTGGGCTAGAGACTATAAACTAAAGTTCAATCAACAAACATCAAAAGCTCTTTTAAGAATACGAAATTTGTAATTTGTAATTGAAGGGTTAAAGATAACGTATGTAAAAGTCCAGAAAATTCTGTTCCTCAAATATATCAGCTGTTTTGCACAGAAAAGGCACTTTGTTGCTTTTTAGAAATATAATCATCATAAAATTTGCAACAAATTTAAGGTGTGAAAATCTTAAGGTACAAGTAAAGAAATACCTTCTTCTGATCTGCAAATGTGGACAGTATCTCTGCGTCACTATATATACATAAATGTATCAATGTATTTCTAAGGAAAGTTTTGCGCATTGTAGCTTGGCAAAAGGAAAATTTTTAAGATCTCATGTGCTGTAAATGAGAACGACCATTGTTTTTGCACAATAACATATTCCATAGTTATGCAGAAAATGAAACTAGCTACAGTGGTGCAATGATAATAACACAAATATAACTATATGTAACAGATGTGTGTTAGATTCGGTATGCCTATCGCATTTAATGAGCGGTTCCATTATTGAGTATTATATTTTGTGGTTTGATAGGTGACATCTTATTTATTGGTTAGGGATATTTTACTTGGCTATAAATACTTTCCTTAAAATTAGGACTGGGGCCTGCTAAATAAATCATTTGGCTTGTAATAGAGAGTGAGGCAACCTGATATTTTTCGTAGTAGTACCAAAGTTTCCCATTGCTGCGGGTCGTAAGTTTCTGCTGCGTTACCTTTATATGAAATAAAAGCATAAATTTGCTCGCCTCGGTAGTGTAGATGGTAGCGTGTCTACCTCAAATTAAAGAGGTCCCGTGTTCGAAACTCGTTCAGTGTGAGTTACCTGGATGAGGCGCTTTCCTTGGTTTTCTCTTATCCTTAAAGACGAATGACGGATAGCTCTCAGCTCCATGGACCTCGGACACATTTAAGCATAATTTCAACCATTTCATTCACCCTCCGATATGACTTAAGATTGAAGGACGTAAAATTACAACAACAAAAACACAAATTTAAAGACTCTTTTAATTTTCTACGTACATCAATAATAGTCGATTAGAAAAAGTTATAAACATTCTGGCTTTGGCAACATTGGAATATAAGAAGAAGCATTATACTGAGATGTAATATATTAAAATAAGTAACATATATGAAGTAATATTTATGTAACTGCGGGATTATAATTGAATTAAAGTTTTTTCAGCAGTGAATAAGTGTATTCTTTTTTAAACAGAAAATATCTTTTCGAAAACTTCCCGTTCGCCAACCATACAGTAATTTCTCGGAACTACGGCTAATCCCTCATCACATGCAAATCAGGTATGAAAATAAAATCTTTCACCTCACCAATAGTAAATATCATAGTACTTAAATAATCCTCAACGACAATTAAGAAAATTTACCGATATGGGATTTGAAATAATACACACTAGGACAACACTCGTTTGAAACCAAACCATCACGGGTTGCCAGCATCTACAGACGGATAATTTGGTAAAGGCAGCTCTTATACAACAAGAATACCGAATATTTTTACAGTGAGGTTGATCGTTCCAGTGCACGTGTTTACAAGTGTTTCATACTCCGTGTTGAAGTACATGACAATACTTACAATTAGATATTACACTTGGTTTTGTTATTTTCATAAATATGTTTAGATAGGGATTCAGAGGTCATCCAGTGAATTACATTAGAGGAAAAGCTCATGCACATATTCCAGTATTTTGTAACACACTGGAGCTTGAGAACAGTATCAGCAGTGTCAATTTACACACAATTTTAAAAACACATTTTTATGTTTACTGTCGGTGTTATAACACACAAAACATTATTTAGCACATATTCTAAAAACATGTATAAATTTATTTACAGTTCAATTTGAACCATTATATTTATGAACAATGTTGCTTGCACAACTCCAACTCTATGCAATTTAACGTTCAAGGTCTCCCATGGGTTGTTAAAACCAAAATTAACCATTGTTATTGCTCAAATTTGTTCCATTTTGGTTTCCTATGTAATTTAAGCACTAATTGTAATCTTATTAACTGACACTTATTGTCAAATTTAATAGTATTATACCTTCCTCAGATGAACACAGAACAATTCAACAGATTCTTTAGAGAATGATAATAAAAATTCATGATTTTAAATTTTATAGCCTTTAAATTTGTATAATGGGGTAACAAAATAATATATATATATATATATATGTATGTATGTATGTATGTATGTATGTATGTATGTATGTATGTATGTATGTATGTATGTATGTATGTATGTATGTATGTATGTATGTATGTATGTATGTATGTATGTATGTATGTATGTATGTATGTATGTATGTATGTATGTATGTATGTATATGCACCATTAATGTAGATTGTGTTAATGTTATTTGGCATTAAAGATATTGACTATCTGATTTAAGGTTAACTGAAATATCACTTTAGAATACACATGCCTAGAGCAGTGACATATCTTAAGTACTTTAGACACATAACAGTTATTCATGGGAAATTTACGTGATAGCTCAGTTCTGAATTACATCCATATTTGGTTCAAGCGTAGAGAATCCTATATTAATTTATTCATTAAGTCCATTTATGCATTAATTCATTAACATGAAGTTAAATGAATGGAAACTCATCATTCCTCCATACTGGCTATGTATAGGCTATGGTTTTTGATATTATACATAAAGTTTTATTCATCACTTTATTCTCAGGTCCATTTTTGTGGGTCACACTTGTTCAACCGTAAATTTCTGTTATTTTATACTTCATTTTTGACAGAGACTAACACATCCACTATATACATACTTACATTTGTTGCTACCAGTTTCCTGTAACTCAACCAATGCATTCTTGTTTTTTAGCATCTCTAGATAAATATGTGAATAAATACTGCTTTTAAAATATATTTTAAATATAAAAAGAATAACTTTGTTTAACTTTCAGCTTCTTTAACAATTACCCATTATGTTTCCATCGCTGTCTTAATGTTAATTGGTGAAGTATGCTTACAGCAGTGAGTAAAACAATCAATACATCCAGTGGTGAAGCATGGTTTGAAATTTAAGGAAGTAGCCCCTGTATATCTGCAACTCGTGGACTTGGGTTCGGAACTTGTTGCCTGCGTACAGTCAGCACTTCCTTAAGCATCATACCTCGTTTTGCCCATGAATACATCTTTGTTATTCTTTATATGAGAGAGAAGATTTATAAATATATAAAATGCTTATAGACTTTTAGGGATGTGACATTTTATTTTTAAAAAATTCCTTTTAAATGCACAATATATCTGCCATATCTACTTTTGATGTAACAAACAATAACGCTTACTAAAACAACTGAGTAGAAGTTTTGATAATGGTGACATATTGATAATTTATAAAGATGATTTGATTATAAATATTAAACATCACTAACTAAAAGAATATCTGAACATGTTTTGTACACTAATGAATTGTCTGCATTATCAAAATATGTCTGTTTCTTTTTCTGTTGATGAACTAGAATCAGGAACCAATCAAAACAAAGTTATTTGATATACTAAAGGGCACAAGCAAAGAAACATGAACTCATTAAGATTCTACAGCATAATTTTGATATATTTGCAGTTAAAGAAGCAAATTTAGCATTAAAATAACTAAAATATTGCCGTTTCTAAAATTATAGTACATATATACATACTTCCTAAAGGATGTAAAATGAGCAGTGGTATTGTGGTTGCAGTATGAAAAATCTTACTTCACGTTTTAAAATTATTAAAGAAATGAATGACACAGATAAATGGAAATTATAAAACTGGACATATGGAAGTATAAACATTGCTTCAAAATTTGTACAATCTATAACCCTCCATACAGCAATCCTCTGAACCTTTCTCATTTACTTTCAACATAATCTTAGAAGATCGTGGCTCTGGACACAGAGCTATTCAACTGAAATAGAAAAATTTAACTGCTACAAAGTAGAAACCTAGATAGAGCTTTAAAAAGCAAACTGGGAAGATTTTATAAATTAATTAGAAAGTAAATTTGACACACGAATAATTGAATCCACAGAGTCAGATAAATTAAACAAACATTTATGTGTTACAGTTTTGAAAAAAGCAAGGAAATGCTTACCAGGAGTATTAACTAAAACTATGAACCTTTTTGGTAATTCAATATTCGAAAAAGTAAAAAAAGAAAGAGACTTAGCTAGAATAGGAGCAGAAAAATCTAAAGTTCCGAAAGAAATACAAAACTAGAGAAAATTGAGTGCTCAGTTTAAAAATGAAGATTGCTCATTTCTTACAGAAGTATTTTTTGATCGAACTGAAATCAAAGTGGTGAGTTCTGAATAGAGGAAATGCTAATTTTAATGATGACTGAAGTATATATAGAAAATATGAAGTGCCAACTAGTTTCGGACATACTTTTATGTCTGAGAAAAATGCAGTGGCAAAGGCCCTGAAACATGACACTGCAGAGGAGTGAGAAAAATTAAATCTGACCTGGAAGATAAAACTAAGTAGGTGGAAGAGCACCTAGATCAGCAACAAGAATGCTAGATGCGCAGATGGAAGGAAACAAGAGGATGATGAGCAGGATGGGACAATACCACTGTTTCTCAATACTCGATACTGATTTTTAAGCACTGGTGCTTGATACTTACCTTATAGAAAGCAAAAATTGCAATTGCTTGTGTATGGTGTGATGTTGTTATTAATTTGTAATAGTCATTTAAATATAGGGAATATCTAAGGTAACAAATAAAATTATGAACCTGTTCCTGTAAACTACTGGCACATGTATCCTGTGGAAAGAACTATTAACATTCTAATTTACCATACCTACCTTTGATTTTTTATGTATCTAGGCACTGTGTCATTTAGAAAGGTGTATGTTTTATTCCAAAAATACGCTTAATTTTTATAAACATATATTGGTAGGCTAAAATCAGGAGTTTTTAGTTATCAAACAGTGCTGTGAAACCGAACGTCAACAGCATCTTCTTTTTCAGAGATATTGGCGGTGCAAGTTTTATGTGATTCAGCCTGTATAGGCTGGTAATAAATAAAGTGTAAAGTCTCCAACCCGGTTACAACTTTCTGTCCCATGTTCTACCGGAATTGCAGAAAAAGGCCTGCAGCCATATTCATACTATTTGATTGGTTCTTACTCCCAGTCAGATCATGCTTAGTATAACATTCATGCTTATTGCTCTTTTTAAGAAAAGTAGAAAGCTATGCTGCATTTCACATGGCTACCCAACTTGTGAATAGAGCTATATGATTCCAGACATAGATTTTGTAGAACTGGAAAATAGCAAGGAACAAAAGAGAAAATAGTTCTTCTGCCCTAATAATTGATATTAGATATAAGACACCCCAGCTCTGAGAAAGGCTGTTTAACGACTAGAAAACTAAGGGTTTGAAAGAAGGAACAAAGCAAATACCGAGGTCAAAGCTTCCATTCCCAATGAAAATACTTTAAATATGATATACTCCAAGCTATCAATAGAAGACCATAAAGTAGAGGCTCAAAATTCATATTCCTTCGATTTAATTTTGTGCTGATTCCAGTTTCCCGCTTAAGGGAAATATTTTTGCTGCTTCAACATGGCCTGCAACGATTTTGCGTGTTACGATCAGTGAGTTGCAACTGTTTCTGTTTCCACTCTTTGCCTGCAGAGGCAGTGAGAGATGTTTAATGTTTGTTAAACGATTTCGTCATGTGCTCGCGAGTTAAATAATTATAGCTATTTGCGTTTTTATTCACTGTAAGCTGCAATATAAGAGCAGGAATTTTTTCGCTGATGTTTGTTCTTGTAGAACCAGTATTAAAAAGTTAATATTATGAATATTTAGTATCCGTAAAACAAATTAAAATCAAAGTAGCACATTCGTTTTAGTTAGGCCGTACATGAGCCGTTTTGTGAATTCTAACCTCAAAATACAGCTATGGTTTTGTGCAAAATTCTTATTTAACCTCAATTAAGCAGTAAGGTGTTAAGTCATGCATTTATAGAAGTACTTAAGATGATATACCAGGAGAATGGGTTGTGTATAAGACTACCAGGCAACAAAGTAACTATAACAAAGATGGCGGCTGCTCAAGTGAACTCGTGCAGTGACTCCGTAATTTTTTCGGAAAATTGTGTATCAGCGCTTATCATCAAAAGGCAGTAATCAACGAAGAACAGGAAAAAATGGAACAAATAAACAACACGAAGTTCCTGAGAAACTAACCTTTCGCCAAGTATTATCAAAAGGCGGCATGCCCGAAGACTCGTGAAATGAAATGTGTAGTGTTTAACGCCCGCTTTTACTACATACGGCACCGCCGGCGATGACACTGATGATACATGAGATGAAGATGGAGCACCGGTGGAATGAGATGGCGGGGGAAACCGGAGATCCCGGAGAAAACCTGCCCCAGCGTCGTGTTGTCCACTACATTACTCACTTTACGGTCGCCTGGCATCGAACCCGGGCCGCCTTGGTGAGAGCCAAGCGCTCTAAGCACTGAGCCACGGCGCGACCTCCCGAAAACTCGTGTGCTCAGGGGGATCGAGTAAGAATACTGTCACTACAAATGATAACTGAGGTAATGAAGAAAGAACTAATAGAAGCTAGAATGGAAATTGAATCACTGAAACCCGAAATAACCAATAAACCGGGATCGACGAAGAGTAACAAAGGTATAGTGAGCAAAGGACCGGAAAACAGCGGGTTACAACTGTAACCAAACAAAGCCGCCGAGCAACAAATAAGCAACAACCAGCAGCGTCTTTCTGCAGCTACAACAAATTAGCAGTTTTAGACAGTGCAAGCCACGAGGACCCTTTTAACAAAATTACCTCTGCAATATGTCCTGTGGCCAGCAAGTAGAGAAGATGTTCGCGAGTGCTTATACTGGCCGACAGTCACGGAAGAAATCTAGCGCAGCAAATGAACAGGGACCCTGATAGTAACAATATACAGGCCTCTGGTGTAGTAAAACCAGGTTCAAAAGCCAAGGAAGTGATTAATAACATTAGTGAAATGTGCCTACGCTATACAAAGGCAGATATTGTTGTGATAATGGCGGTTAGTAACGCTGTAGGGAGTGATGCAAACCCCCCAGGGGCCTACTTCTGTAGGTACGGGTTTGGCAGGCCCGCGGTACCCAGGCAACAGTCTCCCACGTGTGGGCTCTTCTTCGTGGTTGAGGGAGACGGTCAACAGACCCACCCACCTGTAAGAAGTGCCTGGAGACCCGTGCCGGTGGAAAGGTTTGTCCTGTTGGTTGAGGGATGCGTATCTGAACTCGTACCAGTGTTCTTCTGAATTCGGGGAGGGTACGCATTTCTAATACACCACTTTGGCTTCTGCTTCGCCTAAACGGGAGGTTAGGGACTAACCCACCCCTAATCAATCGGCCAGGACTAGGTATTGTACCGAACTCCAGGGTGAGTGGGACGGCGGGCTCGCTATATCCCCTGTGTAGCCCTGTCATCGCAGTGGGATGACCCCTTTTTGGGCTCCATGGTAGGTGGGGAGCTCTGGGGGACGAAACTTAGCCCAAATATTATAGTAAACTCTACATTAAATAAAAATTCAAAAAATTGTGGCAGCAAAGGAAAAGAAGTAATCGAGTTATGTGGTCCTCGCTACTTGGTGGTCAGTCGAACTCAAGAAGCACAGAAGCTTACGACAGTTAACACTTTTCCCATCCAGAGGGGATTAGACAAAATTGCTGGTCCTGTCAATTCTTGTGTACGATCGCACGCCACGCACCTGATTGAGGCGCAATCTTTGTCCCAGGCAGCATCATTATTGAAGGCAAGCATGCTAGGCAGTTATCCCATAACCGTTACGATACCTAAGACTTTGAACTCCTCGCTCGGGGTGGTAGCCACCCGTGCGTTGGACGGAATGTTCAACGAGGAGATCCAGGGGAACCTGAAAGACCAGGGAGTTACTTGTGCGTACCGGGTACAGCGCAGAGAACGAGGGGAATTGTTGCCTACTCGTACCCTGTTCCTTACTTTTGATCGGGTACATCTTCTTCAAAAGATTAAGGCACGATATGAGAGTATTGAGGTTAGGCCCTATATACCAAACCCCCTGCGGTGCTACAAGTTTCAGCGTTTTGCTCACACTAGTCAACTGTGTAACGGATCTCCATCATCCATCAAATGTGGTTTGGCATTACACGATGGTGAGTGCTCCTCGCCCATTAAATGTATCAACTGTGCCGGGGGTCATCCATGCAGTTCAAGGAACTGCCCATGATTTGTGGAAGAAAAGGCAATACAGGAACTCCGGGTTAGGGAAAAGTATCCTTCTCGGACACGCGGAAACTCCTGCGTAATCGCTTGCTCTCCGTTCCCAGGGTCGGTACTTATAGCTCTGTCTTAGCTAAGCCCGTTCCGAGAAAAGAAATCACAACGCAAACCTGCGCTGCATTTGAGGCTACCATCTCGGATAGAATTCTTGTCTCAACACAAGTACGGAAGTCTACAAAACCGTCACCAGCGTCGGCAAATACATCGCATAAACGGACGAAGAAAGCTAAAACCTCAGCCCCGTCCCCAGCCAAACCGTCGACTTCGAAATCTAAGTTTCATAAGCCTATAGTATACGATACACCGCCAAAGGTATTTAAGACCAGCCACCAGAGGACATATTTCCTTAAGGATTCGAGCCGTATCCCCAGAAAGAAGGAAGCCTCTAGGACATCCCGAAGCTCTTCTTCTGTGGAGATTTCTGGTGATGATTCTGATCGACGACTGTCATCTTCATCGATGCCTGTGTCCAATACATTTGAAGCCTTCGAACGTAAGTTCTCTTTAAGGAAAGGGGCCTCCTCCGCCGAAGAGATGGACCAAGAGTACCACACTGCAAGAACGGCAACGAAAAAGCGCCAGGATAAACCGGACGAAAAAGGTGTTAGCCCTACACCGCAGAAAAAGTTTAAATTGATTCGGCCACCGATGAAGTCGTCTTAATGTAGACCAACATATACATCTTATCCCCATAGTTCTAATGGCTATCCTACACTGGAACATACGAGGTTTAAGAGCACACCAGAAGTGGAACTTTTGCTCAGTAAGCATAACTCCTTGTTGGTATGCTTACGAGAGACTAAGCTACGACCACAAGACAAGTTTAAAATCAGACAATACACACCGCTGAGGTGTGATATTGAAACAGAAGAAGACATTTCTGCTCACGGGGGCACTATGATGCTCCTCAGTGATGACATATTTGTAGATTGTTAGATTGTAGCTGTAAGGATTACGCTGCCATCAGTCGAAGTTTGCATTTGCAATGTATATGTACCGCCATCAGATGACCTTTCTTTAGCTGGCCTTGAAGATCTGGTTTCCCAACTTCCAACACCATTTCTAATAGTGGGAGACTTTAATGCCCATCATCCACTTTGCGGCTCAAATCGGGCATGTTCGAGAGGCCACCTCATTGCAAAATTCCTGGAGAGCAATAACTTGGTCCTCCTGAACACCGGAGAGCCAACGATCCTTTTAGACGCCTTTAACACCTATTCGCACATCGATTTGGCAGTGTGTACATCCCAGTTAGCAGTTTCATTACAGTGGAATGTCATTTCTGATTTACACTCCAGCGACCACTGTCTTCTTAGTATCTTAGCACAAGATGTATCTCCCTCACGTATCCCTAGATGGCGCTTTGATCGGCTGTCTTTGATTACCACGAGTACGATTCTATGAATGATTTAGTTGATTGTCTCACAGAGAAAATTCTTTCCGCTGCAGAACAGTCTATTCCACATTGGGCTACCCAACCCGTTTGACTTCCTGTCCCATACTGGAGAAACGACTGCCGGAATGCAATTCGTGCTCATAGACGTACTCTAAGGGTATTCCAGCGACACCCTATCCTAAGTAATCTAATTGAGTACAAGAAACTGCGTGCAAAGCCTAGGAAAATAATTAAGGATAGCAAAGGGACCTCATGGAACAACTTTGTATCATCTTTTAACAGATATACACGTTCATCTGTTATATGGGATAGGTTAAGGCGCGTGGCCGGAAAATCAACCCACTTGCCAATCGCTGATCTGAAAACAACTGCATGAGTTGTTGATCCGTTTGTCGTGGCTAAGAGCTTCGGCTGTGCTTTCGCTCAGGTGTCTAGCTCAAGTAATTATTCTCCTGAGTTTATCTCAATTAAGACTCAGGTAGAATCTCAAGGTTTCCTGTTTAGATTCAGAAACCTGGAAGATTATAACCGCCTCTTCACCTTGGAAGAGTTAGAACACGCTCTTTCATCATCGCGACTGACACCACCAGGACCGGACGGAATCCACGTTCAAATGTTACAACATCTCTCACCTGAAGGTAAAGCATTCCTGCTCGAGGTCTATAACCGTGTTTGGGTTGATGTCACGCTTCCCTACAAGTGGCGAGAAGCCACCATTATACCTATCTTGAAACCTGGCAAGAACCGTCACCTGCCTTCTAGCTACCGTCCTGTTTCCCTCACCAGTTGCGCATGCAAGGTGATGGAACGCATGATAAATAGGCGGTTGGTATGGTGGATGTAAACGCACAACCTACTGAATAACATCCAATACGGTTTTCGACGACGCCGTTCAACAGTGGATCATCTTTTGTCCATGTCGAAACTGAATACCAGCGGATTTCTTATAAACTTCCAAACAGTCGGAACATTTTTTGACCTCGAAAAGGCTTATGATACGTGTTGACGGGCAGGGTTGCTACGTACTCTGCACACCTGGAATATACCTGGACGCCTATCACTCTTCCCTCAGGAATTTTTGAAAGACCGCAATCCTTTTGTTAAGAAGAACGGTGTACCACAGGGATCAGTATTATGTGTTACGTTGTTTGCTATTGCGATTAATTCTATCTCGAAATATGTATCTCCGGGGTTTCGTCATGCCCATTTGTAGACGACTTTGCCGTCTGCTTTACCTCTCAGCGCACTCCGCTTTTAGAGCGCCGTCTTCAGACCACCTTGGACAACCTTAAGAGTTGGAGTTTAAATAACGGCTTCCGATTCTCGGCTGAGAAAACCATCTGTTTTAACTTCTGGCGTCAGCAGACTACCATCAAGGCTCCGACTAGGAGCTGATCTACTACCTTTTGCAGATGAGACGAGTTTCCTTGGAGTGATATTTGATAGAAAACTTAGTTGGTCGTCGCATATAGCACAACTGAAAGCATGATGTGACCGATCTTTAAATATCTTGCGGGTAGAAGAGGAAAATCTTGAGAGCGGATCATACAGTGCTATTGCGACTTTATCGCGCACTTATCCGTTCCAAATTAGATTATGGTAGTATTGTTTATGGCTCAGCACGACCATCTGTGCGGAAGAGATTAGAAACAGTCCATAATTGCGGAGTGCATATAGCAGCTGGGGCATTTCCAACGAGCCGAGTAATAAGCCTGTATGCTGTGTCTGCAAAACCTCCTCTGTAATAGAGGCGCAACATGTTATTAGCAAATTAGGTCTGTGGTCTTAAATGCATGCCCACACATCCATCGTTTACTCCGTTCTTTAACACCTTTATGGACGTGCGTTATAGGTACACTTCTACTTAACCAAATCCACCTGTTTTCCGTTTCCGGAAGCTCCTTAAACATCATCATACTGAAATGCCCAAGATGTATCCTAGGGGGAGAGGACATACCCTCCTTGGTTGTGCAAGGCGTCCCACGTTGATCTGGGCATAACCAAATATGGTAAATCTACCATGTCTACGTCTAGTATCCGCGCACGTTTTTTAGAATTTTTATCGCGATATGAGTACCATTTTGTACCTTATACTGATGGCTGAAAGAACTCAAGTGTTGTTGGCTGTGCTTAAGTGTGTGGAACCGAACCGTGTACATTCGGATTCCACACTAGCACTTCCATTTTTACTGCAGAGCTTTATGCAAATCGACAGAACACTTATTCCACGAGGCAGTCTGTGATTGTCTTTGCCTCTTGGTGAGGAACGGCATTCACCTCCGGCCACTTTGTGAAGTAGTCCACAACCACCATTAGGTACTTGTTTCCTCGGTCGGAAACTGATAACGGTCCAGCAATGTCAACGGCGATCCGTTCGAATGGCACTCCGACGTTGTACTGCTGCATGCGACCCCGGCTCCTAGTCTGGGGGCCACGACTCGCCGCGCACACGTGACACTGACGGCACCATCTCTCAGCATCTGCTTGGAGTCTCAGCCAGTAGTAGCGCTGCCATAGTTTGTCAATCGTTCGGTTCGCTCCCAGGTGTCCTCCCGAAGTACGGGCGTGCATTTCCTCCAAGACTTCCGGGACCTTACTCCGGGGAAGTACCAACTGTTCTCTCTCAGTGTTTCCATCGTGTGATTCCCATACCCGGAACAGCACGCCCTCTCTGGTTTTCAACGAGTCTGATTGGGCGCAGTACGACTTGTAGGTGGCGCTCCTCGGTGTGGTGTCCTCCCAAGTTGGTCTCGTCCCAGCCTCCACTTCCCTCAAGAGTGGCCCCAAATCTGCGTCCGCCAGGTGCTCCCTCCTCAGGCCTGCGCTATGCCAGCCGTCCGAAGGCACTGCCACAACTACTCGGACTGCTGCGGTACGCTCCTTCTCTTCCACTCTTGTGCACTGGCCGCACTCTTCTGGACAGGGTGCTTGGGACATGGCGTCAGCGTTTGCGTGGCTCTTCCCTCTATGATGTTCCGATGTGAAGTCGGACTCCTGCAGCCTCGGGACCCAACCTGCTGTCTTGCCTTCTGCTCAAGCCGTCACCATCACCTCGCTCCTATCGGGGACAACCGTGTCTTTATAGAAGACGACCCTGCAGATTCCAAGGCGCTCTTCGGTTTGACGGAGTACAGCCTCTTCTCCGTTGAGCCGCAGGACCTTCCTGCCGACGTCGACCGTCGCCTCGTGACTCCTGAGGACATCCAGTCCCAGAATCACCTCCTCAGCCACCTTAGCGACGAACACCCACAGACGCACGGCACCCCGCCCCAAGGTCAGTTCCATCAGGGCCTCCTTCTCCAGACGCAAGGTGTCGCCCGATGCCGTGACAAGCTCGTATGGTCGGATCGGCTTCGTCGTCGGCAAACCCTTAGTCACGTCAGTTCTGATGATGGTCACGGCTGCCCCAGTGTCCACCAGCACGCAGCAGGGCTTCCCTCTCACCCAACCGTCCGCGATGAGGCTGTAATGCATACGCCGGCTGACGGCACGCAGTGTCACTCGAGCGGATGGTGGTAATGGCACCGCCGTGCAGCTCTCCACGCCGGGCCTTAGTCGTTCTTCCGGCTGCACTTCCTGGTGTGGGATGTCTCTCTGCCGGTGTCCGGGCTGTCCACAACCCCAACACAGACCACTAGGTGTTCGCCGGCGTCCCTCAGCTGGTCTTCTGTCTCCGGCGTAGCGGACACTCCTCGTTCTCGACGTCGGGATAGATGTTACCTTGGCCGCCTCCATTCTTAATGCCGCTGTCAGCGCCTCTGGGATGGTTTTATAATCGCCGAGCATTAGGCGCTGACGAATCTCCGTGTTCCGTACCCCGTCGACAAAATTGCGGGCGGCTTCCAGTGGCAGGTCAAACAAGGCCTTGCTAGCCAGCTGCTCAATCGCCATGGCGAACTCCTACAGCGTCTTCCCCGGCTGCTGTGACCTTTAGGACTTCCGCGGCCCGTCTCTGGAGGCTGGCTATTAACTGTGTGGCCTCCTCCTCCGGTGAGCATCTGTTGTGCTTGGCCACTGTGTCCAACTGGTGGCGGAGGACCTCAAATGTTGACGCACCATCATATTTCGGAGGTTTGACGCGCGGCGATGTTGTATCGCATCCCGGTGCGTCGGCCTTCAAATCGTTCAACATCCTGATAACGACGTCCTCCACCATGGCGCTCAGGGACTTGACGCTGGTGTCGGCCTTCCCTTCCAGGTCGTTAACGCGGCTCGCCAGGTCCTCGTCGCGCTCGTCCACTTGGCCCATCCGCTTGCACAGCTCCGTCACGTCATGCCTCACGCCGGCCTAATGTTCTTCAAATTTAGCGGTATGAGCCTTGTTCGCCTTCTTCATTTCCGTGGTTAGTTCGGCCATTTTTGCGGTCATTGTCGTGGCCAAGTTGTTGTTAGCCGCTTCCGTCTTTGCTTTTAATTCGGCCTTCATTTTTTCCATCTTCTCTGTGATGTTGTCGTTGGCCGTCCTCATTTGTTTCAGTTCCGGGGCCAGGTTGTTATTTGTAGTCTCTAGCTTCGCGGCCAGGCTGTTATTTGCCGCTTCCGTCTTCTCTGTTAATTCGGCCTTCATTTCCATCATCTTCTCCAAAACTTTTTTTCAACGCCGCGTCCATGGTTGTAATGTTCGCTGATGTTATCATCTCACTTCTGACATCAGTGTGACTTTGTGGGTTCGTGAAATGAAAAGTCCAATTGCACCACTCAAAATGTTCTTTATTTCTACCGATTTACAGTTAAACTCTTGCCAATTACACAGAATTACGTAATGCACACAATTACGATTAACCGGTTCGTCCGTTACAATTTCGCTTGCACTCGTAATTACGTACAATCCTCCGATGCCTTCATACAGTCTTCTCGTCGTACACTAGCACTGCATTCTTACGCCAAGAACTGACTGACATGATTCACTCACAGCAGCCCTTTTTATAGGAATATCACAGTCTTCTAGAAGTCTCTGGTTACCGTGAATCCACGCGAAGGTTCCAGATGGCAGTGGCAGGGGGAAAAGAGGCGGCCAACGACAAATGACGTTTCCCTAATCATCCCCCTCAGTTAGTGACAGAGACTAATGAGGTGGGCGTGGCGCGACATCTGATCCCTTACTCAGCTGTCGTTTGCTGTGCTTCCCGATAATTGGGTGACAGTATGTTTGGTAATGCTAGAGTTATTGCGATGGTTTTTGGAAAATACAGGTCTTTTGATCTTTTGTAGGCATCATATAAATTAAATGCCTATCTTTGTGAAATGGAGCCTTCTAACTCTAATCTAGATAATAGATACAAGAACTCTGAACATCATGCCCCGGCTCCTTGGTTATATATCCACATTTCCCATTAATTTTCAAACTTTCTTACACCTATATATAATCATTTTACAGATTTTCACTGCATACTACTGCAAATAAATCAAAACTAGAAGAAAAATAAGACTTCCGGGACCTTATTCCGGGGAAGTACCAAATTTTCTCTTTGCGTCTTCCCATCGGGTGATTCCCATAGCCGGAACAGCACTCCCTCTCTGATCTTAAGCGAGTACCATTAGGCCCAGTGCTACTTTTATGTGGCGCTTCTCGGCGAAATGTCCTCCCAGGTCAGTCTGGTCCCTGCCTCTAATTTCCTCAAGAGTGGCCCTATGTCTGCACCCGCCAGCTGCTCCCTCCTCAGGCCTGCGCTATCCCTGCCATCCGTAGGGACTGCCGTGACTACTAGGACTGCTGCGGCACGCATCTTCTCTTCCACTCTTGTGCACTGGCCGGACACTTCTGGACATGGCCTTCCGGACATAGCGTCTGCGTTAAAATGGCTCTTCCCTCTGCGATGTTCCGAAGTGAATTCGTGCTCCTGCAGCCTCTGGACCCAACGTGCTGTGTGGTCTTCCAGGTTCTTAAAGACCAATAGCCAGTTTACGATGGAATGGGCAGTCCTCAGGTGGAAGTGCTGACCGTACAGGTACTTGTGGAAGTGCACTAAGGTCTTTACTACCGCCAATAATTCTCGCCGGGTGACGCAGTAATTCTTTTCTTCCATGGATAGCGTCTTGCTGTAGTGGGCTATTACCAGCTCGTGGCCCTCCTGGACATGGGATACCACGCCTCCAATACAGTAGTCGCTTGCGTCAGTGTCTACAACAAAGGCGCTACCTGGTTGTGGAAATCCTAAAATTGGAGCACTGCACAGGGTCCTCTTCAGGTACTGGAAAGCGCCTTCGGCGTCGTCCATCCGCACATATGGCCGGTGTTCTTCTGTCAGGGGAGTGAGGGGCTTGGCGATGTTGGAGAACCGTTATAATAAGCGTCTGTAATCACTTCATTGCCCCAGAAAACTGCGAAAATCTCTCTTATCCTATAGGCGAGGTTAATCTCTCACAGCCTGCGTCTTCCCTTGGCCTTCTCCGGGTCTGTGGCCCCTCCGGCTGCTGAGAAAATGTGGCCCAAGTAGTTGACTTCCTTGCGGAAGGCCCGGCACTTCTTCGCATTCAGCTTCAAGTTGGTCGCCTGCAGTCTCTGTAGCACCTTACTCAGATTTTCGAGATGGTATTCAAAAGTCTTACCGACGATGATGATTTCATCCAGGTATAGCAGGCAGGCATCGTAAGTCAGCTTTCAAATCACTGACTCCATGAGGCGTTTAAAGGTAGCTGGTGCGTTGCAGAGGACAAAGGGCACAACTATGAACTGACAGAGCACTTAGCCTGTCGAAAATGCGATCTTCTCCTTGTCTCTCGGGTCTAGAGGTACCTGCCAGTAGCCCGACTTCAGATCGAGGGTCGAGAACCATTTTGCACCGGCTAGCCGTTCTAGGGTATCGTTAATCCGAGGTAAGGGGAAACAGTCCTTCCGGGTGCCAGCGTTCAGATTCCTGTAGTCTACGCAGAAGCGTTCTTCTTCGCCGTTCTTCTTCGTCACCAAGACTACAGGGGAACAACAAGGGCCGTCAGACCCTTCAATCATTCCCGTAGATCTTATGTCCGCCAGCAGGTCTCGTAATGCCCCTTTCTTCGCCCGTGGAAGTCGTCTAGGTGGTTGCCGAATAGGGCGGACGTCCCCGGTGTCGATGCGGTGAAGCACTTTGTCAGTGGGGCCGTAGTCAATGTTACCTAGGCTGAAGGCGCGCTGGTATCGTCTCAGCAGTCTCGAACCTTCTTCACCTGTTCTACAGTGCGGTGGTCGGCCGCCCTCTCCAGTATGCCTTCTAGCCGGGGCCCCAGGAGTTGCGTCGGCACCGGCTCCTGTATCTTGTCGATTGCTGTTACGCTTACCACGGGCTCGCAAGTTCCCAACCTCGTTCCGGCCTGGACGTCATGATCGGTGTCTTGGATTTAGCAGTCTCGCGTGCACCTCCTCTCGTCACGGCAGCAATTCCCTGGCTACACATAGTCCGTGTAGAGGCGTCTTGTGGTCCAGCATCACGTTCCTGTATCTCTGGGCTTCCAGTCGAGCCGTCACCACCACCTTTTTTATTTTTTTATTTTTTTCATAAAAACTATATATATCTATGTATAATGTATATATATTTTTTCTTTTTTTTCTTATTTAACCGATTTTTCATTATTTCCGTTTATTTTCTTATCTGTTTTCCTAGTTTCACAAATATTCCTCTGGTGGCTCCTGAGGTCATTCAGTCCCAGAATCACATCCTCAGCCACCTTCGCGGCGAACAACCAACGACGCATGACATTCCGTCCCAAGGTCAGCTTAAGCAGGACTTCTTTCTCCACATGTAAGGTTTAGTCCGATGCCCTCATCAGCTGGTATGGTCGGCTTGGCTTCCTGGATGGCAAACCCTTGGCTATGTCGGATCTGATGACGTCAAGGCTGCTCTGGTGTCCACCAGAACTTGGCAAAGCTTCCCTCTCACCCAAACATCCGCGATGACGCCGTCATCCATCCACCGCCTGACGGCGCGCAGTGTCACTCGAGGGGATAGTGGTGATGGCGCCGACGGGCCCCTCGCCACGGCGGCCCTTACTCGTTTCCCGGCTGCTCTCCATTGTGTGGGCAGTCTCTCTCCTGCTGTACCGGCTGTCCACATCCCCAACACAGGACACTAGGTCTTCGCCGGCGTCCCTCGGCTGCTCTTCTGTCTCCGGTGTAGCGACAACTCCTCGGTCTCGACGTCGGGGTAGCCGTCAGCTTGGCCGCCTCCATCCTCAATGCTGCCGTCAGCGCCTCTTGGAATTTGAATCATTTTGTTTTGTTTCCATGTGAACGATAGCTATGTAAGTAAACTGTTCTCCAGTTTGACACTTACAAACAGGTACATCATTTTAATAAGAAAGAAGTAGCTTTCAAACTACATAAAACTTAGTACTCAGCTTTAGTAAATAAATTCATAGCTAAGTCATGCGCTTATATCTTAAAAACCACGCCCCTTTGAACTCGGATTTATAGGCATTAAATATTTGTGAAATAGGCAGGCAAAAGGGCACTAAAATGGACAAAATAGACACTTAGGCACTGAAACTTGCTAAGTAAACACTTAGAAATACACAATTTTATTAAAATGGCAGTTAAAATGCTCAAGGTTTTGAGGTTCAGATTATGCGATAATCATTGTGTATGCTCTCACACACTCATGTTCACAATATGGAACGAACTTCTCCGTCAGCTTCTGTATCCCTGTACATCTCAGCATCTGTATGATACTGCTAGGTGGATTCGGTGACAGAGAGACAGATACAACTTCCATCTCAGTCGCCCTCTTGCCATGGAACTGGCAACACCGATAACATGAGTAATTCAACTGAATCAAGTACAAAGAATCCATAGAACAATACTAGTTATAACTCAAAACACTTAAAAGTGATGCAACGTGGCTATTTCATTTAATAACAAAGAAACGTTAGCAAAACATTCTGTTTAATATTGCATGTGAAATTTGATTTACTTTAAGCACATATAACAATAAGATTAGTTTGTGCAAGAGTGAATAGAGACTGGCATGCGAGTGCACGTATCACATGTCTTATTGCGTTGTAAATATTCGATAAAAACTGGAAAACAAAATTAGTGTTTTTAATCTCTTTTTCATCGCCTACAGCAACATGTCCTTGCAAAGCTGCAGAGTAACTTCTTTGGAACTTAGTAACTGAGTAGTAGTATTCTTTGTTAAATTACCCTTAGCAACCGTAAAGAAACATATATACATCCATTTATTTAATACCCATTTCATAGGTATTATTGTGTTGCATAGTAACGTTACAAATAAAGTTCAGGTTGAGAGTTAGAGATTAGACTTGAGAATTTCAGGTAAGAAATTCGAAATTTGAAGCAGCTACCTTTCAACGAACTTGGTTATATACATTAAATTAGTTGGGAAGATGAGAGGTGAGTGTTTTCCAACAGCTTCTATTCACATTAACCATTTAATGTTATATAAAAGTTGCGATATCGAAAGTAGATTTGGTATGAGCTAAACCACTGGAAGATGTAACATTGTATTTAGAACTTAGCAAATGTGAATTCGAATACCGCAAATGATCTTTTATATTCTTATGTTTAATCATCAAATAAGGCGAAAGTAAAATAAAAAGTAAAGCGAAATCCTTCAAGATTCTGGGTTCTCTTTTAAGACTAAATTATCTAATTTCGCAAATTGTAGATAGTGTATATTACTGATTATGAGAAATAGGTATACACGATTTTTAAGGATATATATCACTGAAATTACATGAATATTTTAAAACAATCACGGACCGTTTTTATTCTACAAAATACTATAAGCCTTTGTGATGATGATGATGGTGTTTAGGGGCGCTCAACTACTGGGTCATCCCCCCAGGGGCCTACTTCGGTAGGTACGGGTTTGGCGAACCCGGGGTCCCGAGCCAACAGTCTCCCTCGAGTGGGCTCCTCTTCGTGGTTGAGGGAGATGGGCAACAGGCCCACCCACGTGTAGGCCGTGCGTGGAGACCCGTGTCGGTGGAAAGGTTTGTCCTGGTAGTTGAGGGATGCGTATCTGAGCTCGTAACAGTTATTTTTTCTGAATTCGGGGAGGGTGCGCATTTCTAATACACTACTTTGGCTTCTGCTTCGCCTAAACGGGAGGTTAGGGACTAACCCACCCCTAATCAATCGGCCAGGACTAGGTATTGTACCGACCTCCAGGGTGAGTGGGACGGCGAGCTCGCTATATCCCCTGTGTAGACCTGTCATCCCAGTGGGATGACCCCTTGTTGGACTCCGTGGTGGGTGGGGAGCACTGGGGGATGAAATTTAGACCAACATTTATGGCTAAACTACACCCCCTAAAACACAATAAACGTGGAAAAGATTTATTTGAAAACAGTGATAAACAAGTAGTTGAGTGTGGTCCTCGCTACTTAGTTATTAAACGAACGGAGGAAGGTAGAACGTTTTCTACGGTTAATCCGTTTATTATACAGAAAGGTCTTGACAAAATAGCTGGTGCTGTTAAATCATGTACAAAATCCAGAAATGGCACGCTGCTGGTGGAAGCAACTACAGCATCCCAAGCAGCAAAGATACTGAAAGCCAACATGCTGGGCAGTTATCCAGTCAAAGTGGAGATGCATAGGACCCTGAATACCTCGCGCGGTGTTGTAAACACTAGCGCCTTGGATGGAATGTCCAACGAGGATATTCAGGAGAACCTCCAGGAACAAGGCGTAACTGCAGTCTATCGTGTCCAAAGGAGAGAACGAGGGGATATGGTTCCCACTCGTACCCTGTTCCTGACTTTTGATCGGGTAGATCTCCCTCAAAGAATCAGGGCAGGATATGAAGTGATTGAGGTTAGACCATACATACCTAACCCTCTGAGATGCTACCAATGTCAGCGGTTCGGTCACACTAGTGCATTCTGTAAAGGCGCACCTACATGTGTCAGCTGCGGAGCCGGCATGCATGAAAATGCATGTACATCACCTCCAGCATGCGTAAATTGTAGCGGTGGACATCCATCAAGTTCACGAGAATGTCCCCGTTATATTGGAGAGCGAGCTATTCAGGAGATCCGGGTTAAGGAAAAGGTTTCCTTTTCGGAAGCCCGGAAACTTCTATGTATCCTCAAGCCCTCTTCAACCACCTCCCGTACCTATAGCTCTGTGGCGGCTACTCCGTCACCGAAACGGGAGGCTGGTACCCAAACATCTGACATAAATGGGGCAACAATATCCGAGAAAGTTCTAGTGCCTAGATCGCAACCAAGAGCATCAGTAACACCATCTAAAACTCCGAGAACACAGACTACTGAAAATAACAAGTCAGTGAGGTCGCCTGACAAAGCATCCACGTCTAACAACAGGACGAAATTGCCCATTGTATACCAAGCACCAGAGATCAAGTTCAAGACGCAGTATGATAGAACTGCCTTCCTGAAAGAAAGCACAGTCTGCTCCAGAAAAGTCCAAGAAACGTAGCCCTAGAGCGTCTCCGAGATCATCGTCGGAGTCATCTTCTGGGGAGGACTACGACCGGCGACCGTCATCTACGTCGGTCGGAATTTCCAATCGCTTCGAGCCCCTTGAATCGAAGGTTGTAGAAGGAAAACCGTCCTCTTCCATAGAGGATATGGAGCATGAAACAGCTGACCACGCTGCTACATCTGCAGCAAAGAAGAGGCAGGATAAACCTGCCGAAACTAGCCCTACACCAAAGAAAAAGGGCAAATTGATTCGGCCACCCATGAAGTCGTCTTAATGTAGACTACCTTTACATCTTATATCCCATGGTTCCAATGGCTATCCTACAATGGAACATACGAGGATTAAGAGCGCATCGACCAGAATTGGAACTTTTGCTCAGTAAGCATCACCCCTTAGTGGTATGCTTACAAGAGACTAAGCTACGACCACAAGACAACTTTAAAATCAGACGCTACACACCACTGAGGTGTGATGTTGAAACAGAAGAGGGCATTCCTGCACACGGGGGTACTATGATGCTCCTCAGGGATGACATATTTGTAGATCCGTTACAGCTACAGTCTGATTTACAATCTGT
Organism: Mantis religiosa; assembly: GCA_030765055.1. Taxonomy (NCBI): domain Eukaryota; kingdom Metazoa; phylum Arthropoda; class Insecta; order Mantodea; family Mantidae; genus Mantis; species Mantis religiosa. The sequence continues at coordinate 583,370 of JAUKNK010000165.1, forward strand.
AGCTGTAAGGATTAAGCTGCCATCAATAGAATTTTGCATTTGCACTGTATATCTCCCGCCATCAGATGACCTCTCGTTAGTTGACCTTGAAGATCTGGTTTCCCAACTTTCAACACCATTTCTAATAGTTGGAGACTTTAATGCCCATCACCCACTTTGGGGCTCAAATCGGGCATGTTCGAGAGGCAACCTCATTGCAAAATTCCTGGAGAGCAATAACTTGGTTCTCCTGAACACCGGAGAGCCCACATTCCTCTCAGACGCGTTTAACACCTATTCGCACATCGATTTGGCAGTGTGTTCATCCCAGTTAGCTGTTTCATTACAGTGGAATGTCATCTCTGATTTACATTCCAGCGACCACTTTCCATGTCTTCTTAGTCTCTTAGCACAAGTTGTGTCTCCCTCACGTATCCCTAGATGGCGCTTTGATCGTGCCAACTGGAATCTTTACACCCAGTTGGCTGTCTTTGAATACAACGAGCACGATTCTGTGAATGATTTAGTCGATCATCTCACAGAGAAAATTCTTTCCGCTGCAGAACAGTCTATTCCACGTTCGGCTACCCAACTCGGTCGATTTCCTGTCCCATGGTGGACCAACGACTGCCGGAATGCTATTCGTGCTCGTAGACGTGCTCTAAGGGTATTCCAACGACACCCTACGCTAAGTAATCTAATTGAGTATAAGAAAGCGCGTGCAAAATCTAGGCAAATAATTAAGGATAGCAAAAAGACCTCATGGAACAAATTTGTATCATCTTTTAACAGATGTACACCCTCATCTGTTGTATGGGATAAATTAAGGCGCGTGGCCGGAAAATCAACCCACCTGCCAATCGCTGGTCTGAAAACAACTGCAGGAGTTGTTGTTGATCCGTTTGTTGTGGCTAACACCTTCGGCTGTGCTTTCGCTCAGGTGTCTAGCTCATGCAATTATGCTCCTGAGTTTATCTCAATTAAGACTCTGGTAGAATCTCAAGGTTTCGTGTTTAGTTCCAGAAACCTTGAAGACTATAACCGCCTCTTCATCTTGGCAGAGCTAGAACACGCTCTTTCGTCATCGCGACTGACAGCACCAGGACCGGATGGAATCCACGTTCAAATGTTACAACATCTCTCACCTGAAGGTAAGGCATTCCTGCTCGAGGTCTATAACCGTGTTTGGGTTGATGCCACGTTTCCTGAAAAGTGGCGAGAAGCTACCATTATACCTATCTTGAAAGCTGGCAAGGACCGTCACCTCCCTTCTAGCTACCGCCCTATTTCCCTCACCAGTTGCGTATGCAAGGTGATGGAACGCATGATAAATGGGCGGTTGGTATGGTGGCTGGAAACGCACAACCTACTGAATAACATCCAGTGCGGTTTCCGACGACGCCGTTCAACAGTGGATCATCTTGTGTCCATGTCGACACAGATTATGAACGGATTTCTTAAGAACTGTCAAACAGTCGGAATATTTTTTGACCTCGAAAAGGCTTATGATACGTGTTGGCGGGCAGAGTTGCTACGTACTCTGCACACCTGGAATATACGTGGACGCCTACCACTCTTCCTTCAGGAATTCCTGAAAGACCGCGTATTCCGAGTAAGGGTTGGCTCGGTTTTTTCGAACCTTTTTGTTCAAGAGAACGGTGTACCACAGGGATCGGTATTAAGTGTTACGTTGTTTGCTATTGCGATTAATTCTATCTCGAAATGTGTACCTCCAGGTGTCTCGTCATGCCTATTTGTAGACGACTTTGCCGTCTACTGTACATCTCAGCGCACTCCGTTTTTAGAGCGCCGTCTTCAGACCACCTTGGACAACCTTAAGAAAAAACGGCTTCCGATTTTCCGCTGAGAAAACCATCTGTGTAAACTTCTGGCGTCAGCAGAGTCGACTACCTCCAAGGCTCCGGCTAGGCGCTGATCTACTACCTTTTGCAGATGAGACGAGGTTCCTTGGATTGATATTTGATAGAAAACTTAGTTGGTCGTCGCATATAGCACAACTGAAGGCACGATGTGACCGATCTTTGAATATCTTGCGGGTACTAAGTGGAAAATCGTGGGGAGCGGATCGTGCAGTGTTATTGCGACTTTATCGGGCACTCATCCGTTCCAAATTAGACTATGGTAGTATCGTTTATGGCTCAGCACGACCATCTGTGCTGAAGAGTTTAGACACAGTCCATAACTGTGGCATACGTATAGCTGTTGGGGCATTTCCAACGAGCCGAGTTATAAGCCTGTATGCTGAGTCTGCAGAACCTCCTCTGCAGTACAGGCGCAACATGTTATTAGCCAATTATGGCTGTGGACTTAATTGCATGCCCACACATCCATCGTTTACGCCGTTCTTTAATACCTTCATGGACGTGCGTTATAGGAACACTACTATTAAACCAAAGCCACCTGGTTTTCGTTTCCGGGAGCTCCTTAGACACCTTGATACTGACATGCCCAAGATGTATCCTAGGGGAGAGAGGACATACCCTCCTTGGTTGTGCAGAGCGTCCCCGGTTGATCTGGGCATGACTAAATATGATAAATCTACCATGTCTATGTCTAGTATCCGCACATGTTTTTTAGAATTTTTATCGCGATATGAGGACCATTTTGTAATTTATACTGATGGCTCCAAGAACTCAAATGGCGTTGGTTGTGCTTTCGTGTGTGGAACCGAACCCTATACATTCGGATTCCACACTAGCACTTCCATTTTTACTGCAGAGCTTTATGCAATATACCGGGCCATTTTACACGTACGCCGACGAAAGTTGGGGGACTGCTTAATCCTGAGTGATTCCCTCAGTGCACTTCAAGGCCTACGGCAGCTGTACAGCTAACACCCTATTGTGCAGCGTATACAGGATGCCCTCCACGTTTTACACGCTTCTGGTGTTAACGTGGTGTGTGCATGGTTTCCTGGTCACGTAGGCTTGCGGGGGAATGAAATGGCGGATTCAGCAGCCAAGACGGCTATCATGAAGCCCAGGGTTCGAATACCATCTGTGACATCGGAAGACTTTAGGGCCGAATTGCGGAGAGCTGTGCAAACCTGCTGGCAGGAAGAGTGGTCTGCTCTCCGCAATAATAAACTTAGATCTGTCAAAGAACTTCCTATTCCCTGGGTTACCTCCTGTCGGTCATCTCGTCGCGAGGAGGTGAGTTTGGCTCGGTTACGAATTGGACACTGCATCTTTACTCATAGTTTTCTTTTTAAAAAGGAGCCTTCTCCACTATGTCCGTTTTGTAATGAAGCGTTGTCTGTACGACACGTGCTGCTAGAGTGTTTTCACCTAGCAGACCTTAGGACGTCTCTGCAGCTGCTGGTCAGCTTTGCAGAAATTCTAGCGGACGATCACGCAGTAGTGGAGAAGGTTTTTAGATTCTTTTCGAGATTAAATTTTAGGATTTAGCAAATAGAATTTATGGTTTTTGGATGTCATTTTTATTTTATTTATTTATTTTTTTATTTTTTTTTTCAAGGCGTATGTATTTTTTGTCTTTTTTAACATATACTGTTTTAGAATAATTTATATCTGGCTTTTGCCATGACCAGTTTCATTTAAAAAGGGCGCTGATGACCTCTGTAGTTGAGCGCCCTTATACTCATCATCACTCACTCACTACTGGGTCATCAGCGCCCTTATAAGCCTTTGTGAATTCAAAGAATGCTTAGATAGCATCCGTAAGCCATTTATAATGCTGTAATTTAGTTTGAAAGCTATATGAATGCTGGTGTTAAATATGAATGCCAATTCTTTATCCCTGTTTTCTCGCTATTGAAAATATCAGTTTTTTCGTCATTTAAGACGTTCCTTGCGTCGCAGTTTTGGTGTTAAGATAATGAACTTTACTACAGACGTTCATAGAGACACAGTGAATATAAATTACCCTGGGTTTTATTGTGAGATGCATTTTAACACAATGTCCTTGCTTCAAAACACACACAAGAAAATTGAATCTTGGGCAAAAAATTCATATTCACAGTTTTAAACATATCTGGAGCCTGGATTTATCGCGACAGGGAGAATACTAGAAAGGGATGCATTGGAAACCTGCTGTTAAAATATTAGTCCAAAATTTACATTACTTCGTCGCCAGGGGCTTTTTAGGTGACGTAACCAAAAATAAATTTGAACATAATTTCCAGACCATCAAAGTGAAATTTACTAAATTTGGGCTGTATCTTATTTGCACTAAGTTATATCTGTGGTATAAATCTAAAAAAGCTAGCGCTATTAGTTTGAGATTCCAAATATTCAGTCATAGGTATCCTTAAACGTGGCTTTGGTACTTTATTTATTTATTTATTCTTGATTTAACATCCGATGTAAATCATATCCGACCTTAACATATGCCTGCTGACTAGTCTACATACTCCTTCATAATTACGAAACTTGTTTTTGTTTGTGTGTGTTCTCTTTCCAATTTCTCTACCCCATATCGTAAATAGAAGAATTGTTATATTCCAACCAAAAGTTCAATACCAAGAGCTCACCGGAAATATGTATACGTTTTGAGGGCCTCCGAATATTGGTGAAATACCAAATTTGGTATTTAAATTCTTCCAAGGTTGCGACACTAATTTTCAAGAAAATGCTCCCACATGAAACTGCGCTTTATATGACGAAAAGAGTTTAAAAAAATTTGAAATTTTTAAAAACGCGCAAACAAGTTTGATTAAAATACAATATGAGTTAGCTATTTCAAAGACAAATTACATGCATATGCTGCGTTTCCTTGCAATTGCCTCTGAAGTTCTTCTCATTCTGGGCAAATTTTGCATAACTGGTGTTAACAGAAAATAATTTAGTTGCTCGCACATCTAACCATTATTTCTTTTGGCAGTCCATAGTTCCCTTATGTGTTCACTAGAAAGAAACAAGAAATGGATTATATATAAAAATAATGTACAGTTTGAGGCGGTCCTTGCCCGTTGGGTACCTCACTGAGCCCTCCCGGTACTCAACACCTCATATGAGAAGGTATGTGATGGGTGAGGATTTCGAATGGGAGGTTTCCAGCAGGTCGGGGATTTTCTCAGGGTAGATCTGCATGAATTATCTCTTTTGGGTTTCAGGGGGTGGGTGAGTCCGGACAGGGTATGGGTATTATCATATAGAAGACACCACGACCGTTGAATATCAAGTTTATTGATATACGAAGTCCTCTCCACTCGTCACTGTTATCTTGATGTATGTATCTGTGTACGCATTGTTTGTCAACGTCGATGGTATTACTTCGTGCCTTCGCGAACACGGACTTTGATGAATTTTCATTACTTGTGGACCCCTTCACTCGCCGAAACAGAGTATTCGCGAACACGGACTTTGATGAAATTTTTTTTTACTTGTCGCCCCCTTCACTCGCCGAAACAGGGTATTCGGGAACACGGACTTTGATGAATTTTCATTACTTGTCGCCCTTCACTCGCCGAAACAGAGTGAATTTCCTAGCGACGATCAAACGTCGCCATTGCCCAAATTTCCCCTTCCTTTCGCCAAACTTTGGACACTTTCGAGGTCATGTGACCGGTTACTTGTTTCTGATAGGTTGTGTTTCATCCCTACTAAAAGAAATTTCTCGTGTCTGAAACGTGTATTCTATGCGATTTTCACTTTCCCACAGTCAAGCTAATTAATGCATAAATACGTCTAAAAATGTGTAACTTAAATCCCGGTGCCTATTCTATCATCACGTAGGATGTGCAGACCAAGACCTGGCTGGGGACGAGGGTCTAACCTTGGACAATGCCACCTTTGTCGGCAAGCAGCACAATGAAAGTACCTGCGAAGAAGGTGTTCATTCACCTCGCTGTTTGGGTTCTCGTGCTTTCGATAGTATATATCGGGATTGTTATGACAATGTTATCCCTAACAGGGACGGTATCATACGCCCTTCTAATAATTTAGAACATGGCTTTTATATTAAAAGTCTTTTTCGAAATTGTCAGAATATCCCATCATTGTGTTAGCTGGTTGGTGTATGTATAGTATGATATGCGTCGTCATTAGTGAACGAGTGGAGGTAGTTGCATATTTACTTATACAATACGTTACATATAGGATACAAACACAATATTTCTTAAAACTATAACCAGATATCTCATCAACATATAACTTATGAATATTATTTAATCACATTCCTCATTCATATTTTTTATACAAATGCCGTAGTCTCCTCTAGCAGACGTTTAATCATTTCACTCAATCACTCACTCACTCACTACACTCACAGAACTGCAGTGTCCTGATTTTCCAGTTCTCTGAATGTCACTTCTGACTCTAGATATACATTCTTTCTACTCCCTATTTGTTTGTTTTTGTCTTTTTTTCTTTTTACATTGTATTTATCACTTCACACTAGCATTCAGGTATCTATATTTACATGTGATTCTTATCATTTTAGCATTCATGCCTATATTGATGACCCCTTCAATTACACTACTACCTTCATTAACATTCCTAGAATTCCACCCACTTTCTTCATAACCCTTTTCTTATGGCGAATTAAGTAAAAACAGTGGTGTCCACAACAATTGGTTTCACACACTTTGTTTCAACCTTGTTTGCATCCAGATGTATGTGCACATACACCCCTTTTACTGCTATCACAACCTAAAGCTAACACATATATTTACATGCACTTCACATTTCTTTTTATTCTATTCCCATAAAACAGTTACATTCGTTCAAGGTACCTGGTACTTTCTGTTTTCGGACATAATTGTAATCCTATGACGTAAGCCAAACAATGAAAGAAAGAAAAAATGAAATAAACAACCCGTGAGGAAATCCTCTTTACTTCCTTGTTATTTAACGTCAAATTACAATAAGGGGACTTGGGATGTCATGCGAATATGATGTTGTCGTATCTGCCCAAGCGGTTCTCCTGTTTGAACGCTACCGGTCTCACACCAACCCGTTCAATGCTTAGCGGAGGTGCTTATTTATTTAGGTGTATTCGCTTCCTTATAGGGACGTAATGCACTGATGTGGTATTTGCCAATGGGTTTACCCGTTCTTATATCTTGTAGTATGTAGGTTCTATCTCCTATTTGACCAGTTATCTTGACGGGTCCCTTCCACAATAAATTTAATGAGGATTTATCGAAATACCTTACTAGTACTTTGTCATTGATTTGTGGCTCCCATTTATGTAAGTACCTTTTCTGTTTGGCACGACTTTTGTCTGCTTTATTCTTTGTGCGCACAAATGCCTTTATTATCCTTTCAGCATCGCACTCAGGTATACTTGGTAAAGAGGCTGGTACTCCACTGATAACCGGTTCGTGTGGCCTCCCTTTCATCAGCTGGACAAGTGAATAACCATGGTTTGTGTTGATTGAGTGGTTCATGATCCAATCTATATAAGTTAGGTGCTCGGGCCAGGTCGTGTGCTTCAAGTGGCCTATTATTCTGAGATAGGCATTTAAGTCTCGCATTGCTCTTTCGCATGGGTTAGAATTCGTGTGGTAATTGCTGATGTGGTAAATCTTTATATTTGCATCGTGTAGTTTGGTTATTAATTTTCGGCCGTGATGCACAGAAGCATTATTTACGAGAATTGCCTTCATTTTACCATACTTCTGAGCGTAATCTTTTACTATTTTGTCCGCGCAGGTCGCACTTGTTAACTTTTTCATGGGGTATAATCTTACAAATTTTGACATCACATCAACCAATACGAAGATATACTTTAAGCTTGCCCTTGCTGTCGGAAAAGGTCCGTGGGCGTCAACTGATACTAGTTCCAAAGGGAATTGCCTTAATATTGCCTGAGGAGGTCGGTCAAATCGTTTATTAAGCGGTTTCGCTCTTTGGCACAAATCACAACTTGCGACAAGCGCTCTTACTTTCCTACCTATCTTTGGGAGGTATAAGTGTTCGGAGATAACTAGGCTCGTCCTCTCCACACCTGCATGGCTTATTGCAACATGGTGGGCTTCTATAATTAGTGCTTCCAGAGCTGCTGGTACGTATACTTCCCATGCTGAGGCATGCTTATCTACTAGCTTGTAAATTACGCCATCCATTTTTCCAAACTTCGATTTGTTCTCAGAACAGATAGGTGGCACGTTCTCCCATATTGCAGCTAATTTTCTGTATTGCTGTTGATATTACTGCAACAATTTCATTTCTTTTGCGACGCGGTTATTTAAATGTAAGTCTAGCTTCAATGTTTTCACCTCTCTTTGAGAGCTTCCTATTGTTTCCGGAAGGTTCTCTCCTACTTTAATCCTGGAGAGCAGGTCGCTGAAAACGTTAATGCTCCCTGGGATATGCCTGATGTCTACGTTGTAGGACATTATTTCATGGATGTAACGCGATAGCTTACTACTGGTCATTTTGCAGTTCCTTATAAACGATAAGCTTATACGATCCGTGTACACTATGATTGGTTTATTGTATATGTAATGTTTGAATTTCCGAATTGCAAAGAATATTGCACTAACTTCCTGTTCGGTCACGCAGGCAATGCGTTCCGTTCGGCTTAAGGATCTGGATGCCGTTGCAATTATGCGCATTTCGCCATCTTGGGATACTTGTGCTAGGATGCAGCCGTACGTTATCATTGAAGCATCGGTGTATATAAGAAATGGTAAGTTCATTCGCGGACGTGTGAGGAGAATGGAGTTGCTAAATAAATCTTTTAATCGTTGGAAGGCTGTCTCTTCCACGTCAGACCACCGCCATTTTGTATTCGTAACTAACAAAGCTCTAAGTGGTGCTGTCTCCTTGGCGTAATTTATGAGGAATCTACTTTGATAACCTAACATACCTAGAAACTTTTTTACTTGTTTGACGTTTTTCGGACGCGGTATATTTAGTACTGCTTCGATTCTCTCCTTGTCTGGTGATAAAATTTCTCCTGAAATTACGTAGCCTAAAAATTTCACTGATTTTTCAAAAAATTAAATTTTTCCCAATTTAGTGTTATGCCACAATTTTTTAATTTGTTAAACACGATTTCCAAGTGGTCAAGGTGTTCGTCGGCGCTCAAGTCAAGAATTAATATGTCGTCCACATATATGTATCCTTCCCATTGTGTACCGAATATGGTGTGCATGGCTCTTAAGAAACCACTTCCAGGTACGCTCAGTCCAAATGCACAACGACGAAATTGATAAACTCTTCCCTGGTGGATGAATCCTAAATATTTCCTGAGTCTTGGCGCAATTTCAATTTGTAGGTAAGCATTAGTTAAATCAAGTGACGTGAACCATCGCTGCCTTCCAATACCAGCGAGGATTCCTTCGATATTTTCTCTGCGCATATGGTCTGGAACTATGTACTTATTTAATATTCCTGCATCAATTGTCAATCTCACTGTCCCATCTTTTTTCTTTACGATACACAAAGGTTGTACATATGGAGTGTCTGAAAACTCTATAATTCCTTGTTACAACATCTCGTCAATTTGTTCAGACACCGCGTCTTTCACAGCCAAAGGGATTATTCTGCACTTGTGTCGGGTTATTGGCATTTCTGCTATTTCAAATGAATACTGATATGCGTTGCATAGGCCTGTACGGTCTGAGGAAATATCTCTGTGTGTCAATATCAGCTGGTATAGGCATTCCTTTTGTATTTCACTCAACTCGTTTAACCCTCTGATGTGAGTTTTCACCTGCCTGGAGAAGGGTTCTCTCTTCCTTTCTACGTTCACTATTGTCTCCCTTTCGACACCTTCTGCCCCTTCTACGTCATTGTACCCCAGCACGTCTTGTACTTCTGTGCCATTAACCTAATTATCTCGCCACAATTTCCTATATTTACTAGTTCAACGAAAAATTCTTCGCTTTGAATTTCTTCCTCTTCAGGTAAAACCATGCTATCCTGTGACACAGAGGTAAATGGTATTTGAGTTGTTACGCCCGCTATGGTGAATGTGGCCTGCGACTGCTCGTGATCAATGACAGAGTATAGTGCGTTTAATAGGTCACTTCCAATAATTATGTCGGTAGCTAGGCCTTTTACCACGAAACATACAAAATCTACGCCATATCCGTTTATTTTTGCATTTATTAAAATCTGCTGCGAAATCCTTTGTTTAGTTTTGCCGATAGCACCCGTACACACTTCATTTTTGACTGGGAGGGACTGCAATTTTATGCCCAAATTAATTAGTTGATTGTAGAAATTCTCGCTGCAGACCGTGACTGAAGATCCCGTATCTAAAATAACTTGGAAAACCCTGTCTGCAATTTCGGCAGTTATTCTTGGAGCTTCCATTATTTCCTGGTTTACAATAAATTCTGAGAAACTGATAGGTCTGTTTGAGTACAATTCAGAATTTTGTTTTCTCCCTGGAACAATTGTTTACATGTACGTCACTTTGTGTTGCCATATCATTATCATTACTGTCCCCTATAGACTGAGAGCTCTGGGTGGCTTCTAATCGGGAAGGATGCGGAGACTCTATACGTACGGTGTCTAGTTTTCCGGTGGCGTCGGGGTTCAAACCTGAGTCGTGTGTGCCTGAGAATGTACATAGTTCGTGTTGACTCTGTTGGATGGGGGTGTTGGTGGGCGTGGCTCCTCCCTCTCAAGTGTCATATCAGCGTTTGTATTTGTGGTATTCAAGAGACTTCTGGGTCGATGGGTTGGCCTAGCATATTCGTTATGGAAACTTCTACGTGGGTTTCCCCGGTTCGTTCCTCCTCGTCTGTTGAATGACATGTACTGACTAGGAAAGTTATGTGGGGGCCGATTATGGGTGTAATTCGTTCTCTCATTCCTCTCTCGTCGGTCGTATGGCCTGGAGGTTTACTGTCTATTGGACTAGTTCGCGTCAATATGCCTGTTTTGAGGTCCTTCTGCCCTCATCCCATCATTATTTTACCTAGTGGGATGAGTACTTGTTCTGTGCCACGTGACTGGCTCTTCTATCTGCGGTTCATTACCCTGTAATGCTGCCAATAATTCAATAGCCTGGCTGAGGATTTGTGGCCTGGCAACAACTAACTGGTGACGAATCATATTTGGGTAATGTCAACATATGGCACTAATAAAGTCATGTTCAGAAAGGGGAGGATCAAGTAACTTGTTCAGCTGACCCAATCTTAAGAAGAAGTCCGTCATGGATTCGTTGTTAACACGCTGATATCTCCCGTTATTGATCTGACTGCGAACGTTGTACTGAGCAACCGCATTCCAATATTTCTGTAGGAATGCAATTCTAAAATGTTCATACTGCGCCAAGCCTCCGATCGTTAAACGAAACCAGCTTAGGGCAGAACCAGTTAAGTTCCTCTGAATTATGATCATTTTGAAATTGTCGGGTATCCCTCTCAACGCAAAGTAAGACTCAATATCATTGATATACTGTTTCGCGTTGTCGCGAGCGCTGTCAAACGTCGGCAGAGGAAGTTCATTGAGGAAATTCATGTGTATAGGGGGAGGTGGACGTGTCTCAGTACCTTGAAATTGGTAACTAGTGTTAGGAGACGACAATGGAACGCTTACATGATCGCTCACTCTTCCCTCCACACTTATACCACTACCTGATGTTACGGGCGCCGTTGAGACATGGCACTGTAGATCACTGGCTTCGTGCCTCATCGCTGCTCGTATCTCAGTTACAGCAATTTCCTTTGCCTTTTCTTGCAATTTATCGTACTGGGCGGCAACTACGTGTGTCATTTCTTCCCTTACTTTGCTAATTTCGCTAAGATTTAAGCTTTGATTTTCACCCATTACAGCTTTCACTCTCTCTAGTTCTGTACTAATTACTCGTTCCAATGCTTTATGTCTCTCCTCCATAGTGACACATGTGGTTCTCGCCTCAGACCTGACTTGTTCTAAATTATTTCTTAAAGCTACATCCATTGTCTCTCTGATGCTGCCAACTTCGTTTATACACTCAGATCTTATCTGGTTCATTTCTACCTGCGTGGATTCCAGTTCACTGCTAATGGCATTTACTTCTATTTGTAAGGTATCTCTGACGCGATTAACCTCACCCACTACGCTATTCAGTTGTTTCTCTAACTGAGAGCTTAGCTCACATTGTTTCTCTGTAAGCTTAGCTTCCTGTTCCCTAAGTTGTTGACTTAACCTTAGCTCCATTTCAGTATTTTGCGCTGTTATTTTACTGTCTAATATATTCAGTTTTTCTGTCAGCTGAAGCATTAAGCTATTCATACTGCTTAGTCCTGGGTCGGCAAGGGGAGTAGATTGCTCTGCTATTCTAATTTCTGCTTCTGGGACTATTTCTATCTTAGCTTCCGTATCCCAAAATACACTATTCTCTACCATACATCTATAATCTGCCATTTCGTTATTTTTACTTTTTACTTTTCTATTCCTAAGTATCATTTGCGTGAAATTACTGCCTCGTTTCTGGAAGAAAGGAAAACATTTTTTTACTGTATTCTGTTCCCTATTACTGGCAGCATCAGCTCATTTAAGCATAAATGGTTTAGCACAAGATTACAAGATTATTGGTATACAACTGAAATTGGTTGCAATTACTCGTTGATGTCCATATCCGTCGTTAGGGTAATCCAGGGTAGGGGAATAGCACTGGTTTGACACTTTCACTGGGGGGATATAGGTTGTTGTTTCCTGGGGCTGTTCTGCTGGTGATGGCCGCTGTGTTGTCTCCGTCGTGGACTTCCGCCGGTGTTCCAGAACTCGAAATCGGATGCGTCTGTTGTTCCCCGTGGATGTTGTGGTTTCCCTGCCGCGTCGGGCAGAACTCCAACACAAGCATACGGGTTGGCAATTTATGATGTTGTCTCACAGTTCTGCAATCATATCCATTGGTCACGGCTTCGAAGAAATACACTTTAGTCGCCAAAAATTATGACACCATACTCAGTACTACATGATCCAGGTTGCTCGCCAAATGGTCACTGGTACAGTCCGGACTTCGTAAACCACGTTGGGTGCCAAATTATTAGGTGGTCCTTGCCCGTTGGGTACCTCGTTGAGCCCTCCCGGTACCCAACAAATCATATGAGAAGATATGTGATGGGTGAGAGCTACGAATGGGCGGTTTCCAACAGGTCGGGGATTTTCTCAGGGTAGACCTGCATGAATTATCTCTTTGGGTTTCAGGGGGTGGGTGCGTCCGGACAGGGTATGGGCATTATCATATAGAAGACACCACGACCGTTGAATGTCAAGTTTATTGATATACGTAGTCCTCTCCACTCGTCACCGTTATCTTGATGTATGTATCTGTGTACGCATTGTTTGTGAACGTCGATGGTATTACTTCGTCCCTTCGCGAACACGGACTTTGATGAATTTTCATTACTTGTGGACCCCTTCACTCGCCGAAACAGAGTATTCGCGAACACGGACGTTGATGAATTTTCTTTACTTGTCGCCAAATTCACTCGCCGAAACAGAGTATTCGCGAACACGGACTATGATGAATTTTCATTACTTGTCGCCCCCTTCACTCGCCAAAACAGAGTGAATTTCCTAGCGAAGATCAAACTTCGCCATTGCCCAAATTTCCCCTTCCTTTCGCCAAACTTTGGACACTTTCGAGGTCATGTGACCGGTTACTTGTTTCTGAGAGGTTGTGTTTCATCCCTACTAAATGCAATTTCTCGTGTCTGAAACGTGTATTCTATGCGATTTTAACTTTCCCACAGTCAAGCTAATTAATCCATAAACACGTCTAAAAATGTGTAACTTAAATCCCGGTGCCTATTCTATCATCACGTAGGATGTGCAGACCAAGACCTGACTGGGGACGAGGGTCTAACCTTGGACAATGCCACCTTTGTCGGCAAGCAGCACAATGAAAGTACCTGCGAAGAAGGTGTTCATTCACCTCGCTGTTTGGGTTCTCGTGCTTTCGATAGTATATATCGGGATTGTTATGACAATGTTATCCCTAACAGGGACGGTATCAAGTTTTATCTAATTTTCAAAATTATTATGTTGCTTCGCATCACTTCATGTAACAGACGGCTCATATTTTAGGTTAAGCATCTTTGTCCAATGCTGAAGATTGAAGTCTTCATCCTAACTTAGAACAATGAGAGGATGCTTGACATTGTTGATTTCATGTCACATGTAACACTTCTGTGGGTCATGCTAGGAAAGTTATATCACCCTTAAAATTGTTAGCATTATAGAAATTGTGTACCAATATTACTCATCAACGGTGGCAAGTACATGTTGATAACAGATGTAGTACGGAATAGTACCTCAATGCCGTGCAAATGTCACTTTAACTAGTTATTTGTCTTAACCCATTTGTCCGAATTGTGCTGCGTTATATGAGGTGCTATAGAGGATTAATAACCTATTATTGTGAAGCTTTACTAATTTGCGATAAAGCCCCACTGTCTTTAGGTCCTAGCTACAGATGACATTGTACATGTTTTAAGAATAGGTGGAATACTAGAAATAAAAGTAAAAGTGGCATATAATGATGATGATGACACAACAATATTTTATTAATTTCTTGCAATGCACAATTAGACTTAAAACTTGTAAAGTTTTTTTCAAATCAATTCTTATTCCACCAGATCTCTTCTAAGATGGTTATTCAGGTACATTATTGGGTGTTGTGTGTACAATAATTTTGCATAGTGACTACTGCATTAAACAACATAGAACAGATTGGGTGTATGGAATCTCAGTTCATATTTTTAATTGCTGTTAAAAGCTTTGACATTCCATGTCAATGATGTAGATATACACTGATAAGTTAGGTTAAGGAAACCTAATTCTTCAAAATAACTATCATTGCAATTTATATATGACTCAAATATTTTAAATTTAAAACTACTAACACAAAAATTAATATGCCCAATCAACTGCTTAAAATGGCTTTATTATTCCTAAAATCTTTAGAATATGATGGTCACAGAATTCCTTAAGGGACCTTGGATTGAAAAAATGACAGAGAAATGGTAAAATTTAGCTAATTTAGGTTTCCGATATAAATTTTCCCTAGTCACTGATTGACAGCGAGATTTTTTTAGAATCTGCAATTTTTAAAGTTTTAACACAGGATTTAAATAACACATGCATTGGCATTTAAATGCTCCCTTTTATGCTTAACCAGTGATGCTTAGTTTTCACCAAATCTAATTGCTTTTTAACAGTTCTTTCAGCTCAATTTGTTCAAATACAATTCAAACTCTGTACAGGGTTGCATTTTGCTGCTATCTGGTGAGATAGCAGTGAATTATTACTACGTATTCAACATAACATCTGTGATCAACTAAAATATTCAAACATGTGTCCAATAAAACATTGTTCAGCATTTGGGATTACATATAAATTTGAACATGAAATGGACCACACATATTCAACATTTAATAACTGAACTGAGTTCCATTTGTTGTTTGCTTATACATTTAAAAAGCTTTATAAATTTAGCAGCATTTACGCTTATTTTCACAGCCAGCTACAATATGGGATAGAGTTCTGGGGGGAAAAGGCAGATAGAGTCTTTAATCTTCGATAAAGAGCGATAAGGATACAACGTGGGGTGGATAACAGAACATCTTGCAGGCCATATATACAGAGCCATACGAGCATGGAATTCTGATAACACCCGCAGAGGAGAGCGGTTCTTTCCGGTCCTTAGATGAGCGTAATAAGTTTCGTATTTGTTGTGTCGGTTTATAGAAAACGTGTATGTTGTACTATTTGAGGATTTTTCCAATTCGGTCAGTGATACCTCTGATGTAAGGCAGAAAGGCTTAAGACTTTATGTGGTTGAATGCAGACGAAGGCCTTCTGTTTGGGCGTATGGCACGCGTAACTTCTTGGGTAGTGTAACCGTTGGTCTGTAGAACCTTGGCTGGCAAATGCGTTTGGCACGATCCACTAGAGCTTTTATGACAGCTCTCTTCTGGCCGGGGTGGCAATTCGAGAGTTTATGTAGGTATCGATCAGTATGCGTAGATTTGCGGAAGATTGTATGACTGAGTGTCTCAAGTGATTCCGCCCCCCCCCCAGGGGCCTACTTCGGTAGGCACGGGTTTGGCGAACCCGGGGTCCCGAGCCAACAGTCTCCCTCGTGTGGGCTCCTCTTCGTGGTTGAGGGAGACGGTCAACAGGCCCACCCACGTGTAGACCGCGCGTGGAGACCCCTGTCGGTGGAAAGGTTTGTCCTGGTGGTTGAGGGATACGTATCTGAGCTCGTAAGTGTGTTTTTCTGAATTCGGGGAGGGTGCGCATTTCTAATACTCTACTTTGGCTTCTGCTTTGCCTAAACGGGAGGTTAGGGACTAACACACCCCTAATCAATCGGCCAGGACTAGGTATTTTACCGAACTCCAGGGTGAGTGGGACGGCGAGCTCGCTATATCCCCTGTGTAGCCCTGTCATCCAAGTGGAATGACCCCTTGTTGGACTCCGTGGTGGGAGGGGAACACTGGGGGATGAAATTTAGACCAACTATTATGGTTAACTCACACCCCCAAAAACAATAAACGTGGAAAGGATTTGTTTGAAAACAGTGTTAAACAAGTAGTTGAGTGTGGTCCTGGCTACTTAGTTATTAAACGAATGGAGGAAGGTAGAACTTTTTCTATGGTTAATCCGTTTATTATACAGAAAGTTCTTGACAAAATAGCTGGTGCTGTTATATCATGTACAAAATCTAGAAATGGCACGCTGCTGGTGGAAGCAAATACAGCATCCCAGGCAGCAAAGATACTGAAAGCCAACATGCTGGGCAGGTATCCAGTGAAAGTGGAGATACATATGACCCTGAATTCCTCGCGCGGTGTTGGAAACACTAGCACGTTGGATGGAATGTCCAACGAGTATATTCAGGAGAACCTCCAGGAATAAGGCGTAACTGCAGTCTGTCGTGTCCAAAAGAAAGAACGAGGGGATATGGTTATTACTCGTACCCCGTTCCTGACCTATGATCAGGTAAATCTCCCTCAAAGGAACAGAGCAAGATATGAAGTGATTGAGGTTAGACCATACATACCTAACCCTCTGAGATGCTACCAATGTCAGCGGTTCAGTCACACTAGTGCATTCTGTAAAGGCGCACCTACATGTGTCAGCTGTGGAGCCGGCATGCATGAAAATGCATGTACATCACCTCCAGCATGAGTAAATTGTAGTGGGGAACATCCATCAAGTTCACGAGAATGCCCCCTGTTATATTGAAGAGCGAGCTATTCAGGAGATCCGGGTTAAAGGAAAGGTATCCTTTTCGGAAGCCCGGAAACTTCTATGTATCCTCAAGCCCTCTTCAACCACCTCCCGTACCTATAGCAATGTGGCGGCTACTCCGTCACCGAAACGGGAGGCTGGTACCCAAACATCTGATATAAATGGGACAACAATATCCGAGAAAGTTCTAGTGCCTAGATCGCAACCTAGAACATCAGTAACACCATCTAAAACTCCGAGAACACTTAAGACTACTGAAAATAACAAGTCAGTGAAGTCGCCTGACAAAGCATCCACGTCTAACAACAGGAGGAAATTGCCCATTATGTACCAAGCACCAGAGATCAAGTTCAAGACGCAGTATGATCGAACTGCCTTGCTGAAAGGAAGCACAAAGTCTGTTCCAGAAATGTCCAAGAAACGTAGCCCTAGAGTGTCTCCGAGATTATCGTCGGAGTCATCTTCTGGGGAGGACTCCGACCGGCGATACTCATCTACGTCGGTCGGAATTTCCAATCGCTTCGAGCCCCTCGAATACAAAGCTGTAGAAGGAAAACCGTCCTCTTCCATAGAGGATATGGAGCAGGAAATATCTGACCACGCTGCTGCATCTGCAGCAATGAAGAGTCAGGATAAACCTGCCGAAACTAGCGCTACAACAAAGAAAAAGGGCAAATTGATTCGGCCACCCACGAAGTCGTCTTAATTTAGACTACCTTTACATCTTATATCCCATGGTTCCAATGGCTATCCTACAATGGAACATACGAGGCTTAAGAGCGCATCGACCAGAACTGGGACTTTTGCTCAGTAAGCGTCACCTCTTGTTGGTATGCTTACAAGAGACTAAGCTACGACCACAAGACAACTTTATAATCAGACGCTACACACCACTGAGGTGTGATGTTGAAACAGAAGAGGGCATTCCTGCTCACAGGGGTACTATGATGCTCCTCAGGGATGACATATTTGTAGATCCATTACAGCTACAGTCTGATATACAATCTGTAGCTGTAAGGATTAAGCTGCCATCAATCGAATTTTGCATTTGCAATGTATATGTAACTCCATCAGATGACCTCTCGCTAATTGACCTTGAAGATCTGGTTTCCTAACTCACAACACCATTTCTAATAGAGGGAGACTTTAATGCCCATCACCCACTTTGGGGCTCAAATCGGGCATGTTCGAGAGGTAACCTCATTGCAAAATTCCTGGAGAGCAATAACTTGGTTCTCCTGAACACCGGAGAGCCCACATTCCTCTCAGACGCGTTTAACACCTATTCGCACATTTATTTGGCAGTGAGTTCATCCCAGTTAGCTGTTTCATTACAGTGGAAGGTCATCTCTGATTTACATTCCAGTGACCACTTTCCATGTCTTCTTAGTCTCTTAGCACAAGATGTGTCTCTCTCACGTATTCCTAGATGGCGCTTTGATCGTGCCAACTGGTATCTTTACACCCAGTTGGCTGTCTTTGAATACAACGAGCACGATTCGGTGAATGATTTAGTTGATCATCTCACAGAGAAAATTCTTTCCGTTGCAGAACAGTCTATTCCACGTTCGGCTACCCAACCCGGTCGATTTCCTGTCCCATGGTGGTCATAGACGTGCTCTAAGGGTATTCCAACGACACCCTACCCTAAGTAATCTAATTGAGTACAAGAAAGCGCGTGCAAAATCTAGGCAAATAATTAAGGATAGCAAAAAGACCTCATGGAACAAATTTGTATCATCTTTTAACAGATGTACACCCTCATCTGTTGTATGGGATAAATTAAGGCGCGTGGCCGGAAAATCAACCCACCTGCCAATCGCTGGTCTGAAAACAACTGCAGGGGTTGCTGTTGATCCGTTTGTTGTGGCTAACATCTTCGGCTGTGCCTTCGCTCAGGTGTCTAGCTCAAGCAATTATGCTCCTGAGTTTATCTCAATTAAGACTCAGGTAGAATCTCAAGGTTTCGTGTTTAGTTCCGGAAACCTTGAAGACTATAACCGCCTCCTCATCTTGGCAGAGTTAGAAAACGCTCTTTCGTCATCGCGACTGACAGCACCAGGACTGGAAGGAATCCACGTCCAAATGTTACAACATCTCTCACCTGAAGGTAAGGCATTCCTACTCGAGGTCTATAACCGTGTTTGGGTTGATGCCACGTTTCCTGACAAGTGGCGAGAAGCCACCATTATATCTATCTTGAAAGCTGGCAAGGACCGTCACCTCCCTTCTAGCTACCGTCCTATTTCCCTCACTAGTTGCGTATGCTAGGTGATGGAACGCAGGATATATGAGCCGCTGGTATGGTGGCTTGAAACGCATATTCTACTGAATAACACCCAGTGCAGTTTTCGACGACGCCGTTCAACAGTGGATCATCCTGTGTCCATGTGGACACAGATTATGAACGGATTTCTTAGGAACTGTCAAACAGTCGGAATTTTTTTTGACCTCGAAAAGGCTTATAATACGTGTTGGCGGGCAGGTTTGCTACGTACTCTGCACACCTGGAATATACGCGGACGCCTACCACTCTTCCTTCAGGAATTTTTGAAAGACCGCGTATTCCGAGTAAGGGTTGGCTCGGCTTTTTCGAACCTTTTTGTTCGAGAGAACGGTACCACAGGGATCGGTACTAAGTGTTACGTTGTTTGCTATTTCGATTAAGTCTATCTCGAAATGTGTACCTCCAGGTGTCTCGTCATGCCTATTTGTAGACGACTTTGCCGTCTACTGTACATCTCAGCGCACTCCGTTTTTAGAGCGCCGTCTTCAGACCACCTTGGACAACCTTAAGAGTTGGAGTATAAAAACGGCTTCCGATTCTCCGCTGAGAAAACCATCTGTGTTAACTTCTGGCGTCAGCAGAGTCGACTACCTCCAAGGCTCCGGCTAGGCGCTGATCTACTACCTTTTGCAGATGAGACGATGTTCCTTGGATTGATATTTGATAGAAAACTTAGTTGGTCGACGCATATAGCACAACTGAAAACGCGATGTGATCGATCTTTAAATATATTGCGGGTACTAAGTGGAAAATCGTGGGGAGCGGATCGTACAGTGTTATTGCGAATTTATCGGGCACTCATCCGTTCCAAATTAGATTATGGTAGTATCGTTTATGGCTCAGCACGACCATCTGTGCTGAAGAGATTGGACACAGTCCATAGTTGTGGCATACGTATAGCAGTTGGGGCATTTCCAGAGAGCCGAGTTATAAGCCTGTATGCTGAGTCTGCAGAACCACCTCTGCAGTACAGGCGCAACATGCTATTAGCCAATTATGGCTTGGACTTAATAGCATGCCCACACATCCATCGTTTACGCCGTTATTTAATACCTTCATGGACGTGCGTTATAGGAACACTACTATTAAACCAAAGCCACCTGGTTTTCGTTTCCGGGAGCTCCTTAGACATCTTGATACTGACATGCCCAAGATGTATCCTAGGGGGGAGAGGACATACCCTCCTTGGTTGAGCAGAGCGTCCCCGGTTGTTCTGGGCATGACTAAATATGATAAATCTACCATGTCTATGTCTAGTACTCGCAATGTTTTTTAGAATTTTTATCGCGATATGACGACCATTTTGTAATTTATACTGATGGCTCCAAGAACTCAAATGGTGTTGGTTGTGCTTACGTGTGTGGAACCGAACCGTATACATTCGTATTCCACACTAGCACTTCCATTTTTACTGCAGAGCTTTATGCGATATACCGGGCCATTTTACACGTACGTCGACGAAGGTTGGGGTACTGCTTAATCCTGAGTGATTCCCTCAGTGCACTTCAAAGCCTACGGCAGCTGTACAACTACCACCAGCGTATACAGGATGCCTTCCACGTTTTACACGCTTCTGGCGTTAATGTGGTGTGTGCATGAATCCCTGGTCACGTAGGCTTGCGGGGGAATGAAATGGCGGATTCAGCAGCCAAGACGGCTATCATGAAGCCCAGGGTTCGAATACCATCTGTGACATCGGAAGACTTTAGGGCCCTATTGCGGAGAGCTGTGCAAACCTGCTGGCAGGAAGAGTGGTCCGCTCTCCGCAATAATAAACTTAGATCTGTCAAAGAACTTCCGATTCCCTGGGTTACCTCCTGTCGGTCATCTCGTCGCGAGGAGGTGAGTTTGGCTCGCTTACGAATTGGGCACTGCTTTTTTACTCATAGTTTTCTTTTTACAAAGGAGCCTTCTGTCCGTTTTGCAATGAAGCGTTGTCTGTACGTCACGTGCTGCTAGAGTGTTTTCACCTAGCAGACCTTAGGACGTCTCTGCAGCTGCCGGTCAGCTTTGCAGAAACGCTAGCGGACGATAACGGAGTAGTGAAGTAGGTTTTTAGATTCTTTTCGAGATTAGATTTTAGGATTTATCAAATAGAATTTATGGCTTTTTAGATGACATTTCTATTGTTTTTTTAACGCGTATGTATTTTTTGTCATTCTATTGACATATTTATAGTGTTTTAGAATAATTTATATCTGGCTTTTGCCATGACCAGTTTCTTTTAAAAAGGGCGCTGATGACCTCTGCAGTTGAGCGCCCTTATACTCATCATCATCATCATCATCATCATCATCATCATCATCATCATCATCATCATCATCATCATCATCATCATCATCATCATCATCATCATCATCATCATCATCATCATCATCATCATCATCATCATCATCATCATCATCATCATCATCATCATCATCATCATCATCATCATCATCATCGTGCAGGCCATTGTTAAAAAACATCATACATTAAATTTGCTGTCAGATGGTGACTCCAAAATATGAAGTCATTTGGTAAATGAAAATGTATATGACAGCACAGTTATTCTAAATAAAGAAGAATGTGTTAACCATGTTGCAAAAAGAATGGGCAGTGGACTATAACAAATGGTGGAAATCTGGAAGAAGAAGGGGGTAAAGCTAGAAGGGCGAAGTATTGGTACACTTACCGATGCCACAATTACAAAGCTAATCAATTACTATAGACAAGCAATGGTCCAGAATATTCCCAGTTTCCCTAAAACGAAGCAGGCAATATAGGTAACCCTCAGCCACTATGCATCAACAGATTCAAACCCTCAGCATGCTAAGTGTCCTCAAGGTCTCACATCACGATGTTTTTATAACAGAAGCATTGCCGATAGTAAGTCACCTCAAAGCCACAGTAAAATGACAGTAAAATCTACTGAACAGATAATCCGCAAAGTAATGACAGTGTACCAGAGATTAGCCTGTGATGAACTCTTATCCCGGTGTGTGCATGGAGCTTCACTAAATCAAAATGAATCTCTGCATGCATTGATCTGGAGAAAGTGCACCAAAATTACTTTTGTGTTGTGCCATCGTGTAGAAATGGCAGCAGCTAATGCAATTGCAGAATTTAATGTGGGATGTTCTTCAACAAAAGAATTAAAGTCTGCAACAAACACCACAGTGCATGACCCTCATTACAGAGAAAGAAAGCAACTCGCCGCAAAGGAAGAGTTGCGAAATTAAAGAGAGAGACTACCATACAGAAGGGGGAATGTGTGACATATGCAGCAGGGCAATTCTAGGTCACTCAGATAACCTGAATCATAATTTTGATGTATGTCTGTAGAAAAATTGATTTTTCTCAATTTCACGATTTTTAATACACTATCCGTTCCAGCTGTACTAATTTTTGTGCTACACTCTTGAAATTTTTGCAGCATATACTCCATTTGTGTCACTTTAAATTCAATCGGGTTTTAAATCCGAGGACATCATCCTAAAAAAGAGATAAAAATGCCAAAAAATGCTACCAAATTTAATTTCCAAACACATTAGGGCAAAAAGTTAATTATCTTGAAAGTAATAATCCTTTCTTCTTGCCGGAGACTGAAGCTGTTTGTAATGCAATTACAGTTAATAAAATAATGAAAGTGTTTCAATATTTTAGTTTTGATTCCGCTGGAATAATTTGAATATTACAACAATTTTGCATTGTGAACGCATTGAATAATTAATTACTTCTAAACTGTGGAACAGATAATGCTGAAACTTTGTTTGGAACTTTATAATATTAAGGTCTTTAAGTGTGCAAAGTATAAATTACCTAGCTGTAGAAATATAGAAAATTGAAAATTCGGTCCCTTGTGGAAGTATATAATATTAAGATCTTTAAGTTTGCAAAGTATAAATTTCCTATCTATAGAAATATGATATTCAAAATTTAGTCCCAAGGTCCCTTAGAGCTTTTGTTAAATTTTCCACTGATATGAAATGAAACTCAAACTTTAAGAAATGTTTGATATGCTACATTAAATTGCAACATTACTGATGTTCCTGAAGATCACTACAGATCACGAAGACACGAAAAATACACAATATCCAATAATCCTGCACTTTCGATTTCTGCCATCGTATTCCTGGAGGCTTAAAATGATGACTCTTGAAAGAGAGAGAGGAAAGAAAACACCAGAAAACCTCATTATTTCAATAATAAAGTAACAAGGTTAATGAAACTAATGCTTTTGTATAGTAAACATCGTTGACACATTATAAAGTGTTACACTAATCTAAAGAATTTAACTATACATGAATATGTATTAAGGAAAATTTCAGGTGAGATCATGATATTAATTTTCGGTATTTCGCTACATGCTAAATCTTACTTGCCAATAGGTCTTTGTGAAAATCCATTATCTTTCATCTTTATGCCCATACGTCCTCGCAGACCTTTAAAATCTTCACAATCTCACAGATCGATGAAAATTTTATTCAGACTTAATTTTGCTTGGCTTCGACGCCGTTAAAGCTTTAAACTTTCCTTCACATATGTACAAGTTAGCCAAACGTAGTGTCTTATTCATATCGTACATTGAGCTCGAATAAGGTACAAAATGGGCCAATAGTTTTATGGCAATGATTTCCTAAGCAGTAAAATAATACAGTAGCTCTTAAATTTTGAACTAAATAGAGGTTATTTTTATATTAGTATGCAACATGGCTGCCAAAATAATTATATTGGTGACACGGAATATAATTCGTATCCGGTTGTTAGCGTACATGCAGCGCTCGAAATGTACTTTTCACCCCCGCCCGTTTCGCGAACCTTTATGCGGCAACGGAACTTCCTATCTCACGTGGCAGGGCCTGGTTGGCAATCTTTGACCGCGATGCCCAATCTATTGCAGCTGTCAAACTGTTCACGATTGTGAGTGTGCACCGTGGGACTTAAAACCGGCACCCCCAAAGATGGTATTCAACCCGGGTGCATTCCATGGCAGGGAACTAGAGTACAACATCTTGGCACATTGTGACTTCATTAGGTTCTATCTCAGGTAGTATTTCTGAAATGGTGGATATCAATTTTCATTTCCACAGTGTGTTGTCATTGAATTCCTCTTATGGAGAAATTAGCTTCTGCTGAAATTCATCTCAGAATTCAACGTTCCTATGGAGATCACTGCATGAGCGCCATCAAGAAGAGGAAATTCATAGTTAAATATAGTTGAAAACGATTTGGTAAGGTAACTGCAATATAGGAATGAACATAACGCGGGGCTAGGCGGCTGGTGTAACGCTGATTAGCCAATGAGGTGTGTGCGACATTGTATACTTCAACATGCGGAACGGCTCGCTTTGCTTAACTTTACGAATTTCCTTGCGCGTTCAAAACATACTAATTAAAGAATTATTTTGTTTTCTGCATGACGCAGAGCTATTCTTCGTGAGGGTGATTGTCCAAACCTCATGTTTATAGGACATCTGCTTTTGGAGACATGAAAAGACAAGACGCCTGACTAGAAAGAAAAGAATCATTAACTGTCAGTGAAGAAAAACACACATGTGCTATGCTGCGGTTGCATTTTTCAACTTGCATTCAGTATGGTGATGATACTTTAAGAGTGTAGACTTGCTTTTCAAAGTTAGTAAATGTGCTGTATAGCAAGCCTAGTACTGACTGCGAGATTTTACATAAGCAGACTAGAAATATCATTTTTCATTTGTATTCCTTTTTCAAACAATTGTCAATTAAATTCATTTTCGAAGGTACAAACTTGAACATGTTTGTCATGTGAATGCTCATCCTGTACGAACATTCGTAAAGAAGGCCACCAATTAGAAGTTCGCATATTAAAGCCTCCTTGAAACATCAAGCAACTAAAAACGTCCTACCAAATTAGACAGTTTTCAAAAGTGTGTTTTACGTAGAACAATTTATGATTTATATAACAATGAATATCCAACTGCCAAAAGGCTGACCAATTTAATGAGGAAGAAAAAAGAATATACAGGTCTATATCATCTAAGCAAGATATTCTTAAATCTCTTGGTTGAAATATTAGAGATCCAATGATAGTTGGAAATTTCAGCTTGAAGGAAGAAAATTGTTGCTACAGATTAAAATTTCTGCGCACATTGCACAACATTAGAGGTTCACCTAAATTAGGGTGTAAAAGTGCTTCATAAATGTTCATTCGTATCTTCCGTATTTATTAAGCACTTTAATGAAACAAAGTTGATACAGTCAATTACAGACAGTATACAATTACGGTATCATTAAAGTAGAGACTATACACATCTTCTTGGTTTACCATTCGCATGTAGTAAATAAGAGAATCTTCTAATTCACTGCCCAACATTTTCATTAAAAGTTTGAAGGAAATAGCTCTATTACTTAAATCGTCAAATGTAAAATATAAAATCCTTAAGAAATACTGCATTAAGTTACAGCTGGAAATTAACAGAGTACAGCAGACCGTTACTGGTAGAATGTCCCTAAGTGTCGTCTTGAGCCACTTAAACATCGTAAAAGCAAAACAAAACCAGTTAAATCAAAACACGCTAAAGGTCGATGTATACCTTCGCAGCTTTTAACTGTGACTATTAGAAGAAGTTAATTTGTGAAGTTATTTAGAGATTTTTGTGAAATTCTCCTGTTTGCCTAGGCACTATAGTGATTTAATTTATATCATTGTCTGCAGGAGCAGAGGGTCTCACTTGAAGGAAATCAATTTCATCAAACATCAACTGGAGCAGAAGAAGGTAAGATAATATTTCACTTTCCTTCCCAACTCATTAGATTTGTTACAACTCTATAAAGAAATGAATTTATAGTAACTGTTTTTCTCTTTGCAATATCACTTCAGCATCACGTAGTTTGCTAGTGGGTACCCTAAAACCTTATATTGGAAATGTGGACGTACCAATGACCGTCATAAAGTGGCCTTCCTGCAATATTTCATTGATATTTTAGCATTACTATATTAATAAACTTACCTCACATTATGTAGACAGGCACCAGAACCTAAAAGCATGAAAATGCAGCGAGTCAGTTTTCCATATAGTTATTACTTGAGCAATATTGAATACATATTTATTTGGCATTATATTACCCAAAATATTGTTTCTCATGTATTTACTCTTATCATCTTAAATAAGTATGGATTAATAAAAGCTACTTCCAACCATTTTTTGAATATTCGTTGTCAAAATAAATAATATTTTTTACTACCAAAATTTTAAATTTGTTCAACTTACG